>JANDEH010000002.1:72282794-72656560 GCA_024610705.1 Tetragnatha versicolor
TTTCAGGGGTCAAAAAGTAAAAAGTTCGCATATTTGCTATTTTTTTTTATTTTTTGATTAAATTTTGTGTTCTTTAAACTAAAAAAACACAAAACTACAAAATAACACTGAAAAATTTGCAAATATGCGAATTTTTTCTTTTTTGACCCCTGAAAAAGTGTTATTTTCACATGCTAATATCTCCGCGAATATTTAAGATATTTTGATGAATTTTTTTTCAGTGAGTTCTTCATGACGTTGGCAACAATACTCTTATTGAGGTTTTTGCTCTATCTCCTTTAGTTTTTAAATTAATTTTTTTAACTTTTTAATTTCGCCACTAGGGGCGCTGTAAGTCCTCTCTATGGATTCTCCAGGGTCACTTACCTAGGGGTAGACCTTACTTCCATGACCCTAGGAGGGGCTGATGCCGAATAAAAGCCGTGCAACGCAATTTTGAAACACCCTGTATAGATGGGAAATTTTTGTCTGACCCCTTCAGAGACCCAAAACAAACCCTTGGAAACCTTTTTGGGACAACATAACTCGACATTTAAGGAATGGGGGACCACGATCAAAATCAACAACTAGATAGCAATATTCAAAAAGCAGAAATGAACAAAAATTTCCAAAACTTAGTTTCAAAATATTGTTTGGAGTACCTATGCCTAGAAAGGTCAATAATGATATTGCAGCATGTAGAAGTCAATCGCTTCAAATTAAATCAAGGTATTTTTTCAGTTGAAGCATCACACCTTGGTGTCCGGTCCATTATTGTAGGGTAGTGTAGAAAAAGCTCCTAAGTTTAGTGAAGAGTAAAATTTGGTGATAATTTGGATGTTGGGGAATTAAATGATTGGTAGTTTAATAAATTTTGGTTTAAATACCTACCTGATCATAAAATTTATACTAGGTCCATTTTACGGAGGACCAGTTTGAGAACCATAGAGCTGATAAGAGGCGCCTTCTGAAGCCAAATGCAGTTCCTACACTTTTCTCTCTTCCACCTCAAAAAAAGTCAAAGGAACCCTCCAAATTGCAGCAAAATTCTGTTGGTTTTCCAAAGGGTAATACAAAATTGCTCATAGTTGAAATTGAATTTATGTCTTAAATAAGTAAATAATTTTAATATATCCTTGTAGAAATATAAATTAAAATTTTAATGGATATGTTATTCAGTTCCTTTGGTTAGTGAGAAGGCATTAGGTCCCTAGCAGTAAAAAATTGTTTTTTGAAAAATATAAAGTTTTTTTTGTAAGTTTTTTGTAATATTAAAGTTTTAAAAATTTAATTCAAGGCTAATGAATACAGTACTAAATATAATAGCTAGTTCAAGTAATTAAATATAAGGTTGTAATAATCAAGTTATTTTTTAGGTAATGATCAACCATGTGCTGACACTCTTGGATTTCCAGCCACTGAATCAAAAGTTGCACAAGGTAATATTGATTGTGCTGTATTAATTATATTTACTATTTTCTATTTTTTGTTTTACCATTTACAACTGTTGCTCATAAAGATACACATTTACTGCTATAATCTGTAGGATGAACAGTTCTTTA
Source organism: Tetragnatha versicolor (assembly GCA_024610705.1). NCBI lineage: Eukaryota > Metazoa > Arthropoda > Arachnida > Araneae > Tetragnathidae > Tetragnatha > Tetragnatha versicolor. Next base: position 72,284,336 of record JANDEH010000002.1, read on the forward strand.
TACAGCTTAAAAATTTCTATTTGAAATTAAATGAATGGTAGCATGAATGTATGAAGCTATCAATTTTTTTATAATTGAAGTCGGATAGTAGGGGATTTGAGTAAGTAGGAGTAAGTATCGAACCCCTTGGGAATTTGAGTAAGTAGGAGTTAGTATCGAACCCCTTGGGAATTTGAGAAAGTAGGAGTAAGTATCGAACCCCTGGACTATACCCTTGGGGATTTGAGTAGGTAAGTAGGAGAAAACATATTTTTTAGGTATTGAACAAGCACACGTGGACACACTTGAATCTGGAGTTTCTAGCTGTCTTTGATTTTCATAAAGAACTTTTATCTTTATGAAAAGATAATGATTTATTTATTTTTTATATAGTGAAAAGGCATTTGGTCAATTAATATAAATATATTAAATAAGATATATACATTAAATAAGATAAAAATTTTTTTTTTGAAAATATAAAAGTTCCTTTTATTAAAAATTAAATTCAGGGCAAGCACAGTAAATGTGATATTCAGTTCGAATAATTAAATATAGGTTAGCAATAATCAAGTTATCTTTTTTATCTTTTAGGTTATGATAAACCATGTGCAGACACTCTCGGATTTCCAGCCACAGAATCTAAAGTTGCACAAGGTAATACTGATCATGCTAATTTTAATTATATTTACTACATTTTATTTTTTGTTTTAACATTTACAATTATTGCTCATAAAGTGACATACTCACTGCTTTAATCTATAGTATGAACAGTACTTTATACCGCTTAAATTTCTATTTAAAATTAACACTAGAACCGCTGGAGGGTCATTCCATGCCAAATCATCCAGTGAAAACCCAATTTGATACCCTAGGTTCTCAGACTTTCATGAAATTTTGTATGCTTAATGTATCAATAAAGATTAGAAAAAATATAAATTTTTATCCAATTCTGTCAAGTAGCTTCAGAGTTTCGGCCGTTTAAAGTTAAGCCCATCTTGATTTTGAGCGGGCGATTCGGGCTCGTGTTATTTTGCGTTTAACGCTACCAAATTTTTATTTATGTAGGTAAAAGCTTCACATTTCCTTTATTTACAGCCAATAGTCTACAAAATAAAATGGAGGAGTAAAATTTAAAATTAAAATACTTTATCGTGGTTAAAAAGTCATCTGAACACGAAAAAAGGGTTTTTCATAGTGTCTTACAAAAACGCATGAAGCACAAATCTCTATGAATATTTTCTTATAAACTGTGCATTAATAGAAAGAAGAGGAAATTTGCTTTCAAACAGTGAAAAAAAATCAGTGGGGTTTGTGTTTTAAAGGGTCTTCTTGGATCGTTGAAAATTAGAAAGTGGTTCTGATAAAAAACCACCTTAACTTAAGTGCCAATAAAGAAAAAACTACTCGTCGCTTAAGGTGCAAAATGACATAACTGACATTTTGGCCATTTTGAGTTATGCATCAATCTTTATGCAAATCCCGGCCCCGGATCACCTGGCACCAACGATTTTGCGAAAAAATGACTCAAATTGCTGCAATCGTCAATTTTGTCATTTTAGCATAACTGCATTCGTAAGGCAAAATGACATAATTGCACGCCTTTCATTGATATTGTTAGGGACGCCGCCACAGAGAAGCGTTTCATCTCAATCCCCGGTCAAAAAGGCCTAAAATGAAGGTTTAAAACTATAATAATATTATTTTCTTTAATTAATAGCCAAACTATTTTTTTCATCTCCTGCAAAATAGGGAAAATGCAGTTATGTCATTTTGCGCCTTAAGCGACGTACTGGATATAAACCTTTTATTTTATAGGAATAACAAAAGTACCTTATCAAAACTTCTGTCAAGTTTGATAATGTTTGGTTGAGTAGTTTTTGTTTTATGATGATTTCTGTAGACGTCAATCTAGTTTGTTTATCTAATAAGATCCAGCACGCGTGAGTGAGAAATTTGATATCACATCGTAGTGCCATCTATTGGGGAAAAAGAAAAGCTCGCGGAAACTAAGCTTATCGTTAACAGACTTACGCATGACTAAGTCCCCTTACCTCTTAGATGTTTGTATTCAAACTATTTTTTTTTGTAAAAACATAAAATCCCAATCCTTCTTTAAACTATTATCAAGTTTAGTGATATTTGGACCAGTAGTTTTTTCTTTATTGGCATTTAAGTTAAGGTGGTTTTTAATCAGAACCACTTTCTAATTTTCAATGATCCAAAAAGACCCTTTAAAACCCAAACCCCACTGATTTTTTTTCACTGTTTGAAAGCAAATTTCCTCTTCTTTCTATTAATGCATAGTTTATAAGAAAATATTCATAGAGATTTGTGCTTCATGAGTTTTTGTGAGACACTAACAAAAACACTTTTTTCGTGTTTAGATGACTTTTTAACCACGATAAAGTATTTTAATTTTAAATTTTACTCCGCCATTTTATTTTGTGGACTATTGGCTGTAAATAAATGAAATTTGAAGCTTTTACCTACATAAATAAAAATTTGGTTAGGAAAAACGCAATTGAACACCAAATCGAGTCTTCGGCTCAAAACAAAGATGGGTAAAATTTTAAGGAGCCATAACTCCTAAAGTACTTGATGGAATTGGATACAATTTTGTATTTCTTCTTATCTTTATGCAAACGTTGAACACACAAAATTTTATAAAAATTTGCGGTAGGTGGGTATACCACCCTGGATGATTTGGCGTGGAATGACCCCGGAGCAGTCATTTTGACTGTTTTGCGTTTTTGATTCTAAATATTTTCAAAGATATTTGAGTTACACACTTGTGATTTCCTGACTTTTCCTAATTTATGCTTCTAAATGTGTCATCCAAATTTCATTTATTTTTGAAAATCCGTTCCGGAGATATTTATTGGTCTACCTAAAACTGCCAAAACAGTCATTTTGACTGGTGGATGTTTAGCGCGTCTATTTATTGCATTACCACTTAAAGTCTTACAGTTAATGCTTCCTAAGAAATGTATAGAAGTTCTTCAAACAAATTTACAATATTTTATGGTTTTGACAGCTGCAAATGGTCAATATATCATTATAAATCCCATAAATTCATGCATATACACTTGCTAAAAGTTTTTGATTTCCCATGCCTTTTTTATAATTTTCTATGAAAGATTTATTATTTCCTTTATGAAAAAAGAAACCAAGTTCATTTTACTGTACTTTTCTTACTTTTTATGTGGAAAAAAAATGTGTTCATGCAATTATTCAGGCAAAATACTGCTTTACATAGTAATGCAAACAATTGATTTCTTGAAACGCGCTAAAATGGAGTTATGACTTCATTATTTAGTTTTTAGTGTTGTGAGAAAGGGTTTTAGAGAAATATATAATTATTCAAGAAATATTTTGTTCATAATTTTTATTTTTGGCTAGAACGTTGTATAAGTAAAAATAACCTATTTCTCTTATTATTAACAACGAAATTTAAGATGCAAAACTAAATAAATGTGTTTGTTTTAAATTGAATTAGTGTTATTTATCCTTTCTTCAAGTATTAGAAGCAATTTCGAGCTCAAAAGATTTATTTTTACCGGTAGAAAAGCTTAGCAGTCAAAATGACTGCATCCGGCGGTTCTAGGTATGCGGAATTTGCGGCAGTTCTAGTGTTAAATGAATGGAAATATTTAAGGTATGAAATCCTCAATTTAAATTGGAGGCAGTATAGTAAAAATATTTTTTAGGTATTGAACAAGTATACGTGGACAGGCTTGAATTTGGAGTTGTAAAAACAGAAATTTCATCTGGTATATAAATTAGTAATACTATTTATTTATAATTACTTTTGGTAGTTCTTAATTTTTTTATTTGTTTAACTTTTGGCACATAAAATACAAGTACAGTAGAACTCCAATTATCCAAATCAATAGAGCATTTTCAATCACATGACTTGGACCTAGCAACAACCTTAGCAACAGATTGTTTGACCTACAGCAGTTAACAGTTAAAAGAAAATAACTGGTCATGGAATGCTTCTATTGGAGCATTTGCAATCACATGACAGCAACAGATACCGCCGCACCTAGCAACGGCCTTAGCAACAGACGTTTGACTTACAGCAAGGAAGAAAATAAATGGTCATGACGTCACCTGAAAACACTATGGGGAACAGACCCCATTCAGATAATCAAAAATTCAGATAATTTGATTTTTTTCCGTAAAAAGGGTCTATAGCAGTGTTTCCCATCATGGGGCACACGCCCCACCCAGGGGCAGTATGATTTTCTTGTAGGCCATTTTAAAATTTTCAACCAAATTTCCCCCCCCTTGGTGGGGCATGGACCAAAAGGTTTTCTTTTGTTCAAATTCCAGGAAGGATTTTCAAAAAAAAGTAAGGGGGGCATGGAAAATTTAGAAAGGCTTTGGGGGCATGGACTGAAAATGGTTGGGAAACATTCATCTGTAAGGTACTTAGCCATCTGTTACTTCCTTTAAAGAAAAACTAAACATTTGATCTAAGATCTTAGCTTATCCACAAAGAATTGAACCTAAATTCTTTTTCCCATTTCATTCAAAATTCTTTTGCTGCAAAAACCACTTGAAAACGGCATCTTATAAATGTTTGTTTCTAGCTGCCTTCTTTAATTTTCATAAAGAACTTTTATCTTCGCTTTTCAAGCATTGACAAGCAGTTTAAAAGTGTAGGTATAAATTCTGAAAGTGAATCGGATAGTCAGAGTTCGGATAATTGGGGAGTTCTACTGTACCTACCATCTTTAAACTTAAGATAAAAGACTAGTGTTTAAAATATAAATTTCTATAACAAAATTACATTCAAGGCAGTAATAATAATGGCAGTATGATCAAAGAAAACTTTTACAGATAATGACGATGTATCTATGGGCACCCATGAATTGGAAAATGAGGAATCAGAAATTGCACCAGGTAAAATTTATAGGACTATGTATAATCTTTTTGTTTCAGTTGATAATAACTTAATTAATTTTTGTAGGGTGTTGTGTGGCTGTCCTAAAGTTTAAGAAACAATAGGATTATTTTTTAAAATATTTTCATTCCCTAGAATGATGGCATATTCTTGCAATATATCCGCTTCTATTTATCACTGCTAAAAATCTAAATAAATTAAGAAGGGAATTTCGGACTCAATTTATCAATAGGTTTCAGCTGATTTTCATATCACATAGCTGCCAAGTACTCCGATTTTATCGGAGTTACTCCTATTTTTGGTTTCTTCTCCGGTAATCCGATTTTTCCCTAAAAACTCCGATTTTCCGATTTTAAAAAATAAACCTATGTTTCAATCGTAAGTAAGAAGTTTTTAAGAGTAAGATGAGTGAAATATATTAATTAAATAGTACATTTTCCTTTTAAAGTTGTATTTTTCCAAAAAAAAGCATTAATTTCTATTTTGGTTATAGAGCAGGAACCATGATTAATCGTTTTGGACGCCTTTGTTTATAGCTTATGGATTATTTTGTTTTCATCTACTTTAAGGGGGGTGTTTTTGTTTCTTCATAGACATCGTTTTAGGGTTTTATCTAAATTATTTTCGCTTCGTAGTTCTACTATGAACAAAAAAGGCGGCTTAAATTTTAAATTGTGACTGAAAAAAAGGTGGGTATGCTTCCATGTGTAGTCCATGAAAGTACTCCTATTTTTTCCTCCATCAAGTTGGCAGCTATGTAATCAAATAATGCAGAATCTTTTAGATGGTTTTGAGGGATGGTTGATAAAAATTTATATTAAATAAACACGTTTGAGAAAGGTGTGAGATATTTGAAAGTTGGTTAATTATCCTTTAATTATAGGTATCACCTTGTTAACTAAAGGAAAATAGCAGTTCAAAACTTTAAAAAAGAGGAGCACAGTGGAAGAATTTTTGTCAGTAGGGGCATAGGGAGTAAAAAATATAGAGAACCACTGCTTTAACCTTTAGGTTTGAAAGAATGTTTTTTGAACATTTAAATTTCTATTTAAAAATCAAATAATAGGCAGTATTCAAGTTATTATATCGTTGCTGTTAAATCAAACCGGCATATGTGCGAAAATAGAGTTTGTGAGTTGTTGGAGTCAAAATATTTCTATTTTTCCTGTCTATTTTGATGTCAAACCGGCATATCGTATGGTTGAATAAAAATCCGTCAGATGTGTGGGCCAGTATGTATTTACGCTGGAATAGCCATTTTGTTAATCGGAAGACAGATCTATAGCTCAATATGCCAGTCGCTTCAAAACCTTCACGGAGGAAAGACGTCCATCATGAAAGTAAAACTGAATTATCTCACAATAGTACATTTTCTTCACATGCGAAAACTTCAAAGCGCTCTGGTGAAAAATACGCATTTTGCTGATATGCCTGTTTGATTTCACAGTGACGATATACTCAATATGAATTAAAGGCATTATAATTACTATTTTCCAGGTAATGGCCAAGCATTTTGGGTCACCCCTAAATTGGAAGTTGCAGCCCCAGAAATTGCTCCAGGTAAAATAGATACAACTTTCGTTAGTTATTTTTGCTAGTTTCCAATTTTTTTAACTTAACTAGCATTTCCCTTCAAAGAAGAATAGTTAAAGCTTTAATCTTCTTGAGTGGAAATATGCTGTCAGGTATCGAATTACCCTCCTATGTAGTCAGGCCCATATTTAGGGTTTTTGCCGCCCTGTGCGTATATTGATTAATGCCGCCCCCTCCATTTCATTTCCTGTTTCAAGAAAATATCCCACTTGTTTCTTCTGAAAGTCTACTGCTTAAAGGTGGGGTCTTTACCTTTTTACACAAAATATCAAATTGTTGAGGATTTTTTCAAAAGTGTCACGCAAGATTCCCTTGTGGAACTGCAGGGGGGTATGGGGGTCCTCCCCCAGAAAATTTTTTTAAAATTTAACTTGTAAAAGTAGGGTTTTAACTCATTTTGAGAACATTTTTGGGTCCAAGAGGGTGGCACTGTCCAGAGTGCCCCCTTTGGATCAGCGCATGGGTGAAATTAGCATTTAATCCTATTTAACATGAATTAGGGTTTCAATTTTCTACCGATTACAAATCGACAAAACATCAACATCTCTAGAAGTAAATTGCAAAACAATTTTTTAATTAAGAAAATAAACTATTTTTTCTCTCACCGACCTTCTTCCTTTACGCTGATCCACTCAAGAAAGCCCATCCATTTTAACACACAAAAAGCACTATCTCCTATCCCTGAGATGCAGGGTAACTAACTGACAATATTGGAACAGAACGAAGATGACCATGCCATCTGATCTGGTGTCTTCTCCATTACGGGAAACCAAAGTCATAAATATTTCCCGTCAAGGAGTTGGATTACCTTATAGGGGGTGTTTTAAAAAGAGTCAGATAATTGACCCACCCCTTCACATGTGGGGTCTTGAAAACAGGCTATGCTTGGTATTTGTTTTTTTTGTATCGTTCGGATATTTTGTGAGGATGTAACCCCAATGACTCAACCCTAGAATCCTCCCGTAGTGAAAACTGTGTGTGGTACATTTTTTTCAAAACTGTATATAGTATGTAATGTAGCATTATGAATTTGTGTAATCTGCTGCCCTGTGCTACAGCACATGTTGCACATGCCTAAATACGGCCCTGTATGTAGTTTAAGGGGTCACAGAGACATTTCGACTCCCTCCATTGAAAGGCTAATTCTTGCACATATCAGGACTTAAAAAATTAACATTAAGAAAAATATTTGAAAGGATAAAATTTTTTATTGATCTGAAATTAGTTTTTTTAATGTATGTCGTAAAGTTAGGTAGTTAGTGTGCTCATTTGATTTTAAAAGTATGTTTTTCTTAAATCTTTGTACTGAAAGATATCCATTCATGCTACTTATTAACTTAGGTGTAGTAACTATGGTAGGCGGACCTGGAAAAAGGACCCGAACCTACGAACCTGGTTCGGGGGAAGCCTCTGCCAGCTCCATTGGACATAAGGTTTGGGGAAATTGTATTAGGTTCGGGGGAAGGTTACAACTTTTTCTAGGTCCGATGGTAGGTAGCCTTGACTTAGATTTAGAAAAAAATGCCATGGATACCTTGATTTTTAAAATCTTTCTTTTTTAACAATCCCAATGTTGGCAGGTATGCGATTCCAGAGACGGGCCTCCCAAGATTCATTTAAAAAAGTAGCCTGAAACCTCTTTTTAGCATTCTAAAATTCAAAGATTTTTCGGAGGCCCTCCGGGCCCCTTGATCTATTGGGGTACATAGTGTTTGGCAAACAAATTGTTGCTCATGCTCATGGCTAGCGTGTACGTGTATCTCTTGCTGTTTTGTTTTCTTGGCGCACTTGGTATCACTTAAGAACTTAGTTCTGTTACTGGAAATAATGTGACTAAACCCGAATTTTCAGAAAGTAGTACCCCGTTCTTATAGCCCTGTTTACATTCGTTATCTCAGGATTTTTGGAAATTTGTTTCCTCCCTGATTGTTCCGATTGTGCTCAAATGTTCTGATTCCGGAGATCCACGAACATGTTGTCTAAACTGTGTGTGGGCATCCATTCAGTTGCTGGGCATTTTAAAAATGGCCAGTTCTTCTGGAACTAAAAGGAAAGTTCTAAGTTTCAATGATAAATTAAAAATTATCAAACAGTTTGATGAAAAGAAAGGAGTCATGAACACAAGCAGCAATTTGCGAAAGAAATGGGATTAACCATGTTTGAATTACATATAATCTTCTGCTTTTAGACATAGTTCTTTTTATTTTAGCGATAAAAATCACTTTATAAGTTTTGTAAGGTATTTAAACACCCAAAAACAACCATTTTCATGGGTCAACTCAGCCCTTCATCCTTCCGGAGTCGATAAATGAGGACCAAGCTCGCTTGGGGAATCAGGGGGCTCGCTTGGGGTCCAGCGTCGGGCTAGCCACTCGGCCTGGACACACGCTAGTAATTAGCACCCTAGGCCCAAAGGCTACAGAAACGGAGATGGGCACCGCCTGATGGGCCACTTGGCCCGGGCAGACTTTGATTGATTGAAAATGGCCGTTTAATGAGTTCCGCTTATAGCGTCATCCCGCTTAATACGACATTTTCCAGCATCCCCTTAAACGTCGTACTAACGGAGTTTACTGTACTTATATCTGGGGTACCTGAAAATTACAGTACTGGAAATAAGATTTTGTTATTCGCAAAAATTCAAATTATCCTTAATTTTTGAACATAAGTGTATTATTTCTGATATTTCATGATTGCATTCTCAATATTATTCCTAATTCTCACCTCTCCCATGATGTCATTAGGTTTAAAATGACTTAGAAATAGAAAAAGATAATAGAAAGCTTGAAACTTAAATAGGAAAAGATAGTGACATTGCATGAATCTATTAAAAAAAGTTTTGTCACCATTTTTATAATTTTGAATTTTTGATGGCTTTTTATCAAAATGATGCATGGCAGAAATATGCTTTTGATACTTGGATTTTTATGTGAAGTTTTTGTTTCAGTTCCTGAGCTGCTACTAACTGGAAATAGTAAAAACCCTTCGAATAAAGATCTCATAGCAGAAAATGAAAATCTAAAAAGAAAGTTGAATCTACTACAACAAAAGCTTTGTCGACAAAAACATGATAACGAAAATTTACAAGCACGTCTATCTTTTCTGTTCACTAATGACCAAGTAGACAGCATGAAAAGAGGTTTCAATGGTAAACAAGTGTGGTCTGAGGAAACAATCGCGAAAGCTGTAAGAATATATTTAGCATGCCATTCAAAAGGCTATAATTATCTTAGGGAAAGTGGGTACCCTTTACCTTCTCTAAGAACTCTCCAGAGGCATATTAAAAATTTGTTATGAAGCCTGGCATTTCTCATGAAAGTTTATTTAAACTGGAGATATTTCCAATGCTGCATGAGGAGTGATATGTCAGTATCATAGCAGGTGAAATGCAAATAGCTGAAGGGTTGGAATTTGATGCATTCTACAAATTGCATAATTGGCACTCCTACCATTCCATCATCAAATAACTTTTAAGAATATTTTTTAGAAAGAGAACTGAAAAAAACTTTAGAAACTTTTCAAGAAATAGCTGTGGTGTTACTCAAGTTATGACGAGCAATTTCATTAAAACACCTTTTTCTTGGAATTGAGTTATCTCATTTGCTATAAAGCCAAGATGTGAATTTGACTACAAGGGAGCAGAGCTTGCCCATGAGAGTCAGGTCACCAATAGAAAAGTCAAGAAAAATACACTATTAATTAATTAAGATGTTTTTTTAAGGTCAATTTGAAGAGAAATTAAAAGAAGGAAAATTGAATATAAAACAAAGGTTGATCCTATGAAAGGTTCATACCAAGAAAGACTAAAATGCAGAGGCACAGGGCAGGGAGGAGGTCTGACTAAAAACACTACTTCCTTTTTGAATCGTTAACACCCGCTTCATGGTTGTCACACCCAGACGCTGCCCTAGCACACTCCGCGTTATAGTCAAGCCGGCACACAAACAGCGATGTTCTATCCGGTAACCCTTCTACCAGCTTTCTCATGCCATATACACTGTTACTTCACTCCCTTAAGAAAATGGTCAGGTGGTTTGCAGAATAAGCGAGCAATATGACAATAGCCAAACATGCATTGTTTTATTACAGGAGGTGTCTCAACTACGGGGAAGCAGGTGGTTGGCTACTTTGTTCACTGGAACTTCCAGTTGTCCTGTTTCAGAAGAAAAAAAGTATTTAAAATCATCGAGGAGTGTGAGGAAATGGGCAATACCAGCATTTTTTGAAAAAAGTAAAAAAATGCATTTTTCAGTAAACGAAATAGATCTAAACTCAGAAATCGACATGAAAAGTTGCAAAAGAATTTAGTTAATTAAATGTTTAAAAATAAAAACTGAAAATCCCTTGGCATTTGTTTAGGATTGAATGACATCAGATTTTTTTGGCCTTACTTTAAAGAGAAACCCAACAACCGCCTTGAATTGTTTAAGCAATTGAATCATTATTTATTCCATTTTCCGGGATGGATGGCTGTGTTTGTTGGAATTCATTTCCAGACGTTTCACTCTCTTCTTCGGAGAGCATCATCAGTGGCGAAAAGATCAACTATTTAAAATTGAAAACTAAATAACAAACAATTACAGTGTTAATGTAATTGTTATTTCACTCTCTCCAAAGAAGAGAGTGAAATGTCTGGAAATAAATTCCAACAAACACGCCCATCCATCCCAGAAAATAGAATAAATAGTTACTCTTCAGGTCGTGGAAGTTTTCATCAATTTATATTGAATCATTGTTTAAAAATCAATGTTCCGGATTGAAGACACTATGTGACGTTTTTGCTCCCTTTTTTAAAGTCAAACTTTGAAATTAAATTAAAAAATTAAAATGAATAACCATTGTATTTAAAAAAAATTATGGGAATATTCTTCTCTCAGATCCTTCTATCAAATATAGTAATAAAAAAATGATGGAATTGCCCATTGACCTCACTATTGATTCTATATAGTATCTACTACATGGGCCCTCATAATTGGGCCTTTTGCAGAGAAAGCGACGTTGGTGTTAAAAGGATTCAATTGGAAGTTGAATCTTTTTGTCCCCATCCTGTAAATTGTTCCTCTATCCAGCAAGGCAAGCTCCAATGATAAAACACTTTGACCCTTATACCCCGTTCGCACTGGCAGGAAAAAGACCCTCTATTTTCATTTCGCACTTAGTTGCCATAGAAACACACTTTAGGAATAACAAAATCGCCCCATTTTTTAAGGGTGTTTGAAAATCAACAAAGATGGCGGCGCACAATGTTTCCCAGGATGGGAAAAATTTATTTTCGGTGATATTTCTTCAAATAAAGACCAAGGACACTGTTAAAACAGTTTTAACTGGACACAATTACGAACATATTTATAGGTTATTAGGTTCTTTGAATTAGTACAATAATTTAACACAAAAAAGCCCATCAAAAATTGAACCGTGAGCTAAATAATGCTGTACTTCAATATCTCCGCTCATTGCTTTTAATTACTTAATAGTGTAAATGTAATTAAAAACAGCTGCTGATAAAAAGAAATCAAAATATTAAACAAAAATTCAATCAAGAAATCTTTTCAGAACATTCTTGTTATGAATATGATAAAATTTATTTCGTGTTCTGCTATGCCAAACTAATATATCCATTGTATCCAGATATTTTAGATTTTTAAGGCAAAAAGACCCAGTTGGTAAAATAAAAGTACATCAAAATATGGAAAACAATGGACCAAAAACTGATTAAATTTAGTTTAATAAAAAAATTTAGTTTATTTACCTTGATATGATCCAATTTATCCCACTACAATCCAGTCAGCTTGTCTCGTTTTTGTTTTTATTTGAAATTCAGAAATAGTTTTCTTAAATCGTCTGTCAATTAATAATTATTTATGTATTTTTACATTTTTACTTTATTTTTTTTAAAAAGTTGGTGATTATATTTATTAGTTTTAAGTTATATAATAATAAATTAAACATTTCTTAGATTTCCACAATTAAGTGCTCAATCACCCTTTGCCAGTGCGAACGCTGTTTTAAGAAAACGCACTTAAAGTTTAAGGGCCCTTTAGCGGCAGTGCGAACGGGGTATTACGGGGGAATGATAGGGTCCAGTCGACAAAGTCAGAGTTTATTGAGGGATATGCCACAGATACACTATCACATCTTTTCATTCACCTTTTTCTCTGTTGATGAACAAATGTGAAATTTTTATTTGATGTCTATAAATGACATTGACAGTCATTAAACTATGTAAATAAATCAATTTTATTCCATTTTATAATTTTTAATGCTTTTTATTTTTTCATATTATGCATTTTGCATCAAATTGAAGTAAAAGAAATAATTAAATTCTAATTTAAAATGGTTTTAGAGCACTTTTTACCCAGTTGAAACTTAAAATAATAAATCCACAAACTTTTTTCAACTCTACAAAATTAAAAAGTTTTTTTCCAGTTCATGTTGACAAAAATTCTGATTTTTCAGTAAAATTGAAATGATCCAAATAAAAGTTTAATTTTTTATTTTCTCAAAGAATATAGCTATTAAACTTATTCCCCTTTTCAATTTAACAATTCATTTAATCTTTTGTTTGGTGTTAGAAAGGGTATAATTTTGGGACCCCGAGCAATATTAACTAGAGTTATGATTTGCTAATTATTGCTTACAATGTGAAGCCACAGCTAATCTGAACCCTCACAAAAAATTTTTGAAAAACAAGGCCATAATTTTGATGCCAATTTGTTACTGTTTTTTCCCTTGAAAATTCTGCTACTTGCCAGAAGCGACCTCTTTAAATATAGTCAAAAGCGGTGTTTCCCAACTTGCCTTACTCTACAAACTAAAATCTCACCTAAATCTGACACATTTCAAAACAATACCGAGTAGTCTTATACTTATAATACAAACACATTTTTACTATACCATAATACATTTATTCAAAATTCCAACACAATTTTGACACATTGAAACACGTCAAGAAACACAGACTTACACCTATGTTAGTTATAGAGCTTTCTTATTTAGATACCATCCTTCATATGAAAAATATCCACGAAACGTGTTTTTGACACGTTAAAAAATGACATTTCCTTTTTCTCATCGGTGTTGACTTCGAATTTATTCGATGGATACGTCTTTAATGTTCTATGTGCTCGTTTATTTGTTCCGAAAGAAATCAGTTTCCTTCCATGAGATTTCTACCACAAAAGGTTTTCTAAATCAGAAGAAACATTTGAGTTATTTTTTGCTTAGGATATTTTATTATTCGATAAGAGAAACCCTTAAGTATTAGTAGTTAAGCTCTATATCAAATTTAAGTTAATCAGCAAAGTTTTATTTCCTTACTCTCAGGTACTGTAATTTATTTTTCTATCAAAAATGCTCAGAATTAAAGTCAAAATCCTTTAATAATCCTTTCAGTACCTCAAAATAAACAGTGAATATTTTGGATTTCTAAAATATTATACGAACTAAGTAGGGTTGTTTTTGAAGAAAAATCATAAAAAGTAACAAATTTAAAGGAAGTCATGTTTTCTTTCCTGCCACAAAAGTCTTCAAGCAAAGAAAGTAGTTTTACAGGTGTTCCGAAGCAGTAGGTGTACTGTGGGGAAGTTAACTTATTAAAGGTGATCGAGATACTTTTATTCTATGGTCTCAAAATGAGTAAACTCACTAATTTTTAGTGTTAAAAAAACGTTTAAAAAATTTCTGGGGAACGACCCCCTCCACCCCCAATATTTTGACGTCTATTTATATGCTAATTTGCCTTGATAATTCTGCAGCTTTGAAGAAGCGGTTCCCTTAGAGCAGTGGTTCCCAACTCAAATATGTCCGCGGACCACTTCACTTAAATTTGAACCTCTTGCGGACCATCCCTATTCCCAACTTTATCTTTAAAAATTCAAACTTTTTTCAATGCACTCATTCCTCACAGAGGGTGTAAACCAGCGTTTCCCAACCTTTTAAGTCCATGCCCCACCAAAACCTTTCTAAATTTTCCATGCCCCCCGGTCTCAGTGGCATATATAGAAATATATTTTGAGAGGACGCCAAAATTATTTCTTAGCCCTTCCCTCCTAAGTGTATTTAATATGTCTAATGAAGCTTTTCAGAACATTTTTTGGAAGAATTTGCATGCTAAAGAACTAAATCCAGAGTAATTAAGTTTTAAGTACCAAGGGGGTATGGGGGTCTTCCCCCAGCAAAATTTCGGAAATTTGACTCTAGGAAACGGGTTTTTAACTAGTTTGGTAACCCTAGTTGGAAAATTTTTTATATAAATTTTTAGGTAAGATTTGCATTTTAATAAACCTAATAATTTAAGCTAATTTAATATAAGCTTTCTTAAAACAAAGATATCTTGGGTCATCCCCCAGAAAATGTTTGGAAATTAGACTCTTAAAACAGGGTTTCAACTTGGTTTTGATATACATACTGGTCCAGATTTCAGACATACATTCTCAGATAGGGTAATAGGATCAGATATTGATAAACATTTTTGGATATGTTTAAAAATCTTCTCACGGACCACCTCTGATGGTCTCACGGACCACCTGTTGGGAACCACTGCCTTAGAGTGTAACCAAAGGGTCTAAAAATGGTTTATTAAAACACTACTTTGAGAATCAAATTTCAAAAAATTATCTAGAGGAGGACCCTCCAGATCCCCTATTCACACTTGGGGTCCATCATTGAGTACTAAATATTTACATACACAACATGGTTATATTTATCTATAACTTAACGTAGTACTATAAAAAATACTACTAAGTTGTACATGTTGAATAAACCTTCCCACACAAAAGCCTCGGTTATTGCACTGGCTCTATGGCGATCAAGCGGAAATTTTCATGTCAACGTAAGAGAATGGTTCCTGTCCAAAAAATTAGTGAAAATACACATTTTTCGCATCTAATTTCGTCAAATTTTCTGGGGGACGACCCCAGACCCCCTTTTTCTTCCTTGAGGGCGCAAAAATTAGTGATTAAAATCACAAAGTTTCACATTTGCCGTACAATTTACTCGAAAGGGTGAAAATATTAGAAAAATTTGTCCTAAACCCCTTTGGAAACAGTCTAGTAACGGCTCCCTTGGTCCTGCAATCCAGTAACTCCCCACCCTTTGACAATTCTTCAATCTCAAAGAGTTATATAGCTCTTTCTAACTCACTCGCGAACCATCTGACTCTTGAACTATCTTTGCTCTCTCTCTCTTGTGACTCTTTTGAGCTTTTAAAGGTCTCTCTCAAAGCCTTGAAAGATATCTGCAGCAACTGAGCTCTACCACTCTTTTTTTCTCCCTCTCAGATCAATTTAAGGAGTTAGCTCACTGAATTAACTCACCAAAAATCGCCCATCTCTAATTCACGGTGCTATACAAATTATAATAGTTGGCTTTCTAAAAATAAAACTATTTCCTTTTTTCCCCATAATATTTTTACGTATAAAATATTTTCTCCTATGGTGTAGGAAATTTAATATTAATGAAAACAATATAAATTTACTTAGACTTAGTTTATTTATTTCCCTACAACTAGGAAAGTAGTTATTGTTAGTTTAAGAAGTATAACTACAGTTCAGATAATGAAATTCAGTTGATAAACCGTTTTGAACCTGTTCCTAGCCTACTTCAAACAGAATTGAACCGAGGATATAGAAATATAGGATTTACTTAATGCTAAATATTAATTCTAAATAATATCTCGATAGAACTTGTAGCCCTAATGAATTGAATACTTGGTAGGATATAAAGACGAGGTTATATCTCAAAATGATAGATATTTTATTCACAGCTCTTAGGCAATGAAGGCTTCTTATTTCCTAAACATCATGTTTAAGATATGGACGCAGGGTGTCTTGCAGACAAGGTCATTATATTTTAAGTATTACTCAATGACTAATCCTAAAACGAGGTGCATCGACATAATTTTATGAGCAACATGCTATAGTAAGTGCGGTTTAAACTTAACTCAGTTTTCCCTAAATGATTTAACTTCAGTTAAGATAACCCTCCTTTCAGTTCTAACTGTCCCAAAATTGACCCTGTGGGGATTCTGAACTGTCCGGGTTATGAGTGTCGGGATTTTGACCCACACTATAATTTATGCATTACTTAATGACTAATCATAAAACGAGATATATGGACATAATTTTATGAGCAACAAGCTAGTAAGTGAGTTTTAAACTTAACTCAGTTTTACCTAAATGATTTAACTTCAGTTTAGATAACCCTCCTTTCAGAACTGTCCCAAAATTGTCTACCTACAGGATTCAATGGAAATCTAGAACGGTTCAAGTTTGAGAGGGCTTAACCACTTTTTAACATTCAGAGGATAAGGCACGCAAAAACTTCTACCAACAAATACTGTTTAAGGACACTCCTCAAGTATATTCATTCAGGAATCCGGAAACATAAATTGAATATCCAATACTACCCCATAACCGTTTCGCTTTAAAATAAGATAATTTCCAAAATGGCACCTCTCCAAAAAACTCTTATTTATTCTCCTTTCCTTCCGATCGATGCCAGTTTCGTATGCATACTTTTCCCGACTATGATTCGATTTGAATAAACTGTAACTTAAGCCCTCTAATGTCTTTATTTGATTTCCAGTACTTTTTGGTCGTTAAAAAAGGACCCCCTCCCTTCACCTCGTATAAAGCCGGCGACTCTCATTTTATTAAATAAAATCGAATGCCTTTGACATTAATTTAAAACTTCTCAATGTGTTAACTTAATGGCATTACTTTCTCCCTTTTGGAAATAACTCCGCTCTTGTTGCAGGCTGTAAACAAAAAGGAAAGGAGAATGCCTTCATTTAAATGTCGAACTGACGAAATTTAATTCTATAGAAGGGTTTTTTATTCGTCCTTTTTTTTTGAAGGTTTCTTTTTTTTGAACGAACGTGGTTGAGTAATATAGTTAAAAACAATTTTTTTTAGGGTGGAGATGATTCAAATTCAGTTTCAAAGATAAAGTTTTTTTAATTTGTAAGAGGGATACGATTTTTAACTATGTGAACTACTGAATTCTACTCAAATTTATAGAATTACTTATAGGTTTATAATAAAAACCTTTATGGGACCTTTTAGTTCGATAGATTAAAATGGCAATACATGCTAGCTAATTAAGAAACTATGCAAAAGATAGTATCAGATTTTTTATTTTATAGAGTGTTAAAGAATACAAAAAATAATCTTACTATTTCATTGATTGTAGGTATTTAAAATATACTTTTAAAGCTTGTATTTTTATTATCTTACCACTTAAATAGACATTTAAATTACATTTTGCATAGTTCCCAGTACAGCACAAACGTGATAAATACCAAAAGGAGAAGACCAATAAAATTCTAAATGATCATCAAACTGTCTAAGGAGTAAGTGCATATGAATGGAATTAAGCATCTACTGAATAAAAAAGTTTAAAACCACTTTTAAATTAAAAACAAATTTTATTTACTCCTTGTTAATTACCTAGACTTTGGAATTAAATTTAATAAATGCAATGAATGGAGATGGATCTCGCTAAAACAAGGGGCTATATCTTCCTTAAGAGGTAGTTATCTTTTCCGTCTTGCAAATTTTGGAAGATTTTTTCCACAGAGTACTAGAACAGAGAGTCCGTCGCCATTCCCGCTAATGGAAATCGAAAAGTTGGATAAATATGGGGCTATTTTGGCGCTGCGATCGCATTTACGTCACGAGAGGCGGGGGGAAAATGCCTGATTGGTTGACAAAAAATTTTTCCATCTCCTTCGAAAATAGAAGATTGAGTGACAGCCAATAACAGGTTTGGTCACCAAAATGTACTACCGATCTCTCTTATATTAGGTCATCCCGAAAGTTTTGTCGCTCTTGGGAGCATCTGTATACAATGTATTTTTTGGTACTTTTCCATTACGGTAAACCAATAAAGTACTTCTACTTCTATCTAAAGCCAATTTGGCGAATTTTGGCTCTTTTTTTGTTGGCTTACTTTTCCAGCTTTCCTAGTTTCTACGATTAATAAGATTTTGTTTACTTCAAGTTGCCATTAATTGAAAACTTTCAAAATTAAAATTCAAAGGAATTTAACTTTAATTTTAAGTCATATTAATATTGTAAGGAAGATCTTATTTATTTCATAAATTGAAACTCATTTTATACTACTTTTGAAGAGCGGCGGTAGAATTTCCAGCGATCTAGATTCCTGCAAATGATCATCCTGATCTTTCTTAATAGAGGGTTAAGAGTAGCAATCCAGCAATTTAATGTGGATGATTGTGATCAAACTCCCCGGATGCCTCAGAAAAAATTTAAATCTAAGTTAAATTTTCCACACTTGTTGAAAATACTTAAAAATTTAATTGTTTTAGGGAAGTATCCAGTTAATTTTAATTTAAAAATCTTAACTTTAGGAAAAAGGCAAAATTTTGAGCAGAAAAGAAATGAAGTAACATGTTATCATAGATTTAAGGAAATCCCAGTTGTCGATCAGTCCCCAAAATCAAGCCAAGATGCCAAGTTGACGGTAGATAAAGTTTCAGTTTATATTGGTATCACATAATGGAAAAGTGTCAAAAATATCTTATAAACCGATGCTCCCAAGAGCGACAAAACTTTCGGGATGATCTAATAGTTCCTCGTGGCGCCCTCATATCCATCCAACTTTTGAACAAACATATCGTTTTGGACCCTCTGTTAGGATCTTTCTCTTTTCTCACCTAGCTGATTAATTTTAAATAGAACGAGTTAGAGCCATCAAATAGAGTCAAAATTCATAGGCATAGTAGATTGTGCTATCATCAGGTAAGCTGGTAAATTACCACCGATACCACAGATCAGCATGGGAAGGATATTTAAATATTTGAAAATAACAACATCGGCCGAGTGACTGAAATTTGATTTTGCTTATTAAATCGCGTATGGAAACGGGTATTTCGGAACTGATTTTTTTGTATTTATTGCCGTTTGATTGACTTTTAAATTTATAATTATATAAAGAAGAGTGTATAAAATGATACTGAATAAAATTTATTTGAAAATTTTGACTTTACGAGGATTTATGGGGGTGTCCACTTTACCAACACATAATCTTAGATTTTCCAATAGTGGCCACTTCAATGGCTTCTAAAAGAAACACAAATAATATTTAATTTTAATAAATTTTTCTTCATAAACTGTTGATTGTGCTTTAAAAAGAGTGATGTATATGAATTTGATTTCATTCTGGCTTCGGGAACCAAGGTTTCATAAACATTGAAGTACATGCTAAATTTCTCTCAAATCAGCAACAGCATAGGCTTTGGGCCTGAAATTATCAAGTCTGTTATTCTAAATTATATACAAAGCTAATTTGGGGCCGTATTCAGAAACTTTAACACGAGATGGAAACGAGATGAGAACGAGATGGAAACGTTGTAAAATCTCACGTAACGATCACGAAACCATAAATTGGAAATGGTCGTTCAAGAGCACCCGTCTTCTCAAAAGCGAGAAATTTAGCTGAATCTGATTGGCTGAAAAAAAATCTCGTCTTGGTCTGCTTGGTGACGTAGGAGATTTTATCCAATGAGGGAAAGGATCGGAAACTCCCGTTAGTGTTTCGGGAAAATATCGTTTCAAATTCATCGTTTCCATAACGTTCTCGTTTCCATCTCGTGTTAAAGTTTCTGAATACGGCCCTTCATTTTATCTAAAATATATTTCGTTGGGAAGAAAGATTTAATTAGAACTAAATGACTATACCTACTCAATTTCATACATAAACCCCTCATATAGGCAGAAAAAGAGGGGTGTCCACTTTAAAAATACTTTACCAAATCTAATTAAAATTTTTAATGGTAAAAACGAAAGAAGAAGATCCAATTAACCTAAAAATAGGATGATAACCGTTTCCAAGAAAATAGGTTGGTATTTATCAAGAATTTAAACAAAAATTTTCATTAAAGTGTCCACTATACCCACATTTACCTTATAAACTGGAATAATCCAGTTCAACAAAAAACTACATCTTTTTCATTTTGTTCTTGGTTTATGAGAACCTTTCTTATGGTAAATTTTCATATCTGAGGCAGCTAAATATTTTTATTTGGTTTGGTTTACGATCTTCTTATCGATTCTTCCAGTTTTCAGACTTATTTAATTTTTTTTGTCAATCTCTCATTCCTGGCTGACTTTCGCTCATTGACGAATGCTATATTACAACCGGGTGTCATTGTTTTTGGCGCTACTTTCTAAAAAAACAAACAAACCATTTCACAGGCTTCCTCGACTTCCGGAATGTGCTTCTCCCATTCTATTACACGTGCGCACGATTCATCTCGGATTCATGTGTTCATAAAAGTCACAATAACCAATAACAGTCAACATAACTAAAATATGTAAACAAACCAAATCACTTCCGGTTCAAACCGGAAGTTAAGGGAGCCAGCTGGAATACGGTGAATAACCGGTATTAACGCCGGGTTGCTATAGAAAATCCATTATACCCCCAGTTGGCGAAGCCCAAAAAGTAAGTGGCACCCGGTTGCAGTATGAAACACATTGACGTAATATGACGATCACTTTCTAGGAGGAAGATACTGAGATGAGATCCTAATTTAATAATGAGAATGAGTAAATAAGCATTTACTTATATTCACCCATCATTTACATCAGTGGTGCCCAACCTTTTTTTAAACGAGGGCCAATTTGCTAATGAAAATCTATCTCGCGGGCCACATAAAAACACTTTTAAGGATTTTTCTAAGCATAAAGAAAAATTACCCGTTTTCAATAAGTTTGCATCGGTTTTGAGGATACTAGTTCTTGTAAAATTCGGCTCCAAATTTGTAACACTTCTCCTTAAAACTGAATTAAGGTGATTATCTGTAAGTCGAGATCGAGCACTAGTTTTTGTTCTTTTCAGAACAGGTAATGTTTGTTCTCAAACACAGTTTGTTCACAGTCTCCTTACATATAAGGCACAACGGTTTGTTTTTTCGCTGAATGAAGAAATATGAATTTGTCCACTTTTTTTGAAAGTTTCGGCATTCCGAGTGAATCTTCAACTTTTTACGATCGGACATCTTTTCGAAGTTTGGTTCTAAAAAGATCCTTATAAACTGAATTCAAATGGCTAACTGATACTGAAAATATTTATCCAATGACAAATTCCCCGTATCTAGAAAAAGCCAAAACATAGAAGTAAAGAAAACATTTTTTACTGGATGTTGAAGAACTCCTTTTTAATCATCTTTTTTAGATGGAAGTGCCATAATGTCTCTGACGATTTTGTGGTTTTCTTGGAAGATTTCTGAAAGTGGTTTTTGTTTTTAAGATTTAACGAATCCGCGGGCCACATGGATCAGCTATGCGGGCCACATTTGGCCCGCGGGCCGTAGGTTGGGCACCACTGATTTACATCATTCCACAACAATAACACCTCAGATTTAATAATACCTCGAGCAATCGTAAAACATCTATCACAACAACCACAAAAATAAAAACATCCAATTTAATCAAAGCAACACGTAATCACAAGTCAAGTGCTCTAACTCAAAACCTCTCTAAACACGCACAACGCAATGATGACGACTTTATTCTTGGCGTATACAGATAGAGCCATCTTCCGCGGTCGTCCCCATAAATCACGACGACAGCGCCCCTGTTTTTGACAGCCGCAGTGATTAATTGTCCGCGCGGCAGATAACGAAGAAAGCGCCAAATTGGGAAATAACGGTTAACGTCGTTTTTGCGACGTTGTTTAGCGGGGCCTATTTATTCAGCAATGCATGAGGTGCTTTTTTCTATTCTTATGTGCGTCAGAAGTGAGGGTGAAAAAGGACGGTTTCGCTTTTGGTCCCTGAAGGGGAATTAATGGGGAGTGTTTATCATTGTCAACAAGTGAGGGGATTTTTTTCTTAAATTTCCTTTATCATGGGAAATTTTTAAATTTAACCCTTTAAATACGGCAAAAAATCAGTTTAATAGTCTGCGTTTCATTAGGGGACATCCATAAATTACGTGAGGTGTTTTTCCCAAAATCTGGACCCCCTCCCCCTTGGTGAGATTTAGTGAGATTTTGCTGGACCCCCCTCCCCCCACGTGAGATTTACCTACAACCTTTAAAAATAATTTTCTATCCTAATAATTCCCTATTCGTTTGCATTTTGTGCTTCACAGCACCTAAAACTTTTCTATGATTAATGATGTGGGGGAAAAGGACATTATTCCGCCTAAAAATCACCACAGTATCTTATCTGTGGGTATTATTCCTTTCTCAAACTTAAAAAAATCGTTTAATTTCTAACTTAAAAAGTTGACGTGAAATTTTAATCGACCCCCCTCCCTCCTTGGTGAGATTTGGTGAGATTTTTCCAAACCCCTCCCCTCTTTTTGACCTCATGTAATTTATGGATGTCCCCTTACCGCGCACGCGGAAACAGTTATTTCTCCTCCAAGAACGATGGAATAACTTTGCTGTCTGCTTAAGACGCATAAACGATCCCATAACGACGTTTCATCAACAACAATTGAGTCGTCAGTTTGAAGAAGGGAATAAGTCCAAAAAACCCCTATAGGAAGATATCACCCCTTGAAGTTGTAAAATCGATGTCTATTCATTGTATTTTTTAAGTTAATTTAGAATTAAAGTTAATTTGTCTTTCTTTTCATATTCTTTGTGCTGTAAACTAAGTAAAAATAAAATTTTCTCTTAATTTTAATTTTTTTCAAATTTTTTTTGCAGGGAATTTTTGACTCCATTCATATTCACTCACTCCATTGCGATACTGCTTTAATAACTCAGTTTCACTATAATTTTGAATTTTATTTGTCTTATTCTTTTTATTTCACCCTTTTGTAGTGTAAACTAAGGAGAAATATAATTTAAAAAATGAATTTAAAGGTTTTTTAAAGATTTTTTCATCAGAAAAATTTCATAAGATGGAAGAAGGGAATAAGTCCTTTAACCTATTTTGACTGTAAAATATTTTTGATTATACTTATATTTGTTTTGATGATTTCTCTGTTTTTTAAATAGGGTTCTGAACTTCCTGTAAAAATTTGGTGGTTATACAATGAAAATTCCATTACTTATACAGTTTTTTTTCGATTTTCTCAAAACTTAGTTTTTGGACTTATTCCCTTCTTTCAACTGATTTACAGCTTATTTTACTTTATACTTTTTTTTTACTTTCAGCTTATTATTTTGATTCAATTATTTTACAGCTTATTCACAAAGCCTGCAAGGTTTTTATAATTTGTTATAATGAGTTGAGCATGCGTCACAAAAAATAACATTATATACTAATAAGTTTTAAAGTTACTGAATCCCCGCTGGAGCAGTGGCAGGATGCCACCGTAGTTCATGTGGCAGAGTAGTAGATGCATGCGGCAGTTTGTGGGTTCTATCCCCAGTTATTATTTTATTAAAATTCCCCAAAAAGAGCAGCGGGCTTTGTGAATATGCGTTTTTACAAGCTAATGTTTTTAATTTATTGATGGGACTGCATGCCCTGCCGCGCCGTATTGAAAGGGTTAAACTTAAACCTTTTTTATCACGTTACTTTGATGTTGAAAATCAGGGCCATGGGCTAGTGAATTTAATTGTATTTTGACATCAATTTTGATACTGTTATTTTCCATGAAAATTATGAAACTTCCAAGGAGCGCACCGTAAAAATAAATACGGCACATTACACAATAGCGGTAGAAAGAAATTGCCACCAAAGTCACAGTGGGACCTCACTCCGAGTCTAGGCGGAAGGTCCTTTCGTATCTCGGTGTAACGTCCCTCTCTGATATGGTGGCAATTTCTACTACTGAAGGTGCCTACCTAAAAATGCCGTTTCGGCCCAAAAATTCAAGAAAACTTTTATTATCATATTTCAAAAAACACATCTTTAGCTTTCCAAATCAGTTTAAAATTTGTCTTTATCTTCCCTAGAACCAAAGTTACAGAAATTTTACTTCAAACTAAAAAGGCATTTTATTAAGGAAAAGGTAAAGAAATTCGCGTTTTTCTCAGAATCACATTTTTGCTATTTTCCTTCTCCGCAAAACTACATAACTCAAAATATTATAAGTGAATTTCTATGAAACTTGGGCACAGTACTTGACATAATATGGTTTAGGAGCCCTACTATTTTTTGGCAGTGGGTGTAATATTTTTTATTTTATGAATAGTATAACTTCAAACTTTACTGAAATTTGGTGTTTTTTTTATTTTTTAAGTTTAGTGCTATAACTTTTGATATTAAAATAATTTAGACATAAAAATACTAGGCCTCCTAAAATATGTTTTTACGAGGATAATAAAGTTTACAAAACAAAAATATCTTCATATAAATTTGAGTTATGATGTTTTGCGGAAAGGCTGTTTTTTGTGATTTTTATGCATAAATTCTTCAATAATATGAAAATTTAAATTAATATTTAAGTATTTTTATATTATTTATAGTTTTTAGACGCATTTAATTGTATAAATCACAAATTAGTTCAACATTTTAATTATTAAAAAAAGCCTCCATAGGTAGGCAACCACCTTAACGTGTAACATGCCATATTTTTTACAGTGCGGTTCTCTTCGCGTGTAACCCAAAGGGTCTCAAAATGAGTCAGAACCCTACTTTAAAGGATAAAAATTCCAAATTTTTTCTGGGGGAGGACACCCTCGATATTTTGAAATCTATTAAGCACGTTTTTTCCTTGAGAAACTTTTGTGATTAACAAAGAGTAGCCCTCTTTGATGTAGCCTATTTTTAATTTTTCAAAACTTGTTTCTCTGGTGTTGGTAAACTCTTGAAATTATGCAAAAGTCAGTGTAAATCTGTGAGATATTGTCCACAAGAGAAAGCAAAATATCAAATCTAGACTTCAAAACTGCATTGACATGACAGTCATTATATGCATGACTGTGGCATAAATGGTATATTATGTATCACGTACAGGGGTGTTATAAAATAATGACCCTACTTTAAAACTATCTACTGACCAAACTCTTTGTCAACAAAAAAAATTTGAATTTGAAAGAGGGTATTTTGAAGGGTTGGGAATTTTTCGCAAAGCAACTAAACTATACTCTATTCATTTAGAATTGGCGCTTGAGAAATAGTGCTTTCCCCCACTCTAGAAGCGTAACCATAGTTACGCTCTTCGAGCAGCCAATAGTAAGCCTTCTTCGTCACTTTGACGTGAATAGTTTCTATGGTTACCGATAGGTGGTGGGGGAAGGAAATATTTTCAAGCGCCAGTTCAAAGTGGAACAGAGTATAAATTGCTTATTTGATCAATATTAAAATGATATTGCAAATTCTACCTATAAGAGCAAGGGAAGGGGTCATATATCACAACTTAATATCAATCCTCAGAGAAAAATCCTGAAGGAGGAACTACAAGTAGGAACCCTCATAAGTTTAAATCCCAGTGTATAACAAAATATCCATTAGTTTGATAATTTCACCTAATTGAAAATAATGGTTTATAGAGAAATCTATTATTGTAATCAAAGAGTTGAACTTTTTATTCACCCCTTTTAAAAATTTACGTCCATACGAAGTCCCTCTAAAAAATCCTAAATCCTTTACCTACTGCCTCTCTTGGTAACATCTTCAGCGCCACAAAGACCACAAAGGAACGACCTTTTTGACCTTTCCTCGAAGGTTATTGCAATTAGATAATAAGCCTCCTCATCAGTGTAACGGAGGGCCCCCAAGATGAAAAAAAAATCCCTCTACCTCCCACCGCAGTACTAATCTCTAATTTCGTTGCCCGCTGCCTCGCTATTGATTTTCTATAGCAATAACATTTGTTTAAGACACCAAATGGGATGAAACAACAAGATATATTCGATACTTCCCTTTGTGTTTTCTTTGGTCGTCCCCCGCCCCTAAATAAATAACTCCCCCCTCCGATAGAGGAGAGTTGAGATGTCTTTTATCGGGTTTTATTTCGGACCCAGAGAATGATGCGTTAACTAAATTATTATTTATTGGGGCGTACGGGCAAATTATGCACGGCTTGTTTTAGAATAGGGATAAATGTGGGTTTATTGGGTATCGGTTTATCCGCCGGGTATTATTTTTGACCATCGCATCAGTGAAAGGCTTTATCAGTGATGTTTTTTTTTATTATTGTTATTAGCATTTTCAACTCTTTGTGTTCCAGTGCCACGGAAATAAATACGTAATGGGAATTTTTTTCTCGGGTGATCGCAATGCCCGGAAGTCGATGGACGTGTTGCAGGGAGCGATTTTTTTTTCTAAAGGAAAGGGGAATTTTCGAAAGCGGTTTAAAAATAGTAATTGTTATCGATTCGTTTGCCTTTTAGCGACGAAAACGGGAAATGGAGGGTGTTTAAATAATTGGTGCTTAAGGGTCTGAAAAAGGATGATGTTTTTATGAGTAGCCATGTCTGTGTTACTGATTGAGCCTGATAAAAGTAGTATTACTTAATATCCATTTTTGCTACGAGGACTATTGGCCATTAAGTTATGTTCCGATCGTTGCGGCGATATTATCTTGTTTCGATGGGTGTTTACTTTTATGAACTTTTACTCTTTTATGCTCTAATAAACCGCGATAGTTGCATATCTTATAAATTTATCTGACAGAATGATTTTTCATCCTTAGATTAATTACAGAATTCTTTATTTTAATAATAAATTCTTAAATGCATGTACTCAGGGTGCAGCAGAAAGATTGTTTGGATTTGAAACGTGTATTTTAAAGCGAAATAAGGTAGAAAAAGAAATACCTGAAAAATACAGAACAAACGTAAATTAAATAAATAGTAAATAACTAAAATTTTAAATGGACAAAACATAGTGTTTTGAAAATATAGCAAATGAAGAATATTCTACACTAGCGGAAATAAAAATCCCAACACCAAGAAGGAAAGGAGATATCAAAGTCAAATTTATTTCTATGATTGCACATTAGGGTGTATCGAAAAAAACTTTTTTTCGATTTTGATGACGTAATAGTGCGGAAAAGTTGTCTAAGGTGCCAGAGAGTACCTGTGAATTTTTTCAGAATTTTTGGATAATTTCTTAATGTGCCACATTGGCCCTGAAGTTCCCCATGTTAATCCAATGGGGCGCGCCGCCAAAAAGACCGAAAATCGGTTTTTCGCCCCTCATTTCTACCCTAATCACACGACGAATGTCTCGTCTCGAGTTATGGACTCTATATGATGTATGCTACCCGAAAAAACTTGAATAATAACTTAAATCTCTATATTATGTTGATTGTGGGCTCTGATTTGAACGAGGAAATACGCGATTTTCGACGAAATTTGAGCATACAAAAAAACGTAATATAGATATTTAGGCTATTATTCAAACTTTGTCGGATAGCCTAGATCATATAGAGCCCATAACTCGAGACGAGACCTTCGTCGTGTGATTAGGGTAGAAATGAGGGGCGAAAAACCGATTTTCGGCCTTTTTGGCGGCGCGCCCCATTGGATTAACATGGGGAACTTCAGGGCCACTGTGGCACATTAAGAAATTATCCAAAAATTCTGAAAAAATTCACAGGTACTCTCTGGCACCTTAGACAACTTTTCCGCACTATTACGTCATCAAAATCGAAAAAAAGTTTTTTTCGATACACCCTATTGCACATAGTATCAATGTGAATTGCTTAAAAAATCAGCCTTCCTGGATATTAGGGGGCCGAGAAAACCAGGGAGGAGTGTTGTCTCCATAGGTGTCCATTACCGCCGTCACACGTCATGGTACTGAGTGACAGGGGCTCTAAATGACTTTTGAGGGATTGGAGGACCATGTTTCCTCCTCAGGTAGTCCAAATTTAGATGGTGCACCAGCGGACGTTGCATGCCGGGCTAGGTGATTTCTCCTCTTTCTCCGGACATGTTTTGTGAGGGTTGGTTCTTACGAACGGATAGGCCATGGTAGAAATACAACATAGGGGGTTAAGAAGAAAGCTTGGACATTGCATAAAACATGTGTCTGTGCATTTTTCTCTTGAAATTTGTCCCCAGGACAGGTCTGAAGGTAAGGACAGACAATCGGCTAAAAAACCTCAATGAAGCAGCTCTGGTTGGCCAAAATACAGGTGGATCATACTGAGGACAAGCCTTAGTGGGATGGATGTCATTTGCAGTACTGTGGATTCTCCGTTTGGTTTGCATAGCTTCTTACATCTGTGTCTATAAACAAGGGGCTGAAAATGGGCCTTTCTGTTTTCAATAGTGCACGAGTTAAGAAAATGAAAATCCCAATTTCATAACATTGTGTTTATGAGAGATTCCTGCTTCGGTTTGGAGCACTACGACGGTTGGGTAAGAGTTTCAAGACACAATGGAGAGAGCGCACTCAGCTGATGATTTTCTAATCGTTCCACGGAGTGGTGATGCAGGGTAACGGAGTGGGGATGCATTGTATTCCATTTCTGCAACTCCTGAGTATGATTCGAGAGTACTTTTTCCAACCAGAGCTGCGTCATTGAGGTTTTGCAGCCGGTAGACCGTCCTTACCTTCAGACCTGTCCTGGGGACAAATTTCAAGAGAAACATACACAACCACATGTTGCATGCAATGTCCAAGCTTTCTTCTTTACACCCTAGGTTGCATTTTTACCCCGTCTTTCCCGTTCTCTAGAACCAACACCCACAAAAAAAGTCCGGTCAATGAGGAGAAATCATCTAGCCCCGTATGCAACGTCTACTGGTGCACCATATGAATTTGGACTACCTGAGGAGGCAACATGGTCCTTCAATCCCTCAAAAGTCATTTAGATCCCCTGTCACTCAATAACATAACGTGTGACGGCGGTAATGGACACCTATGGAGACAACACTCCTCCCAGGTTTTCTCGGCCCCCTAACATCCAGGAAGGCTGATTTTTTAATCAATTCACATTGATAATATGTACAATCATAGAAATAAATTTGACTTTGATATCTCCTTTCCTTCTTGGTGTTGGGATTTTTATTTCCGCTAGTGTATTTTAAATTACTTTCGAATGTTTTAGGAGATATTCAGGAGGAAATGTGGATGTGACCCCTCAACCTTATATAGATTAATTTTTATTGATTGAATTTTATTTCAATAATTAAATTTAAATATAGAATTTTCTATTCAATATATTTTAAGTGTAATATAATATTTAAACGACACAAAGTATTTTTTCAAATCACAAAATCTAAAAAAGATCTTTTTAAAAAAACTTAAACGGATTTTCTTTTGAATTTATAGTATGCAGAAGATACATTGGATATGATATCTTTATTTAAGCAAGTTGCATTTTCATTATCTAAAAAAGATATAAACAAACTTACTGTGACTTCAATGAAAAGCACAATACGAAATTCAAGACGAAGTTGTATTTTATTTAGTTCTTATGAAAAACACACTCAAATCAAACTAAAAAAACTTTTACAACTCAGTAACACATCTTTATGGCCGTGGTGGTGCAGTGGTTAGCGTGTCTAGCTACGAGTATTACCGACCCAGGTTCGATGCCTCGCGGCTCCTGCTTGGGTAGCTGGTCATGGGTCAACTCAGCCCTTCATCCTTCCGGGGTCGATAAATGAGGACCAAGCTTGCTTGGGGAATCAACTGGGGGTCCAGCGTCGGGCTAGCCACTCGGCCTGGACACACGCTAGTAATTAGCACCCCAGGCCCAAAAGGCTACAGAAACGGAGATGGGCACCGCCTGATGGGCCACTAGGCCCGGGCAGACTTTGATTTGATTTTTTGAACACATCTTTGAAGATAATAAAGGTTGAAATAAAAGTTATTTATCATAACTTTACAAATGGAGAGGGAGTTAATTCTTCATTTCTTTTTACAATACAGAAATTTTTGCGTCAAATTTATAGATCCATATAAAATTTAAATAGGCTGATTATTATTTAAATTAGAATGCTTTATCGCTTGCTATAAAGCAAACATAAACGAATCCAAATAAAATAATGAAAAATAATTTTTTACATGGTTAAAACCTTTCAGCACTTAGTTAATTTGCTTAATTAAATAAATCACCAAGAAAAATTATTTTCCGGTGTTTTATGAACAAAATGTTTTCTCTTTTAAATTATTCATTTTTACTTAGATCATGTACCTACAAAAATGCGAAACATTTTAGTGAAAAATACAGAATATTTACAGTGGATTTATTCCAAATAAGTATTTTTTTCTAGATAAGTGGATGCTCTTTTTTTTGCTCATAAAAACTAAACTTCCATTATAGATATAACTAACTAAAGTATTCATTAATACATCATTAAGAATTAAAAACATTAAAAACATGCCTACCCACTGGAAATAAACACAATCTAAGTATTAAGGGAAAGGCAAAGCCAATTAACTGCAGTAACAAGATACATTTGTTTGAAATAATTAATCCTTCAATGACTGAAAACAAAACAAAACCGCTTATTAAAAATTTATCAACGAAAATTTGGCAACGAAAACAAACACTGCATTTTACATGGAAATAGGGAAACCGAATTACAGTTTATAAGTAAGCATACTTCCTCTTTTTGTTTTTAAAGAGCAGAGTAAAATTTCAGGAGTAAATGAGAGAGGCGAAAAAAATGTGAACTTTCCAACCCACCCACCTACATGTAATTAGAGAATTTTGTGGGTTTTTATGAACAAGATTAAACTTAATAAGGATTTTTTTTATTTGAATCTCTTCCTGATGATGTAGCAAACGATTGTTTGAAGGGTATTCTGTTTCAAAATTAGAAGTAGTAGTAGCTCTCGGAGTTGTTTTTTGATAGTATGGGTTAGGAATGTAGTATTTTAAAAATTAATGAAACATCTGAAAGTAAAGAATATTTTGTTATGGCTTCTTTATTTTTAAAACAAGATCATGGGGATAGTATGATCATTAATATAGTTTTGTTTTAGATTGGTGATGATAGTTTATTTAGTGTGAACGTATTTAATTTTAAAGTTGTGCATAGTTTTTTCAAATTATGTTTTTTAAAGTAAAAATTTTATGAAACTGTTGTAGGTATATGTAAGCTAAATAAATGTTATGCAGTATCAATATGGAATGAATACCTGTTTAATTACATTATATTATACACTAGCGGAAATAAAAATCCCAACACCAAGAAGGAAAGGAGATAACAAAGTCAAATTTATTTCTATGATTGCACATAGTATCAATGTGAATTGATTAAAAAATCAGCCTTCCTGGATGTTAGGGGGCCGAGAAAACCAGGGAGGAATGTTGACTCCATAGGTGTCCATTACCGCAGTCACACGTTATGGTATTGAGTGACAGGGGCTCTAAATGACTTTTGAGGGATTGGAGGACCATGTTGCCTCCTCAGTAGGGTTATGATTCTGAGACTTTTTTAAAAATATTTAAAAGCCTGACGTTGCATTCGATGAACTTTTGCCCATATGTTAATTTTAGGGTATTATTTTCGTTTTATTGAGAAAAAACCTTGCGCGCCCAACATCATTTCACTTTCTAATATAGCAATCACTATGGTGTCTCGGGAAAAAAAACTTTTTTCCAAAAACCTCGCTCCCCAGGGATTTTCCTATTCCTATTGGTCCCAAAAGATAGTGTGTGAAGTTTCAGCTAGAAGTTAACTCTAGGGTTTGCCTATAGAGCCCCAAATTTGAAAAAAGTGGAAAAAACTACCTAATTTCAGAATTAAAAAAAGTATTTTTATATTTATATTGTTATAAAACTGGTTCAAATGTGTTCTTTAGAAATTATTTAAATGGATTATATATATTTATGTGTATTAACTGTACCCTATAGCCCCTATAATTTAAGATTAAAAAGTGCTACTTAGGGAAGTTGTACTCTAGGGTGTATCGAAAAAAACTTTTTTTTTATTTTGATGATGCCTTAGTGCGGAAAAGTTGTCTAAGGTGGCAGAGAGTACCTGTGAATTTTTTCAGAATTTTCGGATAATATCTTGAGGTGCCGCCAAGGCCCTGAAGGTCCCTATGTTAATCCAATGGAGCGTGCAAGCCAAGAAGGCCGAACATTGGTTTTTCGCCCCTCATTTCTACCCTAATCACACGACGAATGTCTTCACTCAAGTTATGGACCCTATATGATCTAGGCTATCCAACAAAACTTGAATAATAGCCTAAATCTCTATATTATGTTGATTGTGGGCTCTGATTTGAACTAGGAAATACACGATTTTCGACGAAATTGGATCTGTTTGATTCCGATCTGTTTGATTTAAAATAAAGTTCTAAGTAAAAATGAAACTTATAATGGTATTTGAAAGTTTTTGAACTAAAAAAGTACAGTAACCCTCTTTTTTAGAATAAATTTTGGATTTGATCTGCTAAAAACAAGCATTTTCGTAGAAAAGTATTTTTATACATGAAAATAGTTCAGTAGAAGGCCTAATTACTGTTATTTTACTGGCCTTTATAATTTAAAACATCAATTTAACACCAAAGGTCATCATTTGAGAGAGTTCTTTTGAAGAAAATTGGAATTTAATTACTTTCTAACACTATAGTGCATTATAAGCTTTGATGAACGCAACCTCCCTTAGTTATTATATTTTACTCTTAAATTATAGGCACTATAGGTACAGTTAATAACCTCAAATAAATATAAACCATCTAAAATGTCCTAAATAACAGATTTGAACCAGTTTTGTAACAATATAAATCTCAAAATGTACTTTTTTTAAATTCTGAAAATTGGTCATTTTTCCAATTTTTTCTAACTTTGGGGCTCTATAGGCAAACCCTAGAGTCAACTAAGGGGGCTGAAACTTCACACACACTATCTTTTGGGACCAAAAGGAATAGGAAAAGCCCTTTTACAAATTTAAAAATTTTTTATGATTTATGTTACATTCAGCTTCAAAAAAGATTTTATTAACTGCCTTTTAGTGCTTCAGCCTTATGCAAAATCTTATTTGGCGCGCAAGCTTTTTTCACAGTTTTCAAAAATAAAAGTTATTTTCGTGAGTTATGGACCAATACTCATCATTTGCCACCACAGGCTTTTAAATCTGAAAAAAATCATAACCCTACTCCTCAGGTAGTCCCAATTCATATGGTGCACCAGCGGACGTTGCTTACCGGGCTAGGTGATTTCTCCTCGTTGACCGGACTTGTTTTGTGGGTGTTGGTTCTAGAGAACGGGAAAGACGGGGTAAAAATGCAACCTAGGGGGTTAAGAAGAAAGCTTGGACATTGCATACAACATGCGGTTGTGCATGTTTATCTTGAAATTTGTCCCCAGGACAGGTCTGAAGGTAAGGAAGGTCTACCGGGTGGAAAACCTCAATGACGCAGCTCTGGTTGGAAAAAGTACCGGTAAATCATACTGAGGACAAGCGGCAGTGGGATGGATGTCGTTTGCAGTACTGTGGATTGTCCATTTTGTCGGCATAGCTTCTTACATCTTTGTCTATAAACAAGGGGCTGAAAATGGGTCTTTCTGTTTCCAATGGTGCACGAAATAAGGAAATGAAAATCCAAATTTCATGACATTGTGTTTATGACAGAATCCTGCTTCGGTTTGGAGCACCACGACGGTTGGGTATGAGTTTGAAGACACAATGGAGATAACGTACTCAGCTGATGATTTTCTAATCGTTCCACAGAGTGGTGATGCAGGATAACGGAGTGGGGATGCATTGTATTCCATTTCTGCAACTCTTGAGTATGATTCACCAGTACTTTTTCCAACCAGAGCTGCGTCATTGAGGTTTTCCACCCTGTAGACCGTCCTTACCTTCAGACCTGCCCTGGGGACAAATTTCAAGATAAACATGCACAACCGCATGTTGTATGCAATGTCCAAGCTTTCTTCTTAACCCCCTAGGTTGCATTTTTACCCCGTCTTTCCCGTTCTCTAGAACCAAAACCCACAAAAAAAGTCCGGTCAACGAGGAGAAATCACCTAATCCGGTAAGCAACGTCCGCTGGTGCACCATATGAATTGGGACTACCTGAGGAGGCAACATGGTCCTCCAATCCCTCAAAAGTCATTTAGAGCCCCTGTCACTCAATACCATGACGTGTGACGGCGGTAATGGACACCTATGGAGTCAACATTCCTCCCTGGTTTTCTCGGCCCCCTAACATCCAGGAAGGCTGATTTTTTAATCAATTCACATTGATACTACGTGCAATCGTAGAAATAAATTTGACTTTGATATCTCCTTTCCTTCTTGGTGTTGGGATTTTTATTTCCGCTAGTGTATTATATCTGGATTACGTATATTGTATATTTAAGCATTTTGTTCAACTAATATTTAATTTATCTCTGTACATGAATATGGAGGGAATCTTTAATATATATGCTTTAAGAATTACTATTTAAGAGAATGCTAGATATATTTAATGCTTTACAGAAAAATTAGGAGCAGGGATATAAAAATTTAACTTAAAACAAAGTTTGTGTAAGCTAGTTAAAACCAAATTTTGTGTGAAATAAAAAATACAAACATCTTTGCACTTGATTTGATGTTATTATAAAGACACAACACTCACTAAATCAATATACTATCTGGGTAAACTAAATTTAAATTACAAAAATATGAAAGCCGCACGGAAGAAAAACTACATAACCTAACTTTAAACAGAAATTAACATCCGCCGTTGAAAAAAAAAAGCTACGCTTTATAAATCTGCTCGTGTCCAAATAACTCTACCTCGCCTCATACATCCTCCAATATGAATCTGACAGGTTTCCAGGGCCGGGTTCTGATCCGAAATTTAATTAAAACTCCTTCCGAGAATATATGAAGGACACCCTCTCTCTTTCCCCACTCTCCAAGGCTTAAGTTAAAGTCAGTAACATCTCCAATACATTCATTGAAATCCATGTTCCTCATGCTGCTCTTGCTTTCTTTAGCAGCTCAGCCAGTGTCAACGGAAGAAATAATAACAACACGGGAATACTTGTAAGAATACCTTGAGGGACAAAATGGGTTGAGTCAATTGATGTCCAAACTCGGCAGGAAAGTTCCTCATTTACTATTAAAAATTTATTAACGAACTTCCGATTATGGGGATTATTTGGATTTCTTTCTCCATCTAAGTGTGTATGGAGAGTATTTCTGGGTCCGAGTCAAAACCAGTGTCGTCGTTATAATCGCGTTGTTCGTACGGGTCATGGAAATCCTGGAAAGTCATGGAATTCCGTATTTCATTTTCCAGGCCTGGAAAAGTCATGGAATTTGAGGAAAATTTTCATGATAGTCCATGGAATTCGATGAAAATTTTCATGATAGTCATGGAAAAGTCATGAAAAATCTGTAAAAGGCACAGTCAAACTTGGGACAACGGCTGAAATTCGCTTCAGAAACGTTCGTACTAACGCGATAAGCAAAATTTCTTTGCGAAGTGTAATGAAATCAGGCGCTTGCTACGCTAACTGAACTCTCCACACTGTCGGCCGGAGAATAAACAAACACTCGCAGTTCCGTTGCGTTTAAGTTCTTAAAAAGCACTTTATTAGCTCGTTTCCCAGTCTTTCCGAGCCAATGAGAAGTCTCAATATCAGATTTCTTTTAAATTGCAACCATCTCATTGGCTCTGAAAGACTGGGAAACACGTGAGTTTATAACAACACGTGAGTTTATACTTCGGCAAAGCAGCTGGAAAGCAGCTTATTTCAATCCTTAAAAAGTCATGGACCTTTAGAGTACGAACTCTGTTCGTTGCAGTGAACTTATGGATGATCTGGACTTAGGTCGCTTTTAAACCGATTCCTCCCATTGACAGCATATGCATGAAAAGAAAAAATCTTTCATCGGTCTGGGTGGAAAAAATAAATAAGGAACCGAAATTTCAGTTCCGAGAGAGAGAGAGAGAGGTGCCACGATACGAAAGAAATACGGAGATAGAAAAGGGGGAGGGATGGGTAAAAAAAGAAGGGGATAAAAAAGCGAAGGTGGGACAGAACTGTAAGCGGGGAGAACCCGCCGAAAGTAACTTTATCAATATTTATACAAGGTTTTCCCGTTGGCTCTGCCTGTTTACAATAGAGTTCTTTTCGTGTAATGCCAAATTCCAATATTCATTTTAAATTAAATTAGGTTTGTGCCAGCCCTCCACTACATAAACAAAAGAACATAAAAAACTGGGGGAGGGATCGATCTACGTTCTATTCCTTTTCGCCAAGAGCGAGGATCTGCCGTCGTTTTTTTTGTTCGTTTATGTGTTTGTATTTCACAGTTAGAACCGAATTGCATATATTGGATCTCTCTTTTTGTCTCTAAGGTGGATTGCTTCACTTTTTTTCGGTATAATAGCTAAAGCACCGTCTGTATTATGATGTTGAGGTCGAGACGCTGAGCTGCCTTCTAGGGGCCATCTTGAGGCTTTGATGGGTTTATGTTGTTGAGGTTTTTTTTATGTGGGCTGGATTGGAGTTATTGAATGTAAATACATAAATTTTTTTCCAAGTGTATCGATTTTGAAAGATGTTATGAGGGGAATTGGAGCGTTATGTAAATATGAGGGTCGTTATGACCAGAGTTAAGGTTGAGATAATGTGAACAATACACTTTTTTCACTCTTCTACCGATTATACAGGGTGTTTCAAAAGTCCGTTTCGCGGCTTGTATTTGAAACCAACGTGTCCTAAGGGCATTAAAGTAAATTCTACCCTTAGGCATGGGCGTAGCCAGGGTTCCACTTGGGGGGGCAAGCAGGATTGACTTTTTTTTATGTTTATGGAGAACAATTTTAAAGCCCCGTGAGAGAGGGCCATAGTCACAGTATTGTTTCGAGAGGGATTTTTGACCTTTAATGAAATTAATGTAAAAGTTTCAAAGATTAATGAAGTGTAGAAACAATGAGGTCCCTTTCATCCATATTAATAGGTTTAATGTAGTTTTTCAACACTTTTTTAGGAAGAATTTGCGTCCAAGAAAAATTCATATAAGAAAGGTTTTAATTTGGGTTCAAGTTGCAAAGGAGGGGTCTGGGGAAATTTGACCCTAATAACAGGGTTTTAAACTGTTTTTTAGTACACGTAAACCCAAATTTGGACATACATTTTAGGTAGAATTTAGATTTGAATGAACTTATTATAAGAAAGTGTGAATAATAAATGTTCTAATACTAAAGGGGGGCCTGGGGGCCCTCCCCCAGAAAAATTTTGAAAATTTGACCCTAAAAAAACTGGGTTTTAACTTAACTAAAAGTAAAGTAAAAGTAAATTACTCAGGACTTAGGGGGGCAGCTGCCCCCCCTGGCTACGCCAATGCCCCTAGGTAAATGACCCTGGATAATCTATTGAGATGACTTAAGCACACACCTAGCGATGAAATAAAAAAGTTAGAAAAATAAATTTAAAAACTAAAGGAGATAGAGCAGAAACCCTGGTGAGAGTATTGTTTACAACTTTATGAAGAATTCAATGAAAAAAAGTTTATGGAAATATCTTGAATATTTGCGGAGATATCAGCATGTTAAAATAGCACTTTTTCAGGCCTCAAAAAAGATACGTTCATAAATTTGCAAATTGCTTTGGTTTTTCACTTAGAAATTTACAAATTTACTAACTTTTCCCTTTTTTGACGCCTGAAAAAGTGCTATTTTCACATGCTAATATCTCCACGAATATTCAAGATATTTTCATGAAATTTTTTCAGCGAGTTCTTCATAACGTTGTCAACAGTACACTGCAAAAAATTTCACAGTAAATTTACAGCAAAAATCACTGGCAATATGGGTGCCAGCCCTTTTTGCAGTGATTTTACAGCAATTTTGTAATTTTTGACTTTAACAGCAATTTTGTAAATTAACAGCAATTTTGTAAATTAAACACAGCAATTCTGTATTTTTACAGCAATTTTGTAATTTTACAGAATTTTGTGATAACTTTACAGCGATACTGTAATTTAACGGCGAGTTTGTAAATTCACATATTTTTGTGTTGATTTTACAGCAATACTGTAATTTAACAGCTATTTTGTAATTTTACAGATTTTTGTGTTGACTTTGCAGCGATACTGTAATTTAACAGCAATTTCGTAATTTTACGGATTTTTGTGTTATCTTTACAGCGATACTGTAATTTTACAGGAAGTCTGCTTTTAACAGCATTTAAGTGAATTTAGGCTGTTATTTTACAACTACAGGGTGTCCATAAAATAAGTAACCCGATTTAAGGGCCTCTAGAAGCCAAACCGTTCATCGGAATTAAATGAAATTTTGATGGAAGACGTTTTGAGTGATGGGGACAAGAATGGTATCGGGTGGGATAGTTTCACTTTATCAGTTACGGTGAAAGTGAAAAAATTTTTGAAAATTCCCAATGTAATCTCCCTTTTTTATTCGCGCTACGTGATCCCAGATGTGAAAAAATTTGTCTCTCTAGGAGCGAGTTTTCAACTTAGAGGTACCGTTTCAACGCTATTAGTGTTTTTTCACACCTGGGATCACATAGCGCGAATAAAAAAGGAGGGTTACATTGGGAATTTTAAAAATTTTTTTTCACTTTTACCGTAACTGATATAGTTAAACTATCCCACCCCATACCATTCTTGTCCCCATCCAAATTTCATCACATCTTGTACATCAAAATTTCATTTAATTCCGATGAACGGTTTGGCTTCTAGAGTCCCTTAAATCGGGTTACTTATTTTATGGACACCCTGTATTTTGCAATTTAATATGTATTATGCAACATTTTCGTTGCTATAGTTTGACATTTCTTTAAAAAAAATACCTGTTATATCTCCTGCGTTTTGTTACATAACATGAAAATTACTCCAAATGTTGCTACATAGAGGTGCTGAATGCTTTAGGAGGTTTAAGATTGGTATTGTTGAGGAATTTGAATTCAATTCATTATAATTCCATTTAATTTTAGTTATGATATAAAATTCTTACCAAATTAATAACTTTAAGCATAGGTTAATGTTATACAGATTATAGTATTATCCTGTGAAGGTAATGTCACATTTATAAAAGCATTCAATAAACAAGAATTTCATTTTCTTATAATATTTATTTTAATGAACAACTAAAAAATAACAGATACTGCAATGAAAACAACAATGAAAATTAATACTTCTCATATTTTTGGGTAATAAACTTTACAATCTGAAAAGATAAAAGACAAATTAAGCTACATAAAAACTATATAATTTAAATGTAAATATTCAACATTCTCCTTACGGCAATAAAAAAAGAGGAAGTAAATTTCAAAATTATCTAATTAAAGAATTAGAGTTCAGCTATGACTCCATATTTTTCGAGGTAACTTAGTTTTACTAGAATATTAACGGCATTATGAACAATGAGGTATTTGCATGAGTGAGGGATTTGCTTGATTTTATACTTTTTTTATGCATTATGGTTTAAAACTCCCAAATTTCTGATGTTTTCAAATTTCAAAAATGTGTTTTAAATAATTTAAAATTCCATTTTAATTTTGCCAAAACGCCAGAAAGGTCACGTTATCAGAAAACGGGCTTCTATTGAATGTGACGTCACAGCGCACGATTTGTGATTCAGAACTGTTTTCGCGCCCAAACAAAAAACGAAATTTCAAAATTTGTAACTCAGAAACTAGACTACGAAAATACTTGATGTAAACGTCATTCTTCGTGGATTTTTATCTACTATTTTAATAAAATTTAATCTCAAAACGTGCAAATACCTCATTTATAAGACAAAAGTGTTACACAATAAATGGGCAAAACTCAGAAAAATGCTTTATGTATGTGTTTTTAAACATTTAACATTAACATGGATTTAACATGGACCCTGGATTCCTATGCAATTCTGATTCCTGATGGTGTTTTCAACTCCCTCTTGAAGTTTTATACCATTATTAATGCATATTCACAAAGCCCACAAGGTTTTTATAATTTTTCAACAATGCGCATGCGTGTGGTCTTAACTTTTGCTGTTTTTTGGAAATTTTAACAAAATAATTACTGGGGGTAGAACCCACGACCTGCCGCATGCTACTCTGGCATCCTACCACTGCTCCAGAGGGGATTCAGTAACTCTAAAACTTATTAGCACAGCATGTTATTTTTTTGTGACGCACGCGCATTATGTCAAATTATGAAAACCTTGCTGGCTTTGTGAATAAGCATTATTAATGAAACACCCTGTAGCCTGTACTTTCAAAGCAACTAACT
Organism: Tetragnatha versicolor; assembly: GCA_024610705.1. Classification (NCBI taxonomy): domain Eukaryota; kingdom Metazoa; phylum Arthropoda; class Arachnida; order Araneae; family Tetragnathidae; genus Tetragnatha; species Tetragnatha versicolor. Next base: position 72,324,846 of record JANDEH010000002.1, read on the forward strand.
TTAACAGCAAAATCTTTGCGAGAATAGTCCCTCATTTCAAAACAGAAATAAGGGGTTCATCTAAGTTACGATATTCTAAGTTCATCTTAGTGTTCAAGATGAAATTAGACTAGTTCAGGGACCTTTCACAAAATTGCGATCGGGGCCTTAACAATATTCTCAACTTTCGAATACTTTAAAATTATCTCATAATATCTATTTTTTTTTTCTTAGCACCTAAGTTTTGAATCTCGAATAGTTTTAAAAGTAAGCACGCAATTAATTCTATTGGTACTCTGGGGCCGTTCAAATATTACGTAAGCACCTAAGGGGAGAGGGGGGTTTGCTCTTTGCTTATTTTTGCTGACAAGGGGGGAGGGGATATGAGTGATGCTTACGTAAGATGATGCATTTTCGAAATTTCTTGTTTCTTGAAAGATAATTTCAAAATTCAACCAAAAATAAATGTAACAAAAAATTGAATTAGGAATTCTAACGTAAACACTTTTTTCCTGGAGATAGACCACCCTAACATTTTGAAATTGTAACCCCGAAAAGTACTGTTTCGACTCATTTTTGAACCTTTAGGGTTACACCCAAAAAAGACAGCTCCTTGTACGAGTCACCTAATTTTCAAGGAAAAAACAGTACTAACTTATGGGGATGTCAAAATTTCGGGGGGGGGTCCCGGCAGTGTCTTACGTAATTATGGAGGGGGGGTTGAGGTTTGCTTATCTCTGCTGACAAAGAGGGAGGGGGGTTAAAAATGACCAAAAAAGTGCTTACGTAATATTTGAACGGCCCCCCTCTGACACAGATTTCAATTTGAAGTTAACTAAAATTTTTCAAATATATTTTTCACAATTTTTTCTCTAAAAATTTTCTGTTTTTACAAAATTTCATGATTTCTTATTCCAAATTCCAAAAACGGTCACCGGCCTAAACGAACTTCTGGAAAAACCCCTGAGAAAGGAATATAAAAAGCTACAAGAAACTTTAATCCTCTGACTGATCATCCGCGATTTCCGCGTGCAGGTGATTTTCTTCCCTCATTGAGGATCGCACCTGGTATGGCAAATTAGCCATGAATCTGATCATGATTCAATAAACTTGCTCAATAAACTAAATAGAAATAAGCTATAATTGAATAGAAATTCATTTTTAAAAAATTTTGGGTGATAAGATCTGAAATTGTCTTTTATGGCAACTTATTTTTTATGGTAAAAATCTAAGTAAAAAATATTTTATAGAAAGAAAAAAAGCTCTGCCACAGCTACGATAAGCGTCTACCAGCCGCCATGCTTACCCAAGGCTCAAATGATGACGGACAACCATAGAGATTTAACTTTTAATACCATCTTAGATCCTAAAATAATGATATATTAAATATTATTACCGTGGGATCCAATAATAATGATATTAATAGTTAGGTCTATAGGGTGGTGTGGTATCATTTGAGCTGTGGATAAACATGGAGGCCGATATAGACGCAATAAAAATTTACACAATTTTTGAAGTGATTTCGATTCACATATACTTAAATACTTAATAAACGCATTTATTACATTATACTAAATACAATAGTAAAATAAAACTTAAGAAATAATTACTTTTCATCCAAAACGGGCTTTTTAATCTTCTTAAATTAATACTAAAAGAAAATATAAATATTTAATACCATGTATTTATTACAAAATACCATAGGAAATATAAAGGAAATATTAAAAAAAACGTAAGAAATACTTACTCTTTTATTCAAAATTCCTGTTTCTTCAAATTTTATTCAAAGCGCACCATTGAAGCAAATTAGAAATTTGTTTTTGTTCTGTTTGGTAAATAACAGAGAGCGGTGGAGTGGAAAAGAGGTACAACTTCTGTATCTGGTCACTAGCACGGCAGTTGCCAGTAAACTATAGCAGGTGGCGCTTCAAAATTACAGCTTAAAAGGCAGTTTTTTAAGATTACAGTAAAAGCGTAAAATATTAACAGCAGTTTTTGCTGTTAAATTTTCCGTTTTTTTTTGCAGTGTACTCTGACTGAGGTTTCTGCTCTATCTATAGTTTATTAACTTTTATTTTTTTATTTTGCTGCTAGCGGCGCTGTTAGTCCTCTATGGATTCTCCAGGGTCACTTACCTAGGGGTAGACCTTACTTCCGTGACCCTAGGACACGTTGGTTCCAAATAAAAGCCGCGAAACGGACTTTTGAAACACCCTGATGTATAAGATAGTAGAAAGAGTTTCTTAAATTAACTTGGTGAAGTTCTTGAATTTATTCGATTACTAAAGTAGAACTCCAATTATCGGAATCAATTGGAACCCTGCTCTATTCTGATAGTTGGATTTTTTCGAAGAAAGTTATATTTTACTATAAATACTGTATGTGTGCTATTTTAGACTAGCTTTTCCCTGTTATAAAATTCAGCTTTCACCGTCATTTGAGCATGAAATAATTTCACTTCCAAAGGATTTGATTTGTATGATTACACAGATGAAAAGTTTCCAAAAAACCATTAAATGAAAAATTTAACATATTCTTTATTCAGATAAAAAACACTCCATGAAACCAAATTTTCCCTATTGGGAAAAACATACTACTTCATTCAAGCAACGTAAATTCTATAAGATATATTATTCAGGCATCCGTTTGTGGATGATAAATATTTTAAGAATATAACCACAGGAAATTGAACTTCATTTCATTGGGAAGAAAAGATATATTAAGATATATTAAAATAATCTTCTCGGTAATAGAGAAGTTTAATACGAATAATATTTCATTTTATTCGATAATATATCCAAATTCGTTTACTAGTTATATTAAATTAAATATTCTATTCCCTCTGTCAAGATTACCCATCTGTTTTTATACCACGAGTATTTAATATTTTCTCTTAGACCGTAAACAAACTCCAGTGACATTTTTTTCTGGCTGGGTTAGTTTTTAGATCCTTCTTTTCATAATGCGTCCCTCTAGATTCCAAACGGCATATTTTGTTTCTTGATGTTCATATTACAGATTATGCGGTTTAGGTCCTATCTTATTCTATTCAAATATATTCTCAATTCCTTCAAAGTAAAAGTTCCATGTGCTTTCTTTCACTCATGAAACTTAAGAAAGTGAAATATTATGTACAGATGGCTTTGCATATACACATTGCCCAAACTTTTTCAATTATTTTTCTATTTAGTTTTTTTATAGTAGGTACACCCGAGTAAAGTTTAATGTAATGTAGGTATGGCTTGCCTTTTTCTTCATTGAACCTTTTATGTCCTAGCCCAAAAAATTTTCTAAAGGAATCAATAGTAATCTCGGGCGACTTTGGATAAAAAGGGTTAAACCCTTCTTTTTTCCCCATACTTTCATTATTTAGTTTCTTTTGTAGAATTATAGATATTGGTTCAATTGAGACAAATATCGCTTTAGGGAAAAATTTTACTTTTTCAGACATAAAAGAATGTAAAAAATATCACAGTCCCATTTCTCTCATATTGTCCAAATGTGCCTCCGAACTTGCTCTCATAAAGTATTACCTATAAATACCTTAAATAAAACATATTCTTACCTTTGGAGTGAATCCCCTGTCCAAAAAGAGAAAACGTAAGCATCTAATGACCTACTTAATTTGTTGTGAGAACTTTCAATGTCTTTAAGGGGTATAAAATTTTTTTTTAGATAAGAGTGGTTTAAAAATTCGAATAATTGTTTAATATTTAAAAATTTAATTTCTCTAGCTTTCAAGTGTACGATCGGTCTTTCTAACAAACAAATCTCAAATACTCATTGGTAATAAATCAATGCCGAGTTGGCGACCCCTACTAACTTTTTCCAAAACGAAGAAGTAAGTCATCTGGTTTATACAGGGTGAACCAAGATAACTGTCCACCCTTCACCCTATTTTCTTTGATTATAATTGATTTTTAATTATAATTCAAAGAGGATTGACAAAATATTTAAACTAAAAAGGGGTCCCAGTATCTGATAGATTGAGAACTCCTGTATTGTAATAATAGGACAAGATATTAGGTCATCCCGAAAATTTTGTCGCTCTTGGGAGCATCTGTATATAAGATATTTTTGACACTTTTCCATTATGTGTTGCCAATATAAACTGTAACTTTATTTACCGTCAACTTGGCATCTTGGCTTGATTTTGGGGACTGATCGACAGCTAGGCTTTCCTTAAATCCATGATAACATGTTACTTCATTTCTTTTCTGCTCAAAATTTTGCATTTTTAAATTAAAATTAACCGGTTACTTTCATAAAACAATTTAAGTTTTAAATATTTTTAACGAGTGTGGAAAATTTAACTTAGATTTAATTTTTTTCTGAGACATCCGGATAGTTTGATCACAACTATCCATATTAAATTGCTAGATTACTACCCTTAACCCTCTATTAGAAAAGATCCGGATGATGCAAGAATCTAGATCGCTGAAAATTCTACCGCCCGCCGCCGCTCTTTAAAAGTAGTATAAAATGAGTTTCAATTTGTGAAATAAATAAGATCTTCCATACAATCTAAATATGACTTAAAATTAAAGTTAAATTCCTTTGAATTTTAATTTTGGAAGTTTTCAATTGATGGCAACTTGAAGTAAACAAAATCTAATTAATCGTTGAAACAAGGAAAGCTGGATAAGTGAGCCAACAAAAAATTCACCAAATTGGCTTTAGATAGAAGTAGAAGTACTTTACTGGTTTACCGTAATGGAAAAGTACCAAAAAATACATTGTATACAGATGCTCCCAAGAGCGACAAAACTTTCGGGATGACCTAATAAAAGATCAACTCTGCATTACAATCTTAATTGTATCCATGCAACAAGTTCCACCCACCATTTTCCCAAATACTAACTGAAAAAAAACCTCAAGAAGAACACACAACCAACCTTTACTTATGCTTACAAGCAACACAATAGCGAACAATTATACCCTTGATACCCCGAACCACAAGCACTCAAGCCCCTTTAAGCCACCTCTCATTAGTCTAAGCTAAGAAAGTAGAAAAAAAGATCGAAACCCAGAACCCAAAAGGCGTGATCCCGTGTCCTTCAAAGGAGGACCTCCTCCTAAAGGAAAGTACATTTGTTCTTTAATCAATCTCTTCTCCGTTAACCAGTTTACCTGGATGAAGGTAAGAGGCGGGGGTAATCAGCTTTGTGGATCTCGGAGTTACTCAGTCATTAGGTTGGGGGAAATCTCATACGGAAGACCCCTTTTATTTCTTTTTCTTGGTTTGGCTGGCAGGAAGGTCGTGTTTTGGGATTGGGGATGGAAAGGGGAAGTGACAACCTTTACTTTTGTGCGTTACTGCGTTTGAGGGTACACTGTAAAAATGTTTGTTGGATTTACTGAAAAAAACTGTCATCCATGACACCAGTTTTCTCCTTTATTTCATAGCTATCTATAATCTTAAATACATCTGCTTAGTCTGCACACAAGTAAAAAATAAAAAGACAAAGACATATGAAATGAATTAAGGTACTCTTCTAGAATATCGGCGCTAATCTCGCCAAGCAGATTTTTTTGGCGACAGCTCACACATGACTTTCCGAAACAGAAACAAGGGTTACCAGCGGTTGCATCATTATTGGCGACTTTATCGCTTGCGCCGGGATTCTGGAATAGTACCTGAATTAATATAAAACTGAGCTCTATCTAATGAGTTAGTGAGTATCAATGGAGTCAAATAGTCACTGGATAAAAGGTGTAAATTAAGCATTAAATTAAAAGTAAATTTTATTTTAGCTTAGTTTACAGCACAAAGGATGCTTAAAGAAAGACAAAATATTAACTTAAATTTTAAATTTAATCAAACAACACAATGATTCAAACAACACAATGATTCAACACAACAATGATTCAACACACAATGATTCAACACAACAACACAATAATTCAACACAACACAATGACAACATTGATTTTGCCAATTTCTAACGGGCTATATCTGCTGATATGGGGTATTTATTCCCCCCTTTTTTTTAACTCATCTGTAGAGCGAAGCTTGGAGATTTTTGTGCTCACAAAAAGTCAATTTGCCATTTTTTTTAACTTATTCACTTTTTGAAACCGGTGATTTAATTAGTAGTAGAAAAAGTAGGACCGAATCTCTTTGTTTCCCCTGGTTTGTTTTCCCTTTGCCCCTGTTTCTCCCAACTCTTTTGTTTCCCCTGGGCGTATCATATGTTTTTTATTTGTATTTATTTTATGTGTTTCTTCCCATTATTTGTTAATAAAGATGATTAATTATTAATGAGTCCAACCACGGCTTACTAAATACTACTACAGGCTGACCGAGTTTTGAATTATTCAAAACTTTTGACAACTTTTCCCGCTAGGATCAGCCCATACCGGGTCTATAAGGTCCTAACCAATAGGATAAACACACTGACAAACAAACAAAGAAAAACAAAGGCGTGTTTTAAAGACGTAACTGCTGACTGTTGGCCATTAAGCCCCGCCTTCAACTCTGTGGAATTGCTTTGCTAGATGTTAACTATTGCCATGTATACATTTTTAAAGATTTCCACATCTCGGTCAGCATTATATCAGCATTATATCAATCAATAGTCATATCTAGTTAAGCCGTGGTCCAACAATCTTCACCAAATAGAAGCCAACACATTTTTTTCAAAATAATTGAGTTCATAAAGATTTAATTGAATCATCCTATTATTAAATTACCCACAAATCACATACGTGGTTAAAAATGGCAGCGGATGGGGATTTCTCCTCCTTGAGACGGGCCGAGCCGAAAATTCAAAAGGGGGAAAATCCGGAATGAATATCAAACAGAGACCCAGACATTTCTCCAGCTTATGGAGGGAAAGCTTTTCCACGAAACATGTCAGCAACTTCCTTTATATATGCTGACAGATAACAGGGGCTGTATTGTAAAACGTGTTGCTGTATAATTTGTTTCCCGTTTTCTTATTTTCTCTATCTGTGAAGGACCTTTGAGTTTTCATCCGGCAAATCGTGTAGATAACTCTTTTCGAAGATGCTGGGAGGTCGCTTTTTTTTAGCGAAGATAACCCGGGCTGATGATCGAGCTGCTTTGGGATTCTGTGCATGCGGACCAAATGGATTGATTATGTAAAATGTAAATTCGTTGATTACGTTTTGCATTGTGTTGTTCATCTTGGGTCTAGTGTTTTGTTTTTAATACTGCTTTCTTTTAAATCCTTCAGTGAATTGCGAATGTAATCTTGTCATCTTTAATACCAGCGCTAAATGTGTTTGAAAATATGTAAGGAAGAAATTAGTGTACAATACTGGCAAAAAAAATCGACTCAGACCCTATATCTCCGGAACGGCTTGTGATATAAAGACAAATAAGGTATCATTTTTCATGATTTGAAGTATTCTATATACAGAAAATTTTTCAAGTTCTTAGGGGGTCGTCTTCATATTAAACGAAGCACTAACTTTCGTTTTTCCTTTGGAAACCATCAAAGATTATTCCAGATTCTGAAAGAGCACCCTCTAAAACCCCCAAAACCAGTTTTCATGCCATTTGGTCCCCAAATGAAGCCAGGAGTGGGGGTTGAAGTTCGTCGAATTTACGTTGAAATCTCGTTTTTTACGTTGAATTCTCGATTTTGATCCTTTCAACCATCAACCCCGCAGGATCAAAATCGAGAATTCAACGTAAAAAACGAGATTTCAACGTAAATTCGACGAACTTCAACCCCCACTCCTGGCTTCATTTGGGGACCAAATGGCATGAAAACTGGTTTTGGGGGGTTTTAGAGGGTGCTCTTTCAGAATCTGGAATAATCTTTGATGGTTTCCATAGGAAAAACGAAAGTTGGTGCTTCGTTTAATATGAAGACGACCCCCTAAGAACTTGAAAAATTTTCTGTATATAGAATACTTCAAATCATGAAAAATGATACCTTATTTGTCTTTATATCACAAGCCGTTCCGGAGATATAGGGTCTGAGTCGATTTTTTTTGCCAGTATTGTACAGTACTGGAAAAAAAAATCGACTCAGACCGTATATCTCCGGAACGGCTTGTGATATAAAGACAAATAAGGTATCATTTTTCATGATTTGAAGTATTCTATATACAGAAAATTTTTCAAGTTCTTAGGGGGTCGTCTTCATATTAAACGAAGTACCAACTTTCGTTTTTCCTATGGGCGACATCAAAGATTAATCCAGATTCTGAAAGAGCACCCTCTAAAACCCCCCAAAACCAGTTTTCATGTCATTTGGTCCCCAAATGAAGCCAGGAGTGGGGGTTGAAGTTCGTTGAATTTACGTTGAAATCTCGTTTTTCATAGATTTTGATCCTTACAACCATTAACCCCACGCACACTGTAGGAAATTTCAATTGAAAAAATTTGCGCCAATCTCATATCGCCAAAGACATACAACTTATGAAAATTACAGTAACCTTACGGTAACCATAATCTACTAACTGAAATCAACACATTTATTGTTTAAACCTTCATGTTGAACGTAGCCGTGTGGCCTAACGGCTAGTGTGCCTGGTCGCAAATCTTTAGAGCCAAGTTCGAACCGCATAGCTTCCGTGTTCTTGTTTTGCTTTTGGAAGTTTGTGTATGCCTCGAACTTAAACTACCGATAGAGTTAGAATTAATAAGTTCTTATTTTTTACTCTATTAATTTCAGTAAACGGAAAATTAACCTATTTTTTTGTGCATGTAATATTTCTTATTTGTTTTTAAATTTTGATGATATTTTTAAATAAAAGTTTACAAATTAAAAATCTTTAAAATACAATTTTTTCAGATGAAAAAATTTTGAAACAATACTTAACACTTACTTTTGAAACAATACTTAATTATTCGACTAAAAATTTCACCTGCATTAAATTTGAAATGTTTTTGATTTACGCGAATAAAGTTTCAAAAAAGAGTATTCGATATAAAGATTCGAATTCATGACAGATTTCATGCAGATATTTGTGGTTTTAAATATAAATCTGAGGTCAAGAAAAGTCGTCGCTTAATAAGGACGATCTCTTCTTACATGCATTGTTTATTAAAAGAAATTCAACGTTTTATCTTTGTTATTAAATGTTATTAAGAAATGAATTAATTTAACCATGACACAAATATCATCGTGTTGCTGAATTTTGGATCATACATCTTTCCCATATGATGCACCCCAGGGTTAACACCATCTCTTTGCCTATAAGGGAAGGTACCCATTTAGAGGAGGGAGGGGGGTCTTCAAATTACCACGCTCGGTCACAGGGGGGAAGGGGAGCTTAAGGGTTTGTCCCGTAGTCAATTTTTTCTAGTCAATACGACAAAATTAAGCCAAATTAATTATTGAAATTTGCCAACTTAAGACTAATAAGGCAAAATTAATTATTAAAATTAGACAAATTAAGCAAAATTAATTTTTTCAACTTTCTGTTTGCAAAAAAACGATGTCAAACCGTATTATTGAATTACTACGTGAAAACTAGAGGGGGAGGGGGGTCTTGGCATATACTACAGATGGTCACCAAGGGGGGAGGAGGGTAAAAATGGGTCATGTAGTGTGGGTACGTTCCCTAACTGGCACATCCAAGGGTTGCACCAGCCGCCTACCCCTACAGTAGTTTTCAGGGGTAAGGGAAGCATCGTATTAAATTTACCCTACGTCAGAGCAGCCAGAGGGCTCAATGCTTGGAATAAAAGTTGACTTACATAATTAACTAATAATAAATAAAATAGTGATGACTACAAAATAAAAAACTAACACTATAATAAAAATTTAGCTACCACTTTTTTATTTAATGTTATTTTTTATAGGTATAGTCAAAGTCATTCATTTCTTGCATTGAACCTGGAATTGGGAGAACAGTAGATCCATCCGCTATTGTCACCAAATATGGATGATATCGTTGGTTCTTACCGGCATCGAATTTGGAAACTAATTTTGAAAACGTTAAACTAGTTTAAGTGGGATAGATGAGGTTAAATAGAAATAGGGACTGAACAGGTTGAGTTTGAAAAATTTAACATTAATTGATATGCTGATTTTTATTGAGGCTCAAGAAAAATCAGCATGTCAATTAACGTTCAAATTTAAAAACACAAACAGAAAAAAATATCCAACCCCTAAAATAAAACTCCAATATCCCTTTCGTAAATATCCCTAAAAAACGTTCCCAACTCCCCTCGCCACTAAAAAATATTCTCTCTCTCTCTCCTCACTCTCTCACTCACTCACTCACTCACTTTATGGTAATTATTAAAAACTTTACAAAGATGAATAAAATAAACTTTTTGCCTTTGATGTGATGATGCATTTTTCATTTTTTTCTTAAAACCCCAATTGTTTAAAATATCAAGAAGCTCCAAATCGTCGATATGATTAAAGTTAATTAATTTTAATTCATCAAGTTTATTAACTTTCAAATTTAATGATTGACTAGTCAACATGTTTCATATTTATATTTTGGTATCTTATTCATCAAGCACATAGGTTCAGAAACTTCAATGTTTATCCTTAAAAATTAATAAACTCTGTATCCAACCTAATGAAACATAACTCGTAATTAATTACTAAAAAAATGACTGCAGAATCATTAAAATCAGTATTTGAAAAAATTTTCTACTCCTATATGTATAAGCAAATTTTAAACTTTGTAATTGCCTTTGTAATTGCCTTTGTTACTGCCAGAACCAACTAGATTCGGAAATAAAACAGCGTACAGTTGCTGCTAATCGCTGTCTTAATGGATTGAGGAATTTTCTTCACTCAAAGTTAGTACAAAGGAAGACTAAGATTTTATTGTATAAAACCATTATCAGACCAATACTCACATATGGCTCAGAAACCTGGGCAATGACAAGATCACATGAAAATCGGTTGGCTATATTCGAAAGAAAGGTTTTAAGAAAGATGTTGGGTGCTGTAAACATCGATGGCATATGGAGGCACCGATACAATAACGAGCTGTATAGCCTTTATAGAGAGGCAAACATCATCAACTTTATCAAAGTCAACCGTATGAAACTTGCTGGACACCTCTGCAGGTTGAGCCCTTCCTCTCTAACAGCAAGGATCTTTCAGTTTAAACCAATCGGGACCCGTTTAAGAGGCAGACCCAAACTTAGATGGGTGGACTGTGTTGATGAGGATTTTAAAAAGTTAAGAATTAGCAATTGGAGAACCCTATCGAAGAAGAGAACAGAATGGAGGAGGATTCTTAAGAAGGCCTTGGCCCACAAGGGGCTGTGGAGCCAATGAAGAAGAAGAAGAATTGCCTTAATTTTTCAAGATAAGTTAGTTTTCGTAAGTGGAAATTGAAAATTATTAGAAACATCGATTAAATTCTAAAAATACATCAAAAAATCAATCTAACTATCTGTATTTAAGTATTTTTATAGGAATTTTTGAGCCGCAAAAGCCTGATTAATTGTTTCATTAATTAGTTAAATTTCTAGCTCTTATCAACGAAACCACTTTCATGATTTAGCGTGATTATTTAATATCTTTATTTAAATTTTTATTCCCTTTTTTCCCAGAATTAAAAAAATGTTAATTTTAAATAACTCTCAATTAATTATTATTATTTGTAAACGAACGGCAATAAAAATTGTATAAATTTGTTTTAAAGGCTTTAGATTTTTAAAAAAGTATTCAACATCTATTCATCTTTGTGTTTGCCTGTATCCCTATAGGTTAACCTTGAACAATGAGACATGCGGAATTGCGGGGCAGAACCTGCAACCTAGTGATCACGAGCTTGTTACTCTACCAAGTGGGCTACCACTTAAGGGTATTCTAATTGGAAGTAGAAATTGCGCCAAAATATAGATAAATAGCCAAACCTGCTTTAACTTTTGTAGGAATTGTGCCAAAACACAGATAAGTAGCCAAATCTGTTCTAACTTTACTAGAGAATTTTAAACAATTGTCGCCAATCTTTCCTCTTTGAAGTTAAATTACCAAAGTTTTCAAACCCCCTTCCTGGCTTTGTTTGACCCCCAAACAACACGAAACTTGGTTTTTGGGGGTTTTAGAGGGTGCTCTTTCAGAATCTGGAAAAATCTTTGATGTCGCCCATAGGAAAAACGAAAGTTGGTGCTTCGTTTAATATGAAGACGACCCCCTAAGAACTTGAAAAATTTTCTGTATATAGAATACTTCAAATCATGAAAAATGATACCTTATTTGTCTTTATATCACAAGCCGTTCCGGAGATATAGGGTCTGAGTCGATTTTTTTTCCAGTACTGTACATTATTTTGAACCTGGATGAGATAAGTGGAATTATTTCGTTAAAAGAACAAAAGAGTGCAGGTACAGACTCCATAAATGAATTAAAATGGACTTGAATTAAATAAACTTGTAGGGGAGAAAATGAATGACTCTTTGAGACATGGGGGATGTAAGTCGCAAGAATTGTGGCATCATTCACAAAAAATAAAGCTCATTTTTAAGGTGAAAATAGCTTACACACATAAGTATAAATAACATTTTTTATAAAAATTTACAAACCAAATGAAGGTTCACTGAAATTATTATAAGGTGGAGTAACTCAATAAAATGTTGAGTCACAAGTTTTTTCAATCATTTGCTATACATACAGGGTGGTTATAAAATACCATACCTACTTTAAATTCTCTACAGACGAAACAACTGGTCGAAAAAATCTGAAATTTTAAAAGAGGTATATTGAAGGAATGGGAATTTTTTAAAACAAAAAAAATTAGTAAATTAATTAATTTAATTAAGTTTTTACCTTGGATTTCGGACCGTCGCCAGAAGTCTAGAAGGTAAATGTTTATTAAAACTAGCATATCAGACACTTAAGGAAAAAAATTGTTTCCCTTAAGTGTCTGATTTGATAGTTTGGATAAATATTAAAACATTTACCTCTTAGACTTCTGGTTATGGTCCAAAAGCTTAGACAAAAATTTAGAAAATTAAATTAATTATTTTACTAATTTTTTTACTTGAAAAAATTTCCATCTCTTCAAAATGCCTCCTTCAAAATTTAAGATTTTTTCCTCAAGTAGTTTCCTCTGTAGAGAATTTTTAAGTAGGTATGTTATTTTATAACCACCCTGTACTGTCAATAGGAGAGTGTGTCATATGACAATGGGGGTATGGTAATAAAGTGTGACACTTTGTGACATAGGAGGAAGAAGGACCAAAAATGTGTTTAAAAAATGTGACTTCCTTTATGCACAACCCCACAGTCCACATTTTAGGACTTGTTTTGAAAGTTTAAGTTCGCCCAAAATAAATGGTTCTTAGTTTCAGCTCAGACAATATCAAATCGTTTAGAACTAGTAATTCTAAAAATCTTTTATTCTCACGGTCATTTCTCAAATTAAATAAAATATTTTGTTTTTACAACAGATATTTGAAACATGCTATAGAATTGTATAACTATAACAGAGCGTGATAAATTTGGAAGTTTTTGTCTTTTAATAAAATCTGTTGAAATGTTAATGAAATCATAACCCCATCATAATTACATTTCAGTCTACAGAAATTGTTTTCCAGGTATAAAGATACAACATTCTAAGAGAAGATTTAAAGAAACATTTTAAACTAAGCATCATTTTTCCAAAAAATCAAAATTTAACAGACTGGATCTCATGAAAATTTCTTGTTACTAGTTGATACTAACTGATACTTGTGCTTGCATGAACATTTCTATTACCAACTTAAAAACTTACACGTTTAACTTTTAAAGAAAGTTTATGTCCATAATACTAAAGGGATGTAATTATACAATGGACGATTGTTTATACTATAAAAGTTGATCCTCTCTATTTCCTAATGACACATTTTAAGTCTCAAAAATATTAAATATTTAAGTTCATGTTTAAAAAATCGATATATTATAAACCATAATTACGAAAAACTTTTAACAAATGAAATGAATCTGTTTAATAAGAGAACAATTAGAAAGTTAAGCGAAATAATTCAATTTCTCTCTGTGGAACTTTAAACATTTCAAACCTTTCGCCCCCACTTGGTCTATTTACCCTTCGAAATCGAGTCACCCCCAGCCCGCAAAATTTACCCAAAACACCCCTCTCGCCCGGGTGGTAGAAGCTAACCAAATTTGTCCGTCCTGAACTGCCAATACCCCTGTTTACCCCCCGCTCCGTTTTGAAATGGGGTGCTCTCTTCTTTTTGGAACGTTCCCCGGGGCGCATTTCAATGGCGGGGGTGGGGCATAACAACGGGATTATACCAGGGGGGATAAGCGATGATTCAGAAAGCCGATAATTTCTACAGCTTTTAACGGCGGAATTTGATTATGTTCTTCCTTGTTGTAGGAAGAGGGGTGACTAAGTAGATGGCATTTGAGAGGGACTTCACCTTATAATTGAGGGAGTGTTCTTTTTTTTGTTCGTTTAGAGGGGGTGGGACTGGGGGTAGAATTCGAAGGGGTCCGGAAACGCCACTTGCTTGCCACGTGAGTACAGATATGCACTATTGTTATGAAAGATTGTTGTTCATATTTTGGGGGTATTATTATTATAGGTTGGTTGGGACCGGAGTAAGTGTAAATTTGATGAGTAATTTTTGTACAGTTTTTGAGGGTGTGACTCAGGATATTTTATTAAGGATTTATTTAGCCAAAAGGGTATTTCTACCGTTAGAAAAATCACTCATATGTTAGTACTTTAAAAACATCGTTGATTTATAAGCTTACTTGTTGGTTGTGATGCGTGAAAGTTTGAGGGTTTGTTAAGGAAGGTACTTTATTATTCAGAATCTAGAATGAGCAGTAAGTATGTACTTTATTATTCAGAATCTAGAATGAGCAGTAAGTATGTACTTTATTATTCAGAATCTAGAATGAGCAGTAAGTATTAGGTTACTGTAAAGGTTACTGTAAGGTTGTTAATTAGGTTACTGTAAGTATTATTTACTGTTAGAAAAATTAATGGTTAATTAGTTCTTTCTTAAAAAACGTACTATTCAAGAAAACAGTTGGTTGTGGTTAGATAATGTAATTTTTTTTATAAAGAGCTTAATCTTTTAAAAGATTAAAAGGCTACCGGGGGCTATACTTATATTTAAAATCAATCAGATCACTATTTCAGATTATGAAACATAGTTATAAAAACAAAGCGTAATTATTTAAAGTATGATAGTATTACTCAGCTCATATAGGGTTTTTCGGTTTTTTTGCTAGAATATAGTAATGGGTATCAAACTAGAACTACTATTTTAAATTGAGGTTGTGAGGTAAACTAGTTGATATTTACTAGTCTGTCTTTTATATTTATAAACGGTTTTTATATTTTTATAGTGTCGTGGTGGCACGTGCAAAATATTTTGAACGCGTTTTCTTTAAATGGCAGGAGTTGTTTTCTCAGTTTGAAAAATGTTATGGTTTGTGTGGTTGTGTGTTGACACTAATAAAGCAAAGTATTTTTATTATAATCTTGATTCTTGAAACTTTACAGAGGTAGCGTTTGAAAAATATACAAGCTGTTAGTAGTATTATTATAAGAACATTAATTATTAAAATAGTAGACTGTAATTGAAAAGTAAATTGAAAAATGTGTTAATTCGTGTAAATGTTGTAAAGTTTTAGGGTGTGACTCGGGATATTCAATAAGAGTTTTAACAGAATCTAGTAGGGACAGTAATTTGTACCGTTTGAAAAAAAATAAATAACAACTAACAAGTCAGAAGAACCATTAGAGAGTATTTGAATTTTTAAAATTTGAGTGAGTAAGTCAGGATATCTTTATTAAAGCTTGGATAAACTAAAAGCAGAAGCACTTGTCATTTAAAAATGTTAAATAATACTCGAATAGTTGATTCTCATATAATGTATTTCCATCAAAGTACACCATTGTACGAAATCTGAGATACTTACCTCATTTGAAAATTCCGGAAATTTGACGACTAGATTCTAAATGAATTATTCAAACAAACCCGTAATTAACGTCAGTAATGAATTTTAGACTCGTGGTTAAGGAAATAATGCTTATCATGAAGGTAACTTTTCAAATTATCATAGCTTTAACAGTGTAGAAATGTTTTGTTTGGATAAAAATGTAATTTTAAAATATTTTGAGTAGTTTAACTTTTTTCTTTCGATTTAAGCAGTATTGAGAATTTTTACGTCAAGTTTGCACAATCATAATTCATGCATATATTTCAGTGAATATGGGTCACAAGGTACTAACTAATATATATTTTCTATCGGTATTTTCAAACGACCTCGATTTATTTTTAAAAAATTTTAAATTCAGTAAGTATACCTCTCTTAAATATTAGTTTTTAGCTTTATTTATAAATTAGTTTTTAATGATAAGAATGAGTTTACACTGAAAAGTTTATTAGTCATAATAAATTTAATAAATATTTTTAGAGAGTAACCTAAAATAATTCGAAATGCTATGTTTCTTCTGATATGTGTTTATGATTAAGTATTGACAAATATATCTTCAATGAATTGAGTAAATTCATAAGCAATAAAAATAAAAATCTTATTGAAGTTGTAGTATGACATTGTAAGTTACGTTACAAATTGAAAATGAAAGAGTTAAAAGTTTCAAAGGAGCTGAGAAATCTGAATAAATTAAACGGAAACTGGTCGTTTTTTCTAACAGAGACAGACATATAATGTCTGTTATTATATATCTGAAGTACAGATATTCGTATTAGGAACGAGTTTTCGTAAGAAAATGTCAAAATATATTTAATACTTGCCATCTTCTAAAACTTTGTATGTATAATGGAATAAAATAATCATTGAATAAGACAGCGCAATCCTTTTCGGTGTTTTGAAAAATTCTCTTTAAGTACGACATTTGTTTGCACATTCTTTAAGTGTATTCAAACTACGTCGCAGTCAATTTTATATTCCATACTAGCTGGTATGCCCGGCCTTGCACGGGTGGAGTGTATAAGTTTATTTTTTTAAGTTTTCTTAAAATACATTTATAAATTTGTAAAGAAGCAATATATTACATATCAACCTGGTATCCCAGGCACCTCTTTCCTATCCCGGTGTTCCCAGTAGTTTTCAAATCCCGGTTTTCCCGGTAATTAATCCTATCCCGATGTTCCGGGTCATTTTTCCTATCCTGGGGTTCCCGGAAATCTTTTCTATCCCGGTGTTCCAGGTATTTTTACCCTTTCCCGGTGTTCCCGGTAATTTTTCTCTATCCCGGTGTTTCCGGTAATTTTTCTCTATCCCGATGATCCCGATATTTTTCCACTTCCCCAGTGTTCCCGGTAATTTTCCTTTTTCCCGGTTTTCCGGGTAATTTTCCTATCCCGATGTTCCCGATAATTTTCCTATCCCGATGTTGGAGGTTATTTTTATGTCCCAGTAATCCCGGTATTTTTTCCTATCCCGATGTTCCAGGTAATTTTTCTTTTCACGGTGTTCTCGGCAATGTTTCCTAGTAAATTAATGAGTCTAGTGAACTAAAATAACAAATTTGAAACAATAATAAAAGATCTAGTAAATTGAAAAGTCTAGTGAACCGCTTCATTTGAAACAATGTTTTATTTTTAAGTCGTTTTCCATGAAAAAAAATTTACACTTTTCCATAAATATTTAAATTTTAAAGGAACATATCTTAAAATAGGGGAAACTAACGTTTCAAAATTAATTATTTGAATTTAATTTGGTGTTTTTACATCTGATATAGTTTTTAAATGGACAATAATCGAGTTTTTCCTGTTAAAATATTTAATTTTGAAGGTTTTCATCTCCTTAACAATAGTGAGTCGAGCAGATCTGCTCTGGTAGAGAAATGGAGAAATAAGCGTTTTCGGCTATAAATTCGGTTAAAAGAGGGTCAAGGGGTCGTTCTAGAACTTTGAAACATAGCCTATGTTTTTTTCTGAGTTTTTTTACGTAGGTATACCAAGTTTGGTGCAGATCGGAAGTAAACTGTTGATTTGTATAAAAGACAAACATATATATATATACACACATTCAATTTTATTATATTAGATATAATATTCTTAAAAGCATAAAATATTGATTTAAGGATGATTAACAGCCGTATTCACCATAAACTCTAACCCAAACTTGAGTTAATAACCGAAGAAAAAGTCGTTTTACTCTGAAAATCCTATTCACCAGCGAAAAGTAACCACAGATTTCATTTTACTAACTCAAGTTAGAGTTTATTTCAATAACCGAGCCCAAAGTTGTGTTATCTTCAGTTAGAGTTAACCGCGCATGCTCAGAACACGTTTTTTGTTTGCAAGCAATGATTTCTCGACGCCATGTTTTTCCTGCATATTGCCCATACTGTTGGAAGATTTTATATCTTTACAAGCTGTAGGTAATAGAATACGGATTTTAGACAATTAATTTCCCAATGAATCATTGTTATTATTTTTTTAATTGAAAAAGAAGATACAGGATTCCGATTCTGTGAAAGAATTCTGGTTTTCTGCCTGGGACTTCGGAATTAAAAAGGTAAATACACTCAATATTAATTTAAAGATTCAATGAAAGCTTTCTTTCAGAAATAATATTTATTTGAATTGTTTTGTTTTCTTTTATATTAATCTTTAATAATTGTTCTTTTTTAAAGTACTATTGCCTTAATTTCTATTGAGTATAAGGGATATTAATTTTTGCACAGATGTTTAATTTTGATTTTTCATGTTATATAGGTAGTTCTTAATTTTAACGAGATCAAAGATTTTAGTATTGTTTTACTTGTTCTGATACAAATAAATTTTTACTTTTTCATGTCATTAGGTAAAATCAATATTTTAAATTCTTATTCTCCTCTCGGTGATTTCTGTAAATACATTTCTTCTGCATGAAACAAAATAGACGTTTTGTTTAGTTGACTTAAATGGAATTTATAAAAATTATATTCTTTTAATTTTATATGTAGATATTTATTATTGTATTTATTTTGAATTCATATGTATAATAATGTCAATGCATACTATAATGTAATTATAACTAGGTTGTTTTTTAATTAACTTTCGTTTTGCTCCTGTAAAAAAAGGAGGAAATTGATCCACACCAATGTACCTATCTACCAGTAGCAAAATTATTTCTAAATTCCTACTACTTTTTTTAGGAGCAAAACAGAAGTTAATTAAAAAACAACCCTCGTATATAAATATTATAATCTTAATCACTTTTTAATTTTTGCTTGGTTTTATTTCTCGATTTTTTTGATCACAATGCATTGTGATGATCACTAATGCATGTTTTTTTAATTTTTTATAGAGAATGCTGTTCCTTGTGATTACATGAAAGAAATATTGAAGATTAATTGAATTATGGAGACACAACTTCAGTGCCGACATGATGTTTACAAAATTGAAGCATAATATTTTGCAGTGTGTCCATCATTTTAACTTTACTTCCACTAAAATTATCAAGTTGTTTTCTTCTATTAGTGAAAAAAACCATTCTAGTGGAAAAATGATGAATGATTTGTATGTTTTGAGTTGAACTTGATTTGTGTACTTAGTTTTAATGAAAAAAAATCTTAATAGTGATTGTATATACTAACAACTATTAATGTATAAAAGTTAAAAGGTTTTGTATGTTAACATATTGAACAGATGTGGTAATATTTTATAGAGTTATTTGAAAAAGAAGTTACTCTTTTGCAATGAAAATACACTTTATTGTTAAGAATTTTGTTGATTCATTTAAAATTTCAATTTATATTTTCTTTTATTCTTTAACTATTTATTGAATATATACTTTTGAATTCTTACAAGGGCAAATACACTCCAGGTAAGTCTAAATTAGTGAAATAAAAAGTAATGTCTTTGTAAAATATGTCCTACTCAATGTTGTAGTAATTTTTGGTTATTATCAATTGTCTTTTGAGAGAAATTTTTATAAATTTCTTTAAAAAGATTGTCAATTTAGAATATAAATTTACTGTCTAGATTAATCAAGTGTTTCATAAGGGACACTGATATAAATAGTCAAATAAAAATATACAAGAATTTTTTATGTATCCTGTGAAAAGTATAAAAAATTTACAAATTGTTTTTAAAAAATTATTGGTTGAATTTAAATTTTTGTTGTGCAATTTTAAAAGGTATGATTTTTGCGGATCAACTTAAGAGCCAGATTTTTGTTTTGTTTGGTGAAATGTTTTTGGAAAATGTGTTTTCCACAAATTTTAAAAAAATGTTTCTGCGCAATGTTTGTAAATTGAAGTTAGAATGTGATTATATTTGATTTTCTTGTTTCCAATTTGCTCTCTACATATGATAAAACGTAAATAAAAAATTGTTTCATATCCAACCACGTGTTTTTTCTTACAGAAATACTTACACCAGCTATTTTATTAGTAGTAATTAGGTAATTGAAAATTTACTTCCTTTCTCCTGAATATCTTTATTTAAGTGTTGATAGCTTTGCAAACATAGCAAATCATTCCGTTTGTAATCAACGATGGAAAAACTCCTCAAAATTTCATGTGTTGGGCGTCTTGAACTCATTGATATATTGAATAAAAGAAAATAAAAAAAATTAAAGAGAGAAAAGACTGTTTTATTGAATATTCTGACCTAGAATTCCAGAAAAGATTTCGACTAACTCAAGAGAGTGTAGTGGAGCTTACACTTCTGCTACACTATAAATTAGTTTTCCCATAAGACAAGGACAATTGTGATGTCTATTTAAAAATAAATTTCAAGTTAATAAAATATTTTTAATCTAGCTTTTTCTTATAAACTCCAATCCTGGATGTAATTACAACCTATACACACCTTATTATACATTAAAAATATTGATTTATTAAATATTTGTACTATTTCAGATAATTATCTTTTGTTATTTATAAAGTTTTATGCAAGTAAGAAGTTTTTTTGCGGGAATTTCGCCTTTCCCGCCTGTGTGACGAAAGCAATTGAGGTCACAAGGTGTTAGTTTCGACCAATCAGGATCGATCAGCAATCTGTGGTCAAGAAACTTAAGTTAGAAGTTATGTTAAGTAACCGGAGATGAAAAAATGTTGGTGAATAGGAAATTGAACTGTAGTTACTAACTCAAGTCATATAACTCAAGTTCCAGTTACATAACCTAAGTTATTAACTCAAGTTTGTTTTTATGGTGAATATGGCCGTAAATCAACTAAAGTAAATAATAAAATGGAAATGAATATATTTTAACTATAAATATTTTATCAAGTAATTATTATTGTACAGCATGTCATAATTAAAATATAACATGTTGTACTTTTAATAAAAATCAATCAAGAAGTATATGAATAGTAGGAGAAAGGAGGGTAAGAGTTCGCAGTCAGATAAAAAGTACGTAATGGTGTTTGTCTTCCTGTTGGACGCTGAGCAAACGGAAGAGGGAATCACATATGAACATATGTGACATATCCTACATTACTATTTTCATAATTTACATTACATATTTACATTATTATTTTCATAATTTTTGAATTTTAAGAGCATGGAATTTTATGTCTTCTCGTAAGCACACCAGCCGACATGTTATTTTAATATTATCGCGAAGGCTTCCACGAAATTTAAATCCGCTTAAAATACTTCCAAACTCTTTAGATCCGCGCACAAGCCGACCCCTCACTTTTGAATAGGAAAACTTCCATAAAATTCTCGGAGACTTACTTATAAGCGGAAATATTGTGGGTATTTCTGAACTTTTCTTGAATACCTTACAGTTGAGCATTATTTCGCAGCTAAGTTAAAAACACACCCAGGAAACAAATAAATCAATAATTTCAAGTCAAGACACTTTCTGCAAGCTTAATTATTGAGAATACAACTTGTTTTTATTATTGCCTCAAAGCGAAAAGCTCAAAGAAATACTTCAACAGCTAACAGGTGTTTGTTTAGCGCAAAAAAATAAAGAAGTAAAGTACTTAAAGTAATTACTTCTTCTCTATAAACTCTTAATTAACATTAAACTATATCCAAAGACATTTCTAAAAGAAAAACTATCTCTTTCCCCCTTTCTCTCTCTTCTTCATAATTAAAATCGAAATCACGTGACTACTCAAGCGAAACTTTCAAAAGTGGAATTCCTTTTGTTGACGCTAGAGGAAAAAAAACTCCAAAAAAGTTTTCAAATTCTTACTCCAAGAATTGGGAATCTAATTATCAAAGAGTTTTCTCTCCTGTGACTGGTAGAAAGAGAGTTAGTTTTTGGGCACCTCAAAAGAGAGAAATACAAAACTTTATCCCTTTGTCGATGATTTCTGCAAATGCCGCTCCAGAAAAGAAATCATCTCAACTCCGAGGCTCACAAAAACATTTCCGCTTCACTTCAATTTATGTGACGAATGCTGTTTAAATAAATGTCTGTTTTTAAATGAGATTAACCGACAGGGCCCCTAGACGATTACCTTTCATTGAATTGATCAGCGTCGGCCGAGGTAAGCTACTACCGGTCATTAATTATGTAACTTCTTTGCTCGAAAACAGCCCAAGGTGATCAAACTTTCCGCAAAAAAGAAAGAGGGAGAGACCCCCGCATTACTGTAATGAAGGTGACTGATGGACGCTATTTTTCACGTCAGGTGGCGCTGGGGTTGTATTGAGAATTTTTTTCTTGTGGACAAGGCTTCCAGGGATCGTTATAAATGGTTATTGGGGATTCAATGGAGTTTGTGATTGTTGGTTTTGGAGTTATTTGATGCCAGAGTTAAAGGATGCTTTGGAAGGCTTGATTTGGGATTGGTTATTTAAGGAGAAGCTCTCTAACCCTTTATCTACTGACGGTACTTACAAGTCCCACACCAACTTTAAAATTACATAGAATAGAATAACTATCCTTACGAGAATATACTGAGAATACTTTGCATAAACACTCTTTCAGTTTTCCTCTTCCTGGATAAAATACGGCACGGGTTTTATGATGAGTATTTTGGCGGGAAATGCGAATAGATTGAATTGAAGTTGGGATTTCAACTGCCATTCCCATGATTGTCATTCCTGTTCCCTCAAAAGTAGTTAGTCAGTCAAACAGAAAGGGTATTATTTTTTAAAACATAAAACTGCGATAAAAAAGCCATGATTTTTTGTATTGGGGTTATATTTTAGTACTCAGTGTACTGGCAGTACTCAAAAGTATAAATTTAATTAATTAGCTCAAGCGGATGGAATTTTACAAAGATGATTATTTTATTTATGTATATCCCTTAATGTTCAATTTAGTGACTCAAAAAAATATTTGAACAAAAAAATTGCAGAAAACTATAACGCAGTAGATAAAGGGTTAAGGGGATTGAAAACTGACAGGCGTATTTGGTATTTGTAATGTCAGTCAATGACTTGAAATAGGGTGACTATTTAAGTGTAAAGTTTATAGAACATTTCTGTTCAATCGTCCAAAATGTACTTAGGTGCCGTTCAAATAAAGTTTTGGGTCACGTTTGACCACCCATATTCAGCAAAGATAAGCAAATCATTAACCCCTAAAAAATTACGTAAGAAATGCTACCCCCCCGAAAATAAAAAATGGTATTTTTCTTGGTTCATTTTTTTGTAAAATTTTTACTTATGGTTGAAGTTTGAAAATTTTTATGCAAGAAACGAGATATACAGGGTGTCCAATAAATTATGGGTCACACTTCTAGGGGGGATAGAAGACACCTAGACGAGTCAGAATCACATAGGATTTGGGGGTCCCAGACCAAATCCCAGGGAGTTAAAAATGGAGCGACACCCCAAAAAAATTATTGCAAATTCAATTTGTAAAAGAACTACTTTTGGTAAAAACTTAATTATGGTCTCAAAAATTGTGGTTTAATATGATCTTTAAAATTATCTCAAAAGTCTTTACCTTAAAATTTTTTTCATTATGAAAAAAGTTAAAAAACCACAAAAAATGTGAAAATTCTGCCAAAACCTCATTTTGTCATCATTTTGTCATTTGCCTCGAAATCATTTCTTTTGATTTTATAATCTGAAATTCTGTAAATTCTTAAGTCCAAAGTTTAACGTAAAAACCATCAATATTAAATGCTTGAGATCTTGTTAAAGTTCGTTTTTTGAGTGCGCAAACGGGTTTCCTACAGCCGTTTCCAAAACGGCAGTTTGCGGACGCAAAAAACGGACTTAAACCATGCTTTAACAAGCTCTCAAGCATTTAATATTGATGGTTTTTACGTGACACTTTGGACTTAAGGGTTTTCGACTATGATCTTTCAGATTATTAAATCAAAGGAAAGAATTTCGAAATACAAAATGAGGTTTTGGCAGAATTTCCGCATTTTTTTGTGGTTTTTTAACTTTTTTCATAATAAAACAAATTTTAAAGTGAAGACTTTGAGATAATTTTAAAGATCATATTAAACCACAATTTTTGAGACCATAATTAAGTTTTTACCAATAGTAGTTCTTCAACAAATTGAATTTTTCAAAATTTTTTTGGGGTGTCTCTCCATTTTTAACTCCCTGGGATTTGGTCTGGGACCCCCAAATCCTATGTGATTCTAGGTGTCTACTATCCCCCCTAGAAGTGTGACCCATTATTTATGGGACACCCTGTATAGTTTCAAAAATACAGTGTTAGGAACATCTTACGTAAGCATCATTCACACCCTTTTCCCCCTTGTCAGGAAAAAATGAGCAAAGAAGAAATCCCATCCCCTTTAGGTGCTTACTTAATATTTGATCTTCCGCTTATTGTTGACTTTAGAAGTATAAATTGCTAACACGTAATGAATATTATTTAATTATTCAGACTGAAGATTTATAAGCATTGAGTTTAATTCAGACTGATATCAATTATTATGTGTTGCATTGAGTTGTACGCAGTAAAGCCCTGGATGAAGCTACGTTACTTTGCTTCCAGCTTTGCGATCCAGGGCTTTAGTACGCAGGATTTGTTTTAATTTGATACAAATGAATAAATCAGTAGCTTTGAAAAATTACTTCACGTGGAACATTAAATAGTTTTTCTGAACCATGTAGCAGAGAAAATCTGTATCGTATTGATTTCATAATCATACAGTAATGAGATATTGGATTTGATTACATTTATTTCTACCTTTACTACTTATGATATACGACAGTGCTATTATTTATCTTATGTGGATATAATAAGGATTTATATATCCACATTTATATTTCCTGATCTCATGAAATAAAAAGTGGAGGTTCAAATCGAACTTTTATAACAAAAAAAAGATAGTTCTTAAATAGTACTTACAAATGAATAGAGGTCCGTAATAATTACTATTTTGTAAGTGACAAACATTGAATAGATATTTCAAAGCTCTCGTCATATGAATAATTCTCGTTATAACTTTCAATTTAATGCGTTTGCTTGAATTCATTAACCATTTGAAAGAGCTGTTTCATTCAGAAAATCGCAATTCATTCAATTCATGGAAGGCTAGTTAACAAGTACTTGATGAGCTGATATAACCTAATCGATTCTGCCTCACATCCACTTGAGAGTTTACCATACTGAAAGTGAATGTTCAGTTATTAGACACTCGTGTATTTAGTCTTTGGAAAAATATCGTTTCATATATTCCCTACCTTTAATAAATATTCTCTGGCAAACTAAATATTCTAGGTTTTTAAGGAGTACGTTTGATGTTCCCTTATCTTACTTCTACATACAAATCAAATAACATTTTAATTTATATTAACAGTTTGACAGGAGTTAGTAAATCAGGTCTTTGACCTATTTTACTAACAAGTTTCAAAAATAATATGTGCTGTCAGAAGAGAAAATTTGAAGCACATCCTTTTTTTTTAAATACTTTTTAATGTGATTTGATTGGTCTCGTTTATTAACTTTTTTACGTTGGTTTTTAACCTTGTATAAGTTTCTAACAGGGTTAAAACTCATTTTATTTCTATTGTTAATGTATGTACAATGTACATACATTTACATGACGCAACTTCTCTTGGGAGGTTTATAATTCTTTTTGTGTACTTTTTATACATTTTGCATTAAGAAGGGTTTAGATTATTACTAAAATATTAATTAGTAATTTTTGAAATAGGAATTCTTCAAATATAGTTTCATTAAAGGTCAACCATTTCTTTTCTTCAAAGAGAATAACTGTAGTAATACCTACTTAATTTAAGTAGTAAAAATTTATAAACACTGTTTTATCATCATATTTTGTTTGAAATTTTTTTTTATTTTATGATAATTAAACTCAAGTGACAAATTCAAATAATTGTATTATTGCCATGAATACCTAATTAATTAATAATATAATCTACACCGTAACACATAAATAATTCACAATTATCATCAAATTACTGAAACTTTTATGTTTTGTATTTTACTCCTTCTTAGGAAGTAAAATGAGTATATATTGAAACGATAAACCTAGTAATTTTACCCCCAACCCATTTTACAATTCATATACTATATCATCCACAGATATAGGATTACACTGTATAAGATATTTAAAATTTCTATACGGATAATTATACTTCTTTCATACAAAAACTTCCACATTTAAGAATATCTCTAAAAGTTCCTATTGCAGAAAGGCTGATTCAGCAGCTTTTCCGCTTTCAGAATAATATCCTTATTCAGCTTTTAATCCCTGCTAATGTCGGTTATTCTTTTTGGGAATCAATGCAATGAGGGAATGCTTCTATTTCTCCTCTATGTGACCTTAGTATCTTCTACCAGGAGAAGAAAAGTTTCCGTTTTTACCAACAGTATAAATATTAAAAGAAGAATTCCTCACTATTACCTCTGGTTAGAGGATTGTGTGAGAAAACTCCAGCTCTCAAGCGTCGCCTCCAGCCATGGACCGGTTTCGTCCTTCTTAAGACTCATCAGCACGGCATAGGAAGGCAACGCAAGAGAGCGGAGGGAGAGCTTTTAATCTAGCCGACTATGTCAGAAAAAGTGGTGACCATTGACTAGTCCTCCCTTATCTGCCGGAATGAACTGTGCATTCCTAAGAACAGATTTAACCCTACAGTGCATACTGTTGCCATTTGGCAACACGACATTTTTCGCCATTTACTACTCGATCTTCCATTTCTAAACGGCAACACCATGAAATAAGTACAATAAATATAACATTTCATTGTTTTAGCACTTTAGACTGCCAGTAGATTGCAGCAGGGGTACTATTTTGAGACAATTGTTAGTAGCTAGTGAGACGAAAGTCGAGACACAGAAAACGCCAAAATAAAAGGACCTTATAAATTAAAATAAAATAAATTTCAGCTTGAAACAAAATTGTTTTGAAAACATAAGTTGTTTTTTTATATTTTTAGAGCATTTGGTTTTATTTAACTTCACAATTAATTTCACAAGGGACACAAATTAATTTCACAATGACAAAGTTTTTTGTCAATTAAAAGTAGAAAAAAATTATAATAAATTTTTTTAGTATTTTTTTACTAATTTACACCATAACAGAAGTCAAATGATTTTCAAGGGAATTTAAGAAATCATGCATTGTAGGGGTAATTCCCGAAAGGCAAGGTATGAAAAGAAGAATTCTTCACCAATACCTCTGGTTAGAGTTTTCTCACAGTATAAATATTAACTCCAATCCCAACATCCAGCTCTGAAACAATCAAACTCAATATTATAACCCATCCCCGACTACACAAACAGTATTCCGAAACCCCGAAAACCAATCAGAATCAAACGACCGACCCGATCCCCTAACTCGATGATTGCGGTCACCATCTCCAGGGGGCAGCCACCCCCTAAACACCCCGCTCCCAATTTAAATTTCACAAGCATAAAATACTGCTTTTAATTTGCACGCTCCCGTTAATCCTCCCCTCGTTGGGTTCTCCCTCCCCCGAAATATAAAACTCCCCCATTTTCATCCACTCCCCGAGGACCGAAACCCCAACAAATCTCCAAACGACGTCGCGTCTAATTCATTTGGAGGAGTGGCTCAGAGTCCGGGAGCCTCCAACCTAATTACTTCTTGATTTGCCGGACGGCCGGAGTGACGATAAGCGGCCGCCCGGCCCTGATCGTTTCGTCATCCGGCTGAAGGTTAATGTTGTTTATGGGCGAATAAAATGGGCGCTATTGAACTCGGATTAGGTTTATGGGCAGGGCTTGACGTTCGGCAGGAGTCCGGAATGGCCGGATCAGGGAGGAATGCGAAGGGAAAGTGATCATGGTGTGAGTTCCTGGTGGTTAAGGGGAAGGTTTGGATCGGGGAGAAGAAGTTACGTCTGTCGAGATCATACGAAGAGACGTTTGTATTCTAATCGTGAGTTCAGTACCTACAGTAGATTTCCGTATACTAACACAAGTACTACAACACGTGATTTCATATAAAACATAGACGGAATATTTTGACCATTTATTCGTATAGCGCTACATACACACTAGGGTGGGTCAAAAATATTTGTTTCACATTTTCCCAGGGGCACAGCAACAAAAGGGTGCCAAATGGTCTCAAACTAACATGTGTAAAATATTATGCGATTATAATAACTCTTTTTGCCTCCGGATTGGCCTCAAAGTTTCGATTAATATAGTAATTTCATGCAAAAATGGACGAACGAAAATCAAGCTTTTACCTCGATTGCACAATAGGGTGGGTCATTTTCCTATGGCGAAAAAAAATTTTTACAAATTCTATCGGGCACAGCAAGAAAAGGGTGCCAAATGGTCTCAAACTAACATGTGTAAAATATTATTCCATTATAATAACTCTTTTTGCCTCCGGATAGGCCTCAAATAGAACAAAAATATGTAATTTTTCATATTTTTTTAAAATTATATAAATTAAATTTTTTGTCGATAACTTCTTAAAGCTCACAAATAAGGGTCTTTGAAAGCAATTTTAATCACATTAGCCACCTTTATGTATAATCAATACAAAAACAACTGCCAAAGTGGCAATAAAATATGCTATCATATTAACAATAGCCGTAGAATAGGAGGATCTTTTTTGCCAACTTGTCAGTGGTACATATTTTAAATATTAGTAGTTCAGATACATTTTCCCTCAAGTTAGGTCAGTACAAAGCGGTATTTTTAATTTTTAAAAGTAGAAATAGATATATTTTTCATAAATATGTGCCGCGCTTTCAAAATTCAGCGGACCGTTATTTCACTGGCTGGTCTTGGGATCCAAATATGATCGCAAAAATTTGTTGAAACAATTGTCGAATGGATAGTTCGTTCATTAGGCAATATATCAGTTATGATTCATCTCAGTCATGATTTACCTATTTTTTTGCTATAACAATAGACTGAAACCTAGGCCCATGAAATTATACTACTTTGGAGGGAGGATTGACTCAAAATGGCTCCTTAGCATTCCCTTATGCGTTCATAAAAATTTAAATATAGCAAATTTAACTGTTTAAGATAATTACATGTAAGTTTTGAAAAGTAATGTAGCTTATTTAAAAACTTAGGGGATAATACTGAGCCTTATGCTGAAAACGGGGATCTACTGCTCTTCTTAAGAAAATGTTTCAAAATTTGACTCTTAAAATGTGGTTTTAATTTATTTTTGGACATTAGTGACTCATATGGGGTCACTTGGGAGGGAATATTCCTAATATACCAAAGAAATTTCAAGGAAAACCCCAACTTTTAAACAATTATTCAAATGTTTTCCTTGGGGTTGAAATATAACCCAAAAAAGGTACTCACCTTCTGACATATCCATTTTTATTAAAAATTTTATGTTCTTTAAATCCTACTCAACTGGCAATAAGAGTTTCGCACATTTTTATGACTCTAGCAAGAAATTTTTGATTGCCAGTCTTAACAATTGAGATATTTTAAAATATGTTGTATTACAACTCAAGTATTTCAACTCTGGTTTCATTTATAATTATTTTATAGTCTTCAATGATGATTTTTATACCATTGTGCACATTTATATTCATGACGGATTCGTGAAATCGAAGTAAAAACTTGATTTTCGTTTGTCCATTTTTACATGAAATTACTATATTAATCGAAACTTTGAGGCGAATCCGGAGGCAAAAAGAGTTATTATAATCGAATAATATTTTACACACGTCAGTTTGAGACCATTTGGCACCCTTTTGTCGCTGTGCCCCTAGGAAAACGTGAAAAAAAAGTTTTTGACCCACCCTATTGCACAAATCCATCATGAATATAAATGTGCACAATGGTATAAAAATCATCATTGAACACTATAAAATAATTATGAAACCAAAGTTGAAATACTTGACTTGTAATACAGCATATTTTGAAATATCTCAATGTTTAGTACTGGCAATCAAAAATTTCTTGCTGGAATCATAAAAATGTGCGAAACCTTTATTGACAGTTAAGTAGGATGGTAAAAACATTAAAATTTTAATAAAAATAGATATGTCAGAAGGTGGATACCTTTTTTGGGTTATAGTTATAGGTTTCAACCAAATGGAAAACATTTGGATAATAGTTTAAAAAATGGGATTTCCTTGAAATTTTTTGGCATATTAGGAATAATCCATCCCAAGTGTCCCCATGTGATTCCCTAATGTCCAAAAATAAAAAAAAACACATTTTAAGAGTCAAATTTTGAAATATTTTCTTAAGAAGAGCGGTCGACCCCCGTTTTCAGCAAAAAGCTCAGTATTATCCCTTAAGTTTTTAAATAAGCTACATTACTTTTCAAAACTTACTTGTAATTATCCTTAACAGTTAAATTTGCTACATTTTAACTTTTATGAACGCATAAGGGAAGCTATTTTGTGTCAATCCTCAAAAAAGTATAATTTCATGGGCCTGGGTTTCAGTCAATTGCTAAAGTGAAAAATTAGGTAAATCATGACTGAGCTAATCATAACTGATATTGCCTATGAACGAACTATCCATTCGGCAATTGTTTCAACATATTTTTGCGATCATATTTGGATCCAAGACCAGCCAGTGAAATAACTGTCCGCTGAATTTCGAAAGCCTGGCATATTTATGAAAAACACAACTGTTTCTGTTTCGAAAAATTAAAAATACCGTTTTATACTGACCAAACTTGAGGGAGAATGTATATGAACTACCAATATTTAAAATCTGTATCACTGAAAATCCACTATAAAAAGAGATTCATATTCTACGGCTCTTGTTAATATGATAGCATATTAAATTGCCACTTTGGCAGTTATTTTTGTATTAATAATGTATGAAGGTGACTAATGTGATTAAAATTGCTTTTAAATACCCTTATTTGTGAACTTTAATAAGTTTTCGACAAAAAAATGTAATTCATAAAATTTTTTCAAAATATTAAAAATTACATATTTTTGTTCTATTTGAGGCCAATCCGGAGGCAAAAAGAGTTATTATAATCGAATAATATTTTACACATGTTAGTTTGAGACCATTTGGCACCCTTTTCTTGCTGTGCCCGATAGAATTTCCAAAAAAATTTTTTCGCCATAGGAAAATGACCCACCCTAATACACACGTTAATACGGGAATAAAGTATTCTTATAATAATACGCATAAATCGAACTGTTACTCACTGAATAAAAATTACAGTAGTACATGAAGTTAATGAAATAAAAAAATACAAAAAATAAATTAGTTCAGTACAATTGAATCGTCATCATCAGTTAGAAGAAGGGAATAAGTCCAAAAACTGTATAAGTAATAGAATTTTCATTATACAGGGTGTCCCATAAATAATGGGACACACTTCTAGGGGGGATAGTAGACACGTAGACGAGTCAGAATCACAAAGGATTTGGGGGTCGCAGACCAAATCCCAGGGAGTTAAAAATGGAGCGACACCTCAAAAAAATTTTGAAAAATTCAATTTGTAGAAGAAGTACTATTGGTAAAAATTTAATTATAGTTTCAAAAATTGTGGTTTAATATGATTTTTAAAATTATCTCAAAAGTCTTCACTTTAAAATTTGTTCTATTATGAAAAAAGTTAAAAAAACACAAAAAAATTTAAAAATTCTGCCAAAACCTCATTTTGTATTTGAAATCATTTCTTTTGATTTTATAATCTGAAAGATCATTGTTGTAAACCCTTAAGTCCAAAGTTTCACGTAAAAGCCATCAGTATTAAACGCTTGAGATCCTGTTAAAGTTCGTTTTTTGCATGCGCAAACTGGTTTCCTATAGCCGTTTCTAAAACGGCAGTTAGCGGACCCAAAAAACGGACTTAAACCATACTTTAAGCTTGGTTTAAGGTTGAAGCTCGTCGAACTTACGTTGAAATCTGGTTCTTTACGTTGAATTCTCGATTTTGATCCTTACAACCATTAACCCCTCAGGATCAAAATCGAGAATTCAACGTAAAAAACGAGATTTCAACGTAAATTCAACGAACTTCAACCCCCACCCCTGGCTTTATTTGGGGACCAAATGACATGAAAATTGGTTTTGGGGGTTTTAGGGGGTGCTCTTTCAGAATCGGGAATAATATTTGATGTCGCCCATAGGAAAAACGAAAGTTGGTGCTTCGTTTAATATGAAGACGACCCCCTAAGAACTTGAAAATTTGTCTGTATATAGTATATACAGGGTGTTCCATAAATAATGGGTCACACTTCTAGGGGGGATAGTAGACACCTAGACGAGTCAGAATCACATAGGATTTGGGGGTTTCAGACCAAATCCCAGGGAGTTAAAAATGGAGCGACACCCCAAAAAAATTATTGAAAAATTCATTTTGTAGAAGAATTACTATTGGTAAAAATTTAATTAGGGTCTCAAAAATTGTGGTTTAATATGATCTTTAAAATTATCTCAAAAGTCTTTACCTTAAAATTTTTTTCATTATGAAAAAAGTTAAAAAACCACAAAAAATGTGAAAATTCTGCCAAAACCTCATTTTGTCATCATTTTGTCATTTGCCTCGAAATCATTTCTTTTGATTTTATAATCTGAAATTCTGTAAATTCTTAAGTCCAAAGTTTAACGTAAAAACCATCAATATTAAATGCTTGAGATCTTGTTAAAGTTCGTTTTTTGAGTGCGCAAACGGGTTTCCTACAGCCGTTTCCAAAACGGCAGTTTGCGGACGCAAAAAACGGACTTAAACCATGCTTTAACAAGCTCTCAAGCATTTAATATTGATGGTTTTTACGTGACACTTTGGACTTAAGGGTTTTCGACTATGATCTTTCAGATTATTAAATCAAAGGAAAGAATTTCGAAATACAAAATGAGGTTTTGGCAGAATTTCCGCATTTTTTTGTGGTTTTTTAACTTTTTTCATAATAAAACAAATTTTAAAGTGAAGACTTTGAGATAATTTTAAAGATCATATTAAACCACAATTTTTGAGACCATAATTAAGTTTTTACCAATAGTAGTTCTTCAACAAATTGAATTTTTCAAAATTTTTTTGGGGTGTCTCTCCATTTTTAACTCCCTGGGATTTGGTCTGGGACCCCCAAATCCTATGTGATTCTAGGTGTCTACTATCCCCCCTAGAAGTGTGACCCATTATTTATGGGACACCCTGTATAGTTTCAAAAATACAGTGTTAGGAACATCTTACGTAAGCATCATTCACACCCTTTTCCCCCTTGTCAGGAAAAAATGAGCAAAGAAGAAATCCCATCCCCTTTAGGTGCTTACTTAATATTTGATCTTCCGCTTATTGTTGACTTTAGAAGTATAAATTGCTAACACGTAATGAATATTATTTAATTATTCAGACTGAAGATTTATAAGCATTGAGTTTAATTCAGACTGATATCAATTATTATGTGTTGCATTGAGTTGTACGCAGTAAAGCCCTGGATGAAGCTACGTTACTTTGCTTCCAGCTTTGCGATCCAGGGCTTTAGTACGCAGGATTTGTTTTAATTTGATACAAATGAATAAATCAGTAGCTTTGAAAAATTACTTCACGTGGAACATTAAATAGTTTTTCTGAACCATGTAGCAGAGAAAATCTGTATCGTATTGATTTCATAATCATACAGTAATGAGATATTGGATTTGATTACATTTATTTCTACCTTTACTACTTATGATATACGACAGTGCTATTATTTATCTTATGTGGATATAATAAGGATTTATATATCCACATTTATATTTCCTGATCTCATGAAATAAAAAGTGGAGGTTCAAATCGAACTTTTATAACAAAAAAAAGATAGTTCTTAAATAGTACTTACAAATGAATAGAGGTCCGTAATAATTACTATTTTGTAAGTGACAAACATTGAATAGATATTTCAAAGCTCTCGTCATATGAATAATTCTCGTTATAACTTTCAATTTAATGCGTTTGCTTGAATTCATTAACCATTTGAAAGAGCTGTTTCATTCAGAAAATCGCAATTCATTCAATTCATGGAAGGCTAGTTAACAAGTACTTGATGAGCTGATATAACCTAATCGATTCTGCCTCACATCCACTTGAGAGTTTACCATACTGAAAGTGAATGTTCAGTTATTAGACACTCGTGTATTTAGTCTTTGGAAAAATATCGTTTCATATATTCCCTACCTTTAATAAATATTCTCTGGCAAACTAAATATTCTAGGTTTTTAAGGAGTACGTTTAATGTTTCCTTATCTTACTTCTACATACAAATCAAATAACATTTTAATTTATATTAACAGTTTTAACTGTTTGACAGGAGTTAGTAAATCAGGACCTATTTTACTAATCCTACAAGTTTCAAAAATAATATGCGCTGTCAGAAGAGAAAATTTGAAGCACATCCTTTTTTTAAATACTTTTTAATGTGATTTGATTGGTCTCGTTCATTAACTTTTTTACGTTGGTTTTTAACCTTGTATAAGTTTCTAACAGGGTTAAAACTCATTTTATTTCTATTGTTAATGTATGTACATGACGCAACTTCTCTTGGGAGGTTTATAATTGTTTTTGTGTACTTTTTATACATTTTGCATTAAGAAGGGTTTAGATTATTACTAAAATATTAATAAGTAATTTTTGAAATAGGAATTCTTCAAATATAGTTTCATTAAAGGTCAACCATTTCTTTTCTTCAAAGAGAATAACTGTAGTTATACGTACTTAATTTAAGTCGTAAAAATTTATAAACACTGTTTTATCATCATATTTTGTTTGATATTTTTTTTTATTTTATGATAATTAAACTCAAGTGACAAATTAAAATAATTGTATTATTGCCATGAATACCTAATTAATTATATAATCTACACCATAATACATAAATAATTCACAATTATCATCAAATTACTGAAACTTTTATTTTCCGTATTTTACTCCTTCTTAGGAAGTAAAATGTGTATATTGAAACGATAAACCTAGTAGTTTTACCCCCAACCCATTTTACAATTCATATATATCATCCACAGATATAGGATTACACTGTATAAGATATTTAAAATTTTTATACGGTTAATTATACTTCTTTCATACAAAAACTTCCACATTTAAGAATATCTCTAAAAGTTCCTATTGCAGAAAGGCTGATTCAGCAGCTTTTCCGCTTTCAGAATAATATCCTTATTCAGCTTTTAATCCCTGCTAATTTTGGTTATTCTTTTTGGGAATCAATGCAATGAGGGAATGCTTCTATTTCTCCTCTATGTGACCTTAGTATCTTCTACCAGGAGAAGAAAAGTTTCGGTTTTTACCAACAGTATAAATATTAAAAGAAGAATTCTTCACCAGTACCTCTGGTTAGAGGATTGTGTGAGAAAACTCCAGCTCTCAAGCGTCGCCTCCAGCCATGGACCGGTTTCGTCCTTCTTAAGACTCATCAGCACGGCATAGGAAGACAACGCAAGAGAGCGGAGGGAGAGCTTTTAATCTAGCCTACTATATCGGAAAAAGTGGTGACCATTGACTATACTCTATTCTTTAGAATTGGCGCTTGAGAAATAGTGCTTTCCCCCACCCTAGAAGCGTGACCATAGTTACGCTCTTCGCGCAGCCAATAGTAAGGCTTCTTGGTCACTTTGACGAAGATAGTTGCTATGGTTACCGATCGGTGGTGGGGGAAGGAAATATTTTCGAGCGCCAGTTCAAAATGAACAGAGTATAGTCCTCCCTTATCTGCCGGAATGAACTGTGCATTCCTAAGAACAGATTTAATTCCCGAAAGGCAAGGTATGAAAAGAAGAATTCTTCACCAATACCTCTGGTTAGAGTTTTCTCACAGTATACATATTAACTCCAATCCCAACATCCAGCTATGAAACAATCAAACTCAATATTATAACCCATCCCCGACTACACAAACAGTATTCCGAAACCCCGAAAACCAATCAGAATCAAATGACCGACCCGATCCTCTAACTCGATGATTGCGGTCACCATCTCCAGGGGGCAGCCACCCCCTAAACACCCCGTTCCCAATTTAAATTTCGCAAGCATAAAATACGGCTTTTAATTTGCACGCTCCCGTTAATCCTCCCCTCGTTGGGTTCTCCATCCCCCGAAATATAAAACTCCCCCATTTTCATCCACTCCCCGAGGACCGAAACCCCAACAAATCTCCAAACGACGTCGCGTCTAATTCATTTGGAGGAGTGGCTCAGAGTCCGGGAGCCTCCAACCTAATTACTTCTTGATTTGCCGGACGGCCGGAGTGACGATAAGCGGCCGCCCGGCCCTGATCGTTTCGTCATCCGGCTGAAGGTTAATGTTGTTTATGGGCGAATAAAATGGGCGCTATTGAACTCGGATTAGGTTTATGGGCAGGGCTTGACGTTCGGCAGGAGTCCGGAATGGCCGGATCAGGGAGGAATGCGAAGGGAAAGTGATCTTGGTGTGAGTTCCTGGTGGTTAAGGGGAAGGTTTGGATTGGGGAGAAGAAGTTACGTTTGTCGAGATCATACGAAGAGACGTTTGTATTCTAATCGTATGTTCAATACAGTAGATTTCCGTATAACAGAAGTACTACAACACGTGATTTCATATAAAACATAGACGAAATATTTTAACCGTTTATTCGTATAGCGCTACATACACACGTTAATACGGGAATAAAGTATTCTTATAATAATACGCATAAATCGAACTGTTACTCACTGAATAAAAATTACAGAAGTACATGAAGTTAATGAAATAAAAAAATACAAAAAATAAATTAGTTCAGTACAATTGAATCGTCATCATCAGTTAGAAGAAGGGAATAAGTCCAAAAACTGTATAAGTAATAGAAGTTTCATTATACAGGGTGTCCCATAAATAATGGGACACACTTCTAGGGGGGATAGTAGACACGTAGACGTGTCAGAATCACATAGGATTTGGGGGTCCCAGACCAAATCCCAGGGAGTTAAAAATGGAGCGACACCTCAAAAAATTTTTGAAAAATTCAATTTGTAGAAGAAGTATTATTGGTAAAAATTTAATTTTAGTTTCAAAAATTGTGGTTTAATATGATTTTTAAAATTATCTCAAAAGTCTTCACTTTAAAATTTGTTTTATTAAGAAAAAAGTTAAAAAACACAAAAAAATGTAAAAATTCTGCCAAAACCTCAATTTGTATTTCGAAATCATTTCTTTTGATTTTATAATCTGAAAGATCATTGTTGTAAACCCTTAAGTCCAAAGTTTCACGTAAAAGCCATGAGTATTAAACGCTTGAGATCCTGTTAAAGTTCGATTTTTGCGTGCGCAAACTGGTTTCCTATAGCCGTTTCTAAAACGGCAGTTAGCGGACCCAAAAAACGGACTTAAACCATACTTTAAGCTCGTCGAACTTACGTTGAAATCTGGTTCTTTTCGTTGAATTCTCGATTTTGAGCCTTACAACCATCAACCCCTCAGGATCAAAATCGAGAATTCAACGTAAAAAACGAGATTTCAACGTAAATTCAACGAACTTAAACCCCCACTCCTGGCTTTATTTGGGGACCAAATGACATGAAAATTGGTTTTGGGGGTTTTAGGGGGTGCTCTTTCAGAATTGGGAATAATCTTTGATGTCGCCCATAGGAAAAACGAAAGTTGGTGCTTCGTTTAATATGAAGACGACCCCCTAAGAACTTGAAAACTTGTCTGTATATAGAATACTTCAAATCATGAAAAATGATACCTCATTTGTCTTTATATCACAAGCAGTTCCGGAGATATAGGGTCTGAGTCGATTTTTTTGCCAGTATTGTACATTAAAAAATATATTACGGTTAAAAAAATTAGCCTTATTCCCTTCTTACAACTCATGAAATTTTTCTGAAGAAAAATCTTTAAAAAAACATTAAATTGACATTTTAATTATATTTCTTCTTAGTTTACACAACACAAGGGAGAAATAAGAAGAAGGGGAGTCAAACATTCCCTGCATAAGAAAGTTTGAAAATACTTTTAAATTAAGAGAAAATTTTATTTTGGCTTAGTTTACAGTATAAATAATAGGAATTGAAAGACAAATTAACTTTATTTCCAAATTGAATTAAAAAATACAATAAAAGGACATCGATTACGCAAATTCAAAGGGCTATATCTGCTGATAAGGGGTTGGTCGATATTTTCACCCTCTTTTCACTCATGTATAGAGCAAAGCTTGGGGATAACTGACGATTCAGTTAGATTCACGTATAACGCGCGTTTAAGCTGCACGATTTCGTAGCGAGAAAAAATACCTTTATTCATTTGATCTTTATTCGTTTGTTTATGCAGCATGATACAAGCCGAAAAAATTGTCAAAAAAAGTTCTTGGGGAAAAAAGAAACAGGTATTTCTTCAATCAGAAAATTCAGAGAACGTCTAAAAAGTTTATGAAAAAAAGGCTTAAAATAGCCGTTTACATGTGTGTTGATGGCCTAACATCCTTTTTTATGTTGTTGTTCAGAATATCTGGTGGGGATAATCGTGTGTCAACTATAAAGTGGAAAGTTGGCTGATGTTTTTCGAAAACAAATTTTGAGTATTAGTTCGTGTGTATTTAAGTTCTTCATCATTAATGGCTGTATTCACCACTAACATGACCTTAGGATAACTTGGAAACAAGCATTTTAGTCAACTCTGATGGGCATAAAACTTGTTTCCCGTTTTCAACTACTAATTACACGTATTGATTGCTGGTTATAACCTTAGTTAAGGATAGTGGGGAAAACGGTCGTAAAATTTCAATCATCATCATGTTGTCCCGAAATCAATACATTCAGAGTAGTAAAACGTGGTATTCTTTGGGGGTTTAAAGGAAGAACATATACAGAAAATATGATTCTTAATTGTTGTTTTTAAATGTGGATTTTTGTTTAAGATTTGTATATTTCAGAAATTAGATATTCACTGTATTATAAAAAGAAATTGGCAATAAAAGAATTTCAAATTTTTTTGTAATATTTCTGGATATATTTGAGATTTATTTATTAATAAGTAGCATATTTATGTAAATCAAAAGAAAGCGGTTATTTACTCTTCTGGGGTTAAAGGGCCATGGTCTGATATTATGAAACGTGATGGTATTATTAATTTATTTTGAAAAGCGATTCATATGTTGTAAGAAGAGGTGGAATTATTATCTTTTCTAGACCAGATACTATATTTAAAAAAATCACGGTTTATTTACTGATACGCAGAGGAATTTTGTAATTCCTTGTTTCTATCTAAAGAATGTTTCCAATACATCACAATGTATAACAGAAAAAAAACTACTTTTAGTACCGCGTACTTTATGTACCCGACGCACGACTTAGCAAACGGGACATAAAACCACAAGCATCACCAGAAGCAATACATCATCCAACATTCCGACATTTTCCTTATCGTTACAATTCATTGAGCAGTGGCCAAATCCAGACGTTTCTTTGAATAAACAGCACAACCAACAAAAAAGGAAGCATAAAAAGCCGTCTCGGGAAATGAGGATCAGAATTTTGGACAAAGGCAATATTTTCTGGAACTCCTCTTCCTATTTTTCTCCTGCCCGGGACCCCGTGTCCTGCAGTTTCCGGTTCAGGGATCCGATACCGCGACCGGAGTCCTCACAAAAAAGCCCCATGGGAACCATTAATTCAATTTTTTTCTGCGTCCCTTTCTCTCCAATTGCTCCCCTTTCAGTCGGCGCTTATCTGTATTCTCTTTCCAATTGTTGAAGATAAATAAAACGGGAAAAGTATCAGGATTGCCAAGAACCTTCCTTCATTGGAGCAGCCCGTAATACCGTATTGTATTGGGCATTTAAATGAAACTGCCTCCTTTTTTACCCTCCCCTTGCTTTCAATTAGGGATTATTATTGCCGGATTTCCCCCCTTTTGGGGAATTGTCTGGAATCCCCTTCGCGAAATCGGAAGCTTTAATTGTTTGGTTTGAAGGAGTTGGGCAGATTCTCTGGGGAGAGAGGTTTTGAATAAAAAAGATAGGCTTATGTGTTCAGATACTCTTTCATACCATACTATTTTAGAGGCCGTTTAATTATTACGTAAGCACATTTTTGTCCCCCTCCTCCCTCGTCAGCTATGATTAAGTAACCCCCCTCATAGTTACGTAGAAAAAAGCCCGAACTCTCCTTGGTTCTTTTCCTTGAGTAGTCAAAAATGCTGGATTTAAATTTTTTTTTTGTAAAATTTACTTTAGATTGAAATTTGAAATTACTTATGAGAGAAATAAGAGATTTCAAAAAATATTTAGTGTTTTTAATATCTTTCTCGTACGTAAACTTCACTCATGCGTCATACCCCTCCCCTTTCAAAGGAAAAATTAATAAAGAACAAAACCCTTAACTCATGACAATTTCTCTAATACATTATAATTTAAGACATGGGTCAACTCAGCCCTTCATCCTTCCGGGGTCAATAAATGAGGACCAAGCTCGCTTGGGGAATCAACTGGGGGTCCAGCTTCGGGCTAGCCACTCGGCCTGGACACACCCTAGTAATTAGCACCCCAGGCCCAAAGGCTACAGAAACGGAGATGGGCACCGCCTGATGGGCCACTAGGCCCGGGCAGACTTTGATTTGATTGATTATAGTTTAAGTAAGGGGATAATAGGGAATTAACTGTTGTATCCAATAAAAGATCTTCAAGACTTAATATTCAAGAAAAGTTCCTACATTTATTTGACATAATTTAAAGAACGAAGTGTCTAAATCCTCGAAAGTTGACCTATGCTAAAGTATTAGCGAAATTCGTTAGAGTTGAGTTGTTACTTCCGTGGATTTAGACAGTGCCTTTAAATAATTTCTCGTGAAAAGTTTAATTTTATAAGTGCTCTTTCTAGGAAGTAACAGAACAATGCTGGCACAATTTATACTCTGCCGTGCATGAAAAGATATTTAAAATTTATACAATTAGAAGCAAAGCACCTGACCAGGAAAAAATATTCTATTTTTCAGTTGTGCAGTCTTTGTTGCTGAAATTATACCGCAAAAAAAAGACCACGCAAAATCAGGTTTAAGTGTAACTCTTTGATATCACTAAAAAGAAATTGATTGAAAAAATTGAAATTTACTTACTAGTGTAACTAAGCCAAAGTTTAAATTTAAAAAATCTGAATTTTTAAATTATGTTTGTTATAAAATAGTAAGGAATAAAATTGACAATTGCAGTGAAATTTAAAATATAATCTTAACGTGTTCAGAAAGGCTTAAAACCTCCAAAAAGCATTTTTATTTACCTTTCAAAGCCCTAAATTTTAAGTTATTCTCAAATAAAAATAGCTTATTCTCTGTCTGAGCTGAAACGGCTTGTGACGTTAAATGTGCCTTGCTCCCACTTGTTATCATCCCTCTTAGAAAGACTTTAAAGACTGAGCTCTAGTTTTTTTACAGCCTAGTGTTTCGATGAAAACGGTGTTCCCACATTTCCAAGTAAAGAGCACATCGTTAAAAGCTTTCTGCATTAAAATATGTCATAATTACCTTAAACAAGTTTGTGGGAAAAGACAGGCGTATTTTTGGAATCTGGAGAGAATTTAATAAATTAAAATTAAATATTTTGAATTTTAAGAGATGCTGCAATTCTCGGTGAAAAATCCAAGCACAAGGATCTTTATTGAATAAAAATCAACTTAAATCCTATGCTAGGAATTTTCTCCCCCCTCTAACGGATAATGAAACTCCATTTTAGTGCTGTAAACTAATGTTTTAACAGCTTTTGAAAATTTATTTCAGCTTAAAACTAAAAACTTCTTATAATTTCCCCAGTTTGTTTTTCTAATGATTACAAATATCCTATCAATTTATTATAACCTAACCCTCATGAAAATTAGAGGGGCCGTTCAAATAATAGTACAAAGGGGTTTGCTCTTTGCTTATTTTTCCTGACAAGGAAGGAGGGAAGGGGATTGCATACACTGGTGTTTTGAAACTACTTTTCGAGCATAAATAATTTCAAAGTTCAACTAAAAATAAGTTAAAAATTGTGATCCATGAAAAAACACTTGAAACATTGCCACTTCAGGGGTTGGTTGGTTAATTGACTTTTTATGGCACATGACCCACTGTAGGACATTTTCTATTGCGGGGGTCGGGAAGGTTAGGTAGGTTGAGGTTTGCTTATCTTTGCTGACAGGGGGAGGGGGGTTTAAAAAATGATCCAAAACATACTAACGTAATATCTGAACGGCCCCAACTTACGAATTACATTTACAAATCCTTGGAATCAAAATTTCTGTTTAGTCACCCAACTCTATCTAAAAGTGATGTACTCCATAAATAGAATGTAAAAATCGCATGTAGAACACTTAAATAATGAAAGAATTAAAAATACAATACGCTTTGGACTCTAATTTAACCCGAGTCATATACGAAAAAATGGAGTAATAACAACACATTGACGTTTATTTCATAAATGTTTGCAAAACTTACAAGTTTAAGATGATGAGAGGAAAGAGATGTTCTTTTTTGTCAAATTTCTTTTATAAAAAATATCGGACAGACAAACAACCATAAACAGTACTCCGTTGCAGAATCAAAAGTACGGTTCTTGATCAAACCACTGCCACTTCTTCGGCTGACTTTCGTCAAACTTGTACTTGACACAGTACAGTCTAACAGCTCCACTGTAAAGAAGAAAGTGAATAAGTATTAACGTTTTAAATTTCACTGTACACTACGAGATATTTCAATAAGGATGATTAAACGCAAGGATAACCATGAAGCAAAAGTTAATATATATCCCACAAAATCTCTACTATTCATTCCAAAAAGTTATTGTATTGTAAATTTACCCCCCAAAAACAAGAAAACTCTTAATTTAAATTTTAAAATAAACAATTAAATTATTTTTACATTTGAGGGTAGTACTTACGAATTTCAGAAACTAAAATATGCCTAAATTAGATTGTGTTACGAGTTTAATCTCTAAGCAAAATAAACATTCAAAAAAAATAGTACACTAACAAATGTCGCCACAACGAGTGGGAGAAAAATTAAGTTAACTGATCGTTTGCGAGTTCTAATTAGCTCCCGCGTTTAATTCTAAATGAATGTACTATACACCGCAAAATTTAAAAGGACTTAAAATTTTACAAGAATTATGGACTAAAAACTCAATTTATGCATTGATTTAACAAAATAATCTTGTTTTTAAAGTATAGTGTAAAATTTATAATGTATAAAAATGTAGGGGGGGGCAATGTTACTCGCGTCCGTAGCATACTTAAAGCTACACGTGCCTCCTGGGTAGTGCTAAATGAGTAACGGTTCTTGCAAGATTGGAGCATTCGAACATAGCGCTAGGAACTACTTCCTTCTTTTGCTCTGCTCATTTTCTTCATTGTGAAGTTGGAGAGTCAAGTATAGAAACTTATAGAAGTATTGTATAACATATGTAAGAGATCACTCACCGCCTCCAAAGCAGACAACCGGTCTTGGGATAATTAAAATCGAAACACTGCGTCTGCAACAGGGAAAAGAAGATGTAGCCTACTGTGTTGGAAATTACGCTGTTGACGCGTCTGAAACACTGCCGAAGCTCTTCGTCACAACTGCAATGCAGCCTGAAAGAACAAGAACGTTTCAGTCATACATTCGAGTATACCTCTCTCGAAAAAGAAGAATTCCCACAA
The DNA here is from genome assembly GCA_024610705.1 of Tetragnatha versicolor. Lineage (NCBI taxonomy): Eukaryota > Metazoa > Arthropoda > Arachnida > Araneae > Tetragnathidae > Tetragnatha > Tetragnatha versicolor. Next base: position 72,368,594 of record JANDEH010000002.1, read on the forward strand.
AGCCCGAAAACAAATTTAATACAATTTACTTTCCTAACGGCTGTATTCACCGCTTACTAGATCAGCCTTTAAAGGTTTCGATCCGATGTTAATCGTTGGTTAGTTTAGTGGAGAGTAGTCGTTAGAGAAATTAGCTTTATATTTTGGATTAAGCCTAACAATTACTACTGGTGAGCTTGTTACTCAAGCGTTACAGTCATTTTGGTATACTTTAGTTGAAGCAAGCTATGAGTTAAGGTTCAAACTTGATCTAAAATTAAAGTATTTTTATTCCTATTGGGTAGTAGAGTTCATTTAGCTTAATAATCAAGTTAAAATCCTTAGGCTTATACTAAAAAAATTATTTTACCCTCTATATAGCAAATTAAGAAGCTTGCATCTTGCATCGAAATGGAAGACACTTTATTTTAGTGAAAATTCAGCGATAAAAAACTTTTCAGTATAAGTATATTTAAAATTATTTTACCTGGTAGTAGAATAAGGATTTAATAAATTATGTTTGTTGTGATTCGACTTTATAATATCTCCACAACCGTCATGAGCCTGGCAGCAAGCATCGGTTTCATTGAATATTCCCAAATCGTGTTTGTTTTCAGCTACATTTCCTGGTCCACACCATTTGGTACCTAAAGAAGCGCAGGGTTAGAATACTTATTCAATTAAAATATGGATTATCAAAGGACCGTTCAAATATTACTCGAGCACCTAAGGGGGGGAGCGTAGATCAAGTTTTAAAAACGTGTCTGTCACATGTTTCAAAATTCAACCAAAAATAAATTGGAACAGCTTTAGAAAGAGTCCTCCAGCCGCCATGTATGTTTACCCACACCTCAATTGATGACTGAAAACCAGAGATTTAATTAATAGATCCTAAAATATTCTACTAATTAACATTCTTGTAGGATCTCTAATAATTAGATATCTGCGGTTGTTAGTCACCATTTGAGGAGTGGGTTAAACTGTCGCCATGTTTAAACCAGGGGCGACTGGAGGACTTTCTAAAGCTGTGCCAATAAATTTAATAATAAAAAAATTTAAATAGAAAAAAAACTGGGCATTGACTTTTTGTGGGGGAGGGGCCGGGTAAGTTTTCGCAAGTAATTATGAGCGGGGCCATGTAATAATGCAAAAAACACATACCGGGGAATATGAACTGTTGATTGAGTAGATCGTCCAGCCTCATATCCCGGGTCGAGCAGTTCTGCAACAGCTCCATCAATCTCGGGGTCATGATCCTGCTGGGGGAATCGGGAAACTTCTGCTGAACACTTCGGTGCCTGCAATTGGGAACTTTACTGCTTAAACTGCATAACTAAGGTACCCATCTTAGTGGCAAGTCAGACCTAGCGACCATAAGCCGTTACAGCAATCAATCAAAAAAGGGAAAAATCATGGAGTTCAGCCTAAGACTCCCCCATCTTGACAGGAATCTTCATTCCTGTCAAGATAGGGGACTAGGCTTTCTCCATGCTTTTTTATGGAGATTGATCGCCGTCTCGACTTATGGTTGCTAGGTCTGACTTGACGCTTAGGCGCAGCGAGTTTATCACTTGAAAACGTTATATACTACGTTCACACAGGAAACGTAAAGTAGTTTAAGCGCCAATCTAGTTTAAGTTAAGTATGTGTGAACGAACTGTCTTATATTTAAATTAGTTTAGCAAATATAAACTGTCTTATCTTTATCTTCAACATAGTTTTAATCCCTTGTAACGCCGTCTACTAATAGCGATAAAAAACTACCAAACTTCTTTTCATTCGATATCGCTTGCATCCGTTTGTAAATTGAATACATTTTCGAAATTTAACACAACACATTTTAATTCTGAAATTGGACACCGCAAGCAGAAAAATTCGCATTCTGCAAATAAAAGTGCAAAATAAAAAAAAGTTTAAATGGAGTGTTTAGGATTAGAGACGAGCTCTTTTATGGTTGCCATTTTTTTTACTCATAGCGCTCTCTGGGTTTTAGTTAGAACGGGTAAAAATACGATAGTTTCTCTCTTAGGTAAAGCTAGTTTAGCTTCGTACGTGTGAACGTAGTATTAGATATACTCACAGCGAGCTGAGAACCTGGCACTTGTAGCGCTTGTTCTCCCAAGAAACGCCGCCACCGCCGCCTTCCCTCCGAATGGCTTTCCCCAAGATTTCCTGGCCTGCCTTGCTGTCTCTGAAAGAAGTGGCCTGGTCTGCGGGCGTGGGGACGGGAGCGATTAAACTTCGTCGCCGCTGGCCGGCACACGAGACCGCGACCACACAGCCGATCACCAGAAGGGCAGCGATGTTCAGAAGGGGAGACTGAAAAAATAGTACAGATATACAAATACAAATTAAGTCGACCAACTACAGGTGTAAGCACAGCAAGGTTGGTCCAGTCTTTTTAACCCCAACTACCGGAATCCCAGTATCTGTCAATTTTCCTCTTGAACTCGTTTACCCCACTTGAATTTACAATTGTTTCAGGCAACGCATTCCATCCATCCACTACTTATGCTTAGTAATGCTCCTTTCTACAATCCGTCTTAAATTTGAAATTGTGACCCCTTGTTCTATTACCCGTATTGAAATCTTGTCCCTGTGTCCCGTTGCTTTACCATTTTAAAAAGTTGAATCAAATCCCCTCCAATCCTACTTTTCTCTAGAGTGAACATATTTAGCTTCTTTAATCTTCCCTCATAACTTAAACTGGATATACCCTTGACCATTTTAGTAGCCCTATGCTGAACCCTTTCAATTGAATCAATATCTTTTTTAAGTATAGAGACCAAAACTAAACAGCATACTCTAGATGAGGTCTCACCAATGAAATTCTAGATGCTAACGATAAAGTAAAGTGTGAAGAGTGTTACTAAATATACGAGCTAACATATACTTGGTTGCGATGTTTTTGACCCTATGACGCGGAAGGGAAAAACTGAATAGCCGAAAGCCTGTAGGGTTGCTAGGAGGAGTTTCGGTACGCAAATCGGGATAAAATGATGCTTTAACACACGAGTTTAACAAACTAATCATATTACTTGAACGTCTCAATTTCACAAAAAATTCAGCGCTCTGAACTACTTTCGTTGTTTGTTCTCTAGAGTCGGATAACATTGCATTCTTATCCAAATATTACACTTCTATCGCTATGAAATGGAAAAACAATCTACTTTTTATGGTTGAACCGGGAAAGTTTTAAACCGGGCGACTTGTTATTCAGTAGATTTTTAATCAAGTAAAATATCAATATTAAATGACTGATGTTGTAGAGAATGTATCGAAGAATCCATTTGATTTTAATATAATGCAAAGGAACAAATTTTTGCAAAATTTGCAGAAAAGAATTTCAAAAGTAAGCTATCCAATAAACGTACAAGACATTTTACAAGGCAATATGCAATCGCGACTCCAGTTTTATATTTATCTCATGATCTGAACACAAATCAAGTTAAGATTATTTTTTCACAATTTTGCTTGAAATGTGTATCAAGGGATCCTCACCAAGATATCAAATTCGCATAGGAATTTGGAGTGAAAAGACAATTTACGCTCGTCATTTTGGAAGATTCCACCAACACAATGAAGAAAGAGATCGAAAAGACTTAGTAGGCTTTTATACCGTTCAGGGACAAAGATCAACCCATAAGTCCCACAATAATTCAATATTACTCACACCAAAACAAGGCAAACAATTGAACAAAAATGTACTCGCCGACCCGAACACTTACCATGGTTTCAATAATATAAACGATCGCTTAGTTGTTTACAAATATCCGTAGTAGAAAGCACATTTGTCTTCTATATATAGTGGGTATATCAAGTTGTTTCTTTTAAAAAATATGCGCATGAGTAAAATAAACTGACAATTTACATACTCGAGTTGAACACTTGATTTCTTGATTGATTTTGTGTAGGAGCTTCTTGGAAAATTTGTACCTGTAGTTCGGGCAAGAACCATTAACCTTCTTCTTAAAAGCGCAATTTTCCTAACCTTTAACTAAGAAATTACTACAGCGTGGTTATAAAATACCATACCTACTTTAAAATTCTCTACAGACGAAACTACTGGTCGAAAAAATCTGAAATTTTAAAAGGGGTATATTGAAGGAATGGGATTTTTTTTGAAACAAAAAAATTAGTAAATTAATTAAGTTTTTACCTTGGATTTCGAACCGTCGCCAGAAGTCTAGAAGGTAAATGTTTATTAAAACTAGCATATCGGACACTTAAGGAAAAAATAAATCATAACTATTCCTTTTGCTCAACAAAATTGCGTAATTTTTTTAGGAATACTAAATCATTTTGTTTCCCTTAAGTGTCTGATTTGATAGTTTGGATAAACATTAAAACATTTACCTTTTAGACTTATGGTTACGGTCCGAAAGCTTAGACAAAAATTTAGAAAATTAAATTAATTATTTTACTAATTTTTTTACTTGAAAAAATTTCCATCTCTTCAAAATGCCTCCTTCAAAATTTCAGATTTTTTCCTCAAGTAGTTTCCTCTGTAGATAATTTTAAAGTAGGTATGTTATTTTATAGCCACCATGTACAATACTGGCAAAAAAAATCGACTCAGACCCTATATCTCCGGAACGGCTTGTGATATAAAGACAAATAAGGTATCGTGTTTCATGATTTGAAGTATTCTATATACAGAAAATTTTTCAAGTTCTTAGGGGGTCGTCTTCATATTAAACGAAGCACCAACTTTCGTTTTTCCTATGGAAACCATCAAAGATTACTCCAGATTCTGAAAGATCACCCTCTAAAACCCCCCAAAACCAGTTTTCATGCCATTTGGTCCCCAAATAAAGCCAGGAGTGGGGGTTGAAGTTCGTCGAATTTACGTTGAAATCTCGTTTTTTACGTTGAATTCTCGATTTTGATCCTTTCAACCATCAACCCCGCAGGATCAAAATCGAGAATTCAACGTAAAAAACGAGATTTCAACGTAAATTCGACGAACTTCAACCCCCACTCCTGGCTTTATTTGGGGACCAAATGGCATGAAAACTGGTTTTGGGGGGTTTTAGAGGGTGATCTTTCAGAATCTGGAGTAATCTTTGATGGTTTCCATAGGAAAAACGAAAGTTGGTGCTTCGTTTAATATGAAGACGACCCCCTAAGAACTTGAAAAATTTTCTGTATATAGAATACTTCAAATCATGAAACACGATACCTTATTTGTCTTTATATCACAAGCCGTTCCGGAGATATAGGGTCTGAGTCGATTTTTTTTGCCAGTATTGTACTTTTATGTATTTTAATATACTGCTGTTGTGTGAATTTTGGGTTAAGGAGTGTTGGTAAGTAAACGTTGCAAGCAGGCAGTCATTCCATTTTATCGGCCAGTGAAACAAATGACTTCAAATAATCAGCAGCGAAAACCTTTTAGGACCGTCCGTGGTTTTTATCAGAGTTGTTGTATCAGTGAATCTTATAAAAGTTTTTATATTATCTAAGAAGCTTAGTATTTATTTAAACTCGTAATCGAGCACTTGTTCTTCATATTTCACCCTACCCTAATCACACTTTTTAATGGAACTGATGATCGCAAGCTGAATATTGAAGTTGATATGTCCGTCAAGTTGGCCCGGACACTTTAGCCCGGACACTCGAAAATGGTACCAATCGTTTGTGCATCGTTTGTGCACGTTTGTGCACGCAAAATTTTCGTTTGTGCACGTGCGTGAGTACGTTTTTTTGGAGTAACGGAAATGTCCGGGCTAACTTGACGTTCCCCGGACACCACCACCAAATTGAACAAAAGTGGTGTCATTCGAAAGAGAATCGTTTGTGCACGTTTGTGCACGCAAAAGTTTCGTTTGTGCACGTTCGTGAGTACGAGTTTTTTGAGTAACGGAAATTTTCCGTCTGACCCTCTCGCTGGATTTCTAACCAGCAGAATCATACAAAACTGGTGTCGTTCGAAAGAGCTTGGAATGTGTTCAAACGTTCACCAAAAATTTTCGTTTGTGCACAAAAATTAATATGGAATTTTTCATAATTTTTTTTCGAAAAATCGAAAAATCCGAATTTTTATTTTCCCGTTCACACGCAAATGGTCTCATTCGAAAGGCCTATTTTTGTGCATGATTGTGCACGCAAAATTTTCGTTTGTGCACGTTCGGAAATACGAGTTTTTCGAGTTATAGACATTTTTTCGTCTGTCTTGACGTCAAGTTGGCCCGGACACATCAGCCCGGACACACAAAAGTGGTACCATTCGAAAGAGCATCGTTTGTGCACGTTTGTGCACGCAAAATTTTCGTTTGTGCACGTTCGGGAATACGACTTTTTTGAGTTTGAGACATTTTTTACTTGACCCCCTTGCTGGGTTTATAACCAGCAGAATCATACAAAACTGGTGTCGTTCGAAAGAGCTTGGAATGTGTTCAAACGTTCACCAAAAATTTTCGTTTGTGCACAAAAATTAATATGGAATTTTTCATAATTTTTTTTCGAAAAGTCGAAAAATCCAAATTTTTATCTTCCCGTTCACACGCAAATGGTCTCATTCGAAAGGCCTTTTTTTGTGCATGATTGTGCACGCAAAATTTTCGTTTGTGCACGTTCGGAAATACGAGTTTTTTGAGTTATAGACATTTTTTCGTCTGTCTTGACGTCAAGTTGGCCCGGACACATCAGCCCGGACACACAAAAGTGGTACCATTCGAAAGAGCATCGTTTGTGCACGTTTGTGCACGCAAAATTTTCGTTTGTGCACGTTCGGGAATACGACTTTTTTGAGTTTGAGACATTTTTTACTTGCCCCCCTTGCTGGGTTTATAACCAGCAGAATCATACAAAACTGGTGTCGTTCGAAAGAGCTTGGAATGTGTTCAAACGTTCACCAAAAATTTTCGTTTGTGCACAAAAATTAATATGGAATTTTTCATAATTTTTTTTCGAAAAGTCGAAAAATCCAAATTTTTATCTTCCCGTTCACACGCAAATGGTCTCATTCGAAAGGCCTTTTTTTGTGCATGATTGTGCACGCAAAATTTTCGTTTGTGCACGTTCGGAAATACGAGTTTTTTGAGTTATAGACATTTTTTCGTCTGTCTTGACGTCAAGTTGGCCCGGACACATCAGCCCGGACACACAAAAGTGGTACCATTCGAAAGAGCATCGTTTGTGCACGTTTGTGCACGCAAAATTTTCGTTTGTGCACGTTCGGGAATACGACTTTTTTGAGTTTGAGACATTTTTTACTTGCCCCCCTTGCTGGGTTTATAACCAGCAGAATCATACAAAACTGGTGTCGTTCGAAAGAGCTTGGAATGTGTTCAAACGTTCACCAAAAATTTTCGTTTGTGCACAAAAATTAATATGGAATTTTTCATAATTTTTTTTCGAAAAGTCGAAAAATCCAAATTTTTATCTTCCCGTTCACACGCAAATGGTCTCATTCGAAAGGCCTTTTTTTGTGCATGATTGTGCACGCAAAATTTTCGTTTGTGCACGTTCGGAAATACGAGTTTTTTGAGTTATAGACATTTTTTCGTCTGTCTTGACGTCAAGTTGGCCCGGACACATCAGCCCGGACACACAAAAGTGGTACCATTCGAAAGAGCATCGTTTGTGCACGTTTGTGCGCGCAAAATTTTCGTTTGTGCACGTTCGGGAATACGACTTTTTTGAGTTTGAGACATTTTTTACTTGACCCCCTTGCTGGATTTCTAACCAGCAGAATCATACAAAACTGGTGTCGTTCGAAAGAGCTTGGAATGTGTTCAAACGTTCACCAAAAATTTTCGTTTGTGCACAAAAATTAATATGGAATTTTTCATAATTTTTTTTCGAAAAGTCGAAAAATCCAAATTTTTATCTTCCCGTTCACACGCAAATGGTCTCATTCGAAAGGCCTTTTTTTGTGCATGATTGTGCACGCAAAATTTTCGTTTGTGCACGTTCGGAAATACGAGTTTTTTGAGTTATAGACATTTTTTCGTCTGTCTTGACGTCAAGTTGGCCCGGACACATCAGCCCGGACACACAAAAGTGGTACCATTCGAAAGAGCATCGTTTGTGCACGTTTGTGCACGCAAAATTTTCGTTTGTGCACGTTCGGGAATACGACTTTTTTGAGTTTGAGACATTTTTTACTTGACCCCCTTGCTGGATTTCTAACCAGCAGAATCATACAAAACTGGTGTCGTTCGAAAGAGCTTGGAATGTGTTCAAACGTTCACCAAAAATTTTCGTTTGTGCACAAAAATTAATATGGAATTTTTCATAAATTTTTTTCGAAAAATCGAAAAATCCGAATTTTTATCTTCCCGTTCACACGCAAATGGTCTCATTCGAAAGGCCTTTTTTTGTGCATGATTGTGCACGCAAAATTTTCGTTTGTGCACGTTCGGAAATACGAGTTTTTTGAGTTATAGACATTTTTTCGTCTGTCTTGACGTCAAGTTGGCCCGGACACATCAGCCCGGACACACAAAAGTGGTACCATTCGAAAGAGCATCGTTTGTGCACGTTTGTGCACGCAAAATTTTCGTTTGTGCACGTTCGGGAATACGACTTTTTTGAGTTTGAGACATTTTTTACTTGACCCCCTTGCCAGGCCCGTGCTGGGTACCTTCAGAGGGCGGTGGACAAAGGGTGGAAGGGCGCCGCCGCTGTAATATTTATTAGTAAACCTAAAAACAAAATTTTCTGCTGTGGCGTCTATAGATATTTATTTCGGGAGGAGCCCAAATATCGCCTAAAAATGCAGATATTATGCAGAAGGCGCAAAAGTATATTTTTGCTAATTCCCCCTATTACCCCACAAACCGAGAGGTTGGGGGGGCGGATTGGGTTAATTAATTAATTAATTAATTAATAGAAGAGATATAATGTAATTATGTATACTCTATTCATTTAGAATTGGCCCCACGCTAGAAGCGTAACCATAGTTACGCTTTTCGAGCAGCCAATATAGTAAGTCTTCTTCGTCACTTTGACGGGGATAGTTGCTATGGTTACCGATCGGTAGTGGGGGAAGGAAATATTTTCAAGCGCCAGTTCAAAATGAACAGAGTATAACTTATAACAATGAAAAGATCAAAAATGAAAATTACAAATCTTAAATATATTCCATACTGTGTAATAATAAAAACTTATAATAATGTAATAATCAATGCATATTTTAATCTTGATAAATTAAGTGTAAGATGTGTGAATAACAGAAGCCCTAAATACAAAAGGGGGGGTCTGGGGGTTCTCCCCCAGAAAAATTTTGAAATTTTGACCTAAAAAACAGGGTTTTTACACGTTTTAGTTACAACTGTAGTTCAAATTTCGGGTAGGGCCAGGGCCCCCTTTATCCACTTTATATACGCCCTTGATTTTCAGTTCAGACTTTATTTGTGACGTTTTTCAAATTACTTTTCTCAATAGAAAAAAATTAAAAGCAATACTGCGAGTTGAGGTATTTTGATTGTTTTTTATTTAATATTTTTTATATTAGATTTTAATTGAGACTATTGTAATGTATGGAAATAACATTAAATACCTCTTTAATGCAAAAATAATAGAGGATCTGGATTTTTTAGTTCTTTCAAAGATATAAAATTTTTTACCAAAGGTGACTAAAGTGCCCAGTGTCAAGGAATTACCTGTTGAAATAAAAGCATCCTAAAAATTAAACGCCCCACCCTAACGATTTCAATGCATTTCGACCACTAAAGACTTAATGAAAAATCAATGCTGTCCCCTAGCAATTTTTTGGTGCGTGCATGAAGAAAAGTACCACCCGTCCTCACAAAAATCAAGGTGTTAAACAAAGGGCGCCATGGAAAATCACCACAGTGCCCATGGCGTGATACATGGTCGGTCCTTAAAATTAAAATGGAGCTTTTTAAAATTTCGTGGTAGCTTGTGTATAAAGAAGGGCGCCCTAAAATCATCGTCATCAAGGTTGTATTGGTGCAAAAAACACCATTCGGACTTAACACGGTACTGCGTTTTTTACTAAGGGCACACAGAGAAGAAAACAACCTGTTTAAATTAGAGCGCCCTAAAATATAAACGCCCCGCCCTAGCATTTTCAACGTGTTGATCTGAGGGCCAAATAAAAAATCCCTACAGAGGTCTTATAATTTTGTGATTTGTGTTTAGTAAAATAAGACTAAAAATAAGAGAAACTTTTTATTTTTAGGATGTAAAAAAAGTAGCGACTCCGCCCACACACTTTCAAGGTATTGTTTTGGCTCCCTGAAAATTCACCACCTTTAACTAAGGGCACTCTAAAAATTCAGAGCGAAGTTTCATATTAATCGCTTTTCTAAGTTTAATATAATTACGCTTTTTCTGATTGCTTTTTTAGTACTTCAGGGGTACCTCAGGGATCTGTTCTAGGGCCCCTTCTTTTTATTTTATTTGTAAATGATCTTTCTGATATTTTTGGGTCTTGTTTATTATTTGCTGATGATCTAAAAATTTTCCGTTGTATTTCTACTGAACAAGATTGTGGAATTTTACAGATTGAACTTGAAAATTTGTATGAATGGTGTACCAAAAATAGGCTTTATCTAAATATTGACAAGTGCTTTATTGTTTCCTTCACTAGAAAACTAAATCCTCTCATTAGAAATTATAGTATTGATAATAAGCCTCTCATTCGGAAAAATAGCATCAAGGATCTGGGTATTATTTATGATTGTGATTTCAGTTTTAATTCACATATCCTTCAAGTAACCAAAAACGCTCACAAAAAATTAGGTTTGCTCAAAAGAACTACTATGCAATTTTATAATGTGTCTGTACTTATTTGTCTATTTAATACTTTAATTCGTTCTATGCTTGAATACAACTGTGTCATTTGGAATCCTTCTACGAATAATCTCAAGCATGCTATTGAAAAAATTCAAAACAAATTTCTACGCTATATTCATTACAAATAAAATAATATTGAATATCCATCAAACGCTTTGGCCAGGCTGAATTTTAATTTGTTCTCTTTAGAATGCAATAGAACAATATCCATATTTAAATTTTTTTATAACCTATATTTAATAACAAAATTGATTGTCCTGTTTTACTTCAGGAATTAAATTTTCATGTCCCCATATACAACTCACGTACTAAATTTGTATTTAAAGTTCCTCTATTTGCGAAAAATTACTTAAAATATCAACCCATGGTAGAATTCATAAATTTTTAAATACATTACCAGAATGTGATTTATTTTTTCATAAATTCTCTTTTTTTAAATCCATTATTATTTCTAAATATCCTTAGTTCTATTTAAATGTTTGTCTTTTTATGTTGTATGTATTGTTGTAGGTATTGTATATTGTCCTTTATACTGTATCATTGTCCTTTGTACTGTCATTTAATTGGATATTTTCTGTTTGACAGTTAAATAAATAAATATTAACGTAAAATTAGGGGGGCTCCCTTAAAACTCGCAGGTGATCTCACACTTTAGACCTGATGAACTAAAACTGAATTGCAAAATCACTATTGGTTAAGTTACAATTTCATGGAAAAATTAAAATATCCCAGAAAAAACTCTGAAGAACACTAGTATTAACAAATGTAGAACAGTCTCTTCAAAAGGGCGCCTCTGAGCAAAGGACCCTGACCAGCACGGGCCTGCGTATGAAATTTTTAAATATACATGGGCGGCTCCATCAGATTCGCTCTATTGGGGCGCCTTTTACAGTTTTCTTTTAGTTGGTTACCTTTTTAATTTTTTAATGGGCGCCTCTGAAATTTTTTAAATATGCATGGGCGGGTCCATCAGACTCGCTCTATGGGGGCGCCTTTTGCAGTTTTCTTTAAGTTGGTTAACTTTTTAATCTTTTTAATGGGCGCCTCTGAAATTTTTAAATATGCATGGGTGGGTCCATCAGACTCGCTCTATGGGGACGCCTTTTTGCTGTGTTCTTTAAGTTGGTTACCTTTTTAATTTTTTAATGGGCGCCTCTGAAATTTTTAAATATGCATGGGTGGGTCCATCAGACTCGCTCTATGGGGACGCCTTTTGCAGTTTTCTTTAAGTTGGTTACCTTTTTAATTTTTTTAATGGGCGCCTCTGAAATTTTTAAATATGCATGGGTGGGTCCATCAGACTCGCTCTATGGGGACGCCTTTTGCAGTTTTCTTTAAGTTGGTTACCTTTTTAATTTTTTAATGGGCGCCTCTGAAATTCGACGATAAGCCTCGTCGTAAAACTAGTCAGTTTCGGGGGCGTCAAAAATTTCCAAGCTGGAGGGCGCACCGGGATACGTCCCGGCGTCCCGGCGGCCCAGCACGGGCCTGCCCCTTGCTGGGTTTATAACCAGCAGAATCATACAAAACTGGTGTCGTTCGAAAGAGCTTGGAATGTGTTCAAACGTTCACCAAAAATTTTCGTTTGTGCACAAAAATTAATATGAAATTTTTCATAATTTTTTTTCGAAAAATCGAAAAATCCAAATTTTTATCTTCCCGTTCACACGCAAATGGTCTCATTCGAAAGGCCTTTTTTTGTGCATGATTGTGCACGCAAAATTTTCGTTTGTGCACGTTCGGAAATACGAGTTTTTTGAGTTATAGACATTTTTTCGTCTGTCTTGACGTCAAGTTGGCCCGGACACATCAGCCCGGACACACAAAAGTGGTACCATTCGAAAGAGCATCGTTTGTGCACGTTTGTGCACGCAAAATTTTCGTTTGTGCACGTTCGGGAATACGACTTTTTTGAGTTTGAGACATTTTTTACTTGACCCCCTTGCTGGGTTTATAACCAGCAGAATCATACAAAACTGGTGTCGTTCGAAAGAGCTTAGAATGTGTTCAAACGTTCACCAAAAATTTTCGTTTGTGCACAAAAATTAATATGGAATTTTTCATAATTTTTTTTCGAAAATTCGAAAAATCCAAATTTTTATCTTCCCGTTCACACGCAAATGGTCTCATTCGAAAGGCCTTTTTTTGTGCATGATTGTGCACGCAAAATTTTCGTTTGTGCACGTTCGGCAATACGAGTTTTTTGAGTTATAGACATTTTTTCGTCTGTCTTGACGTCAAGTTGGCCCGGACACATCAGCCCGGACACACAAAAGTGGTACCATTCGAAAGAGCATCGTTTGTGCACGTTTGTGCACGCAAAATTTTCGTTTGTGCACGTTCGGGAATACGACTTTTTTGAGTTTGAGACATTTTTTACTTGACCCCCTTGCTGGGTTTATAACCAGCAGAATCATACAAAACTGGTGTCGTTCGAAAGAGCTTAGAATGTGTTCAAACGTTCACCAAAAATTTTCGTTTGTGCACAAAAATTAATATGGAATTTTTCATAATTTTTTTTCGAAAATTCGAAAAATCCAAATTTTTATCTTCCCGTTCACACGCAAATGGTCTCATTCGAAAGGCCTTTTTTTGTGCACGTTTGTGCACGCAAAATTTTCGTTTGTGCTCGAACGAAAGTACGATTTTTTTAATGACGAAAATTTTCCTTTTTAACCCCCGATTTGGACTCCTAACGTTCCCATTCAAACAAAATTGACGTTATTCGAAGTAGTTCAATAACGGAAATTTCCTAAATAACGAAGTTAAGGTTGCCAAGGAAGAAATTCAGAAGTTGATGTTTTTATAACCACCCTAATGATCACTGAGTTTACTCACCAGTTTTAGTATTTTGGAAAAGTTTATAAAATCATTTGGTTTTACAGCTGTGATCAAACCAAACCAATCTTATAACCTCTTCCTAAGAAATAAAACTGGTGACTAATTTCAGAAACATCTTTTTTCAAATAGGGTTTTTGTGTTATTTCACTGGTAAAATAGCACAGTTTATTACGTTTAATTAGTTTTCTTGTCCCTCATCCTTCAGTGTATCAAACCCCTAGGATTCTCACACTATTTTTATCCCTTGTCCTTCCTTCAGTATTGCCTCCTAGAACTGACGTGTTAGGGGGCCTTTCCAAAATGCAATTCGGTAGTGCATTAGAAAATCGCTGAAATCCCAATTAAATAAATTTTTATCGGGTCGAAACCTTTGAACTTTCACTACATTCCGATAAGCTCTAACAATCTGAAATTTCGATACAGTTTTATACAGTTTCTTCGATATGTCCATTTCGTCCCCGACGTTTTTGTTCCCGACCATTTCGTCCCCAGTTTATTTAACAGGTTCAAAAGAACAGTTTACAACGTTTAATTAGTTTTTTTGTTCCTCCTCCTTCAGGGTATCAAACCCCTTTACTTTCTCACGTTCATTAATCTATTATTATTATGTGCCCTCCTCCAGATGTCATAAAACCCCTAATAACCCCCTTATTATACAGTTTCTTCGATATGACCATTCAGTTCCCGACCATTCCGTCCCGAGTGTTATTTAACAGGTTCAAAAGAACAGTTTAATACGTTTAATTAGTTTTCTTGTCTCTCCTGCTCCATGGTGTCAAATGGTGTAATATGTTTCTTAATGTGCGACCCCGAAGATTCTATTAAGGTAACTGTATACGTTCAACGAAAAAAAAATTAAAAAACTTTTTTTAAAAATAATATTTGAAGTTTTTAGGTGTATCTTAACTTAAAAATACTATATGCAATGAAAAATATGTAATTTTTAAAAAAAATATTTAAATATGGGCATATATATTAAAAAATTGTTCGAAAATCAATATAAATCCCTCAAGCTCTAAAACAAAAAAATTCTAATCAATATTTAAAATTTTTGGAAATAATAATGAGTAAATACACCAAGAATGTAATGAATCAAGATCTAAGCTCTTGCTAGAGTTGTTCAATAGAAATTCTCAACTAAATGCTCACTTAGGTGATTTTCTAAAAAAAACATGCATAACGCAAACTTGACTTGTTTATAATTTAATAAAATATTAAAACACAGCTAAAATCTTGATTCATTACACTCCTTATACTATCAAAACAACATGAGAAAAATTGGAAGACATAATATTAATTTTTACTACAGTTATCACTGTAGCGGTGGATGAAGAATTTGAAAAATGTAGTTCTTCAGAAAATGCAATTAAAGTTTTTAAGGGGGTTCGTACCCCAACACCTTAAAAAAATCGATTTTGAGGTTTTGATAAATTATAAAAGAGCAAACATTTAGCTTTCCAACGGTGTATTACTTATGCCTGTAATCGGATTTAAAGCATACTAAAAATTTCTTTAAAAATGTAAACAAACCGAAATTCTCTATGCTGCGCTTACTTCGAATGCAAATATCTCAAAACTGTGTTTTTAAACCTTCGACGTACCTTTTCTAGCAAACTAACAGTTGAAACATCATAATTTTTTGCACACATGTCTGTTATGATGTAGTTGTTATACTGAAATGAGCTTTTAAAAAAATATCTGTAATTTTTTTTAAATATCACTTTTATCAGGAAAATAATGCTATATTTCAAAAATTTTAGAGATGCAATGTAAAAAGTTCAATAAAATCGGTTCTAATTAATCAATTACTTAAAGCTCATTAAGCTTTAAAACAATTCAAAAATTAAAACTATGGAAGAAATAATCAAATGTTATGATTTGTTTGTAAACAAACTTCCATAGAGTGCCCACAGCTTGATTGAAAATTTTAGTTTTGGTTTCTCTAGCAACAGAAAAATCACTATAACTTCAAAAATATACAACATAGAAACAAAAGGAAAACAGTTTTTGAAAGGTTAATAAATAGGCTATAACTTAAACTAGTAAAAAAATTTTTCGATTTTTGACCGGAAATGACCTTTTCAACGTATACAGTTACCTTAACTTTTCGAGTGTGTGGTACTGTTAGGGGGTCGTATACAAATTTAAAACAGTTTCCGAGTACCGAAATGGCGGGAAAACTAAAAAGGAACGACTAGTGCGATACTAATTCTGAAAGCTCTTTAAAAGTTGCACAACATACTGAAATTTTAAAAAAACGTTTGGTAATTTTTCAAACCTGAATTTTTTTTAAATCTCCTAGTGACCGGAAATCGACTTGTCAAGTCTTAATGAACAACTTAATATTACCTTAGAAACTCGAAATTTGGATATGTTGTACATGGAGTGGATATCTGCAACCTATTAAAGTTTCGAGGGGGAGTGGAAATTAGGGGGCCGTATACGAATTTAATAAGGTATAAAGTCGGAAAAAATTCTAATTCAAATTCTATGGTACCAATATCTTAGTTCGACACGTACTTTTACTCCTCTATGAGTCAGCTATAACATATAAATTAATCAAAAATTTACCTACACATTTGGGAAAAAATTTGAGCCTTTTCGATATCTCTTTAAACCTAAATGAAGAGCGCAATTTTTACATTTTCCCCTAAAAATTTCAAATTCCTAGTACCGTTTTTTATAAGCTTTCCGAATATGTAAAGCATTATATTGGGAAATAAAAAGTAAACAAATCGAGATCTCAAATCTGGGAAATAAACTAGAGTCAATTGCGTTTAGGACAAGTAGGCTCCATTCTGCTTTGGAGAATCCTGGATGACGTCAAAATCACCATGGAAACCCGTAATTCTGGAAAAACGTTGCCACAAGACTACTTTACTCATAAATAATTTCAAAAATAATTTTTAATTAATATTAATGACTTTATTAAGGAAACGCGGACTTGTGTTTTTTCACCGTAGGGTCGAACTTTTTTCAAGGGGTTAATTAGCATATTAATCATTATAATTAACCGATCAAAATCGAATATGATGCTCGCCCAGTGTTATATTTTAACATTTTATAACCCATTAAACAAAATTTTAATTAATAATATGACTTAATAATTAGCGATTAACCTTTTACCTGCCGATGTTCCCAAATGGGAACATCATTTTAAGGAATTTTTTCACCACTTAATTTTTTATGCAGGAATTTGATACTTGGTAGAAAGCAACTCAAAGATATGAAGTTATTTTACATGCAAAAATTTTTCACGTGCAATTTAATCCTTTTTGTAGAATTTACATCAAAATTAGAGATTTTTGGCTCTTCCAAAAGTTGCACAAGTTTCAACTTGTGAAAATTTTAAATAAATTTATTTTTAAATTATTTTGCGTTGTTTAGGTAGCTTAGGGAACATACCCATACAACGTGACCGATTCAGGGGAGGGAGGGGGGTCTTCAAAATACCACGCTCGGTCACAGGAGGGAGGGGGGGGGCTTAGGGTTTCGTCACGTAGTCAATTTCTTCTAGTAAATACGACAAAATTAAGCCAAATTAATTATTAAAATTAGACAAATTAACCAAAATTAATTTTTTAAAGCTTTTTGTTTGCAAAAAATGATGGCAAACCGTATTTATGAATTACTACGTGAAAACTAGAGGGGAGGGGGGAGTCTTGGCATATACTACGGATGGTCACCAAGGGGGGGAGGGGGATCAAAAATGGTAAAAAATGGGTCACGTAGTATGGGTACGTTCCCTTAAGTACACATCTTCCCATTTGGCTTGACAGAATAGCTTCATATTTTAATTTTGGTGAGTAATTACCACAATACAACGTGTATGTTCCCAAATGGGAACATCGGTGTTAGGGGTAGGTATAGTATTTGAGGGGATTTTTATAACATGCAAAAATTCAAGTTATTTCCTATTTTCTTTAATTTTTTGAACTTTTCTTGTCTTGAAGTATCTAAACAGGTTAAGAATTATGTTTCAAATTCAAAAATATGTAATTTTTATTTTTTCACCTGGTTTATGGAGAAATAAATTCTAAATCTTTATAGCAAATTCTTACACTAGTATATATTTCTAACTCCCCGATTGATTAATATTCAGTAATTATCAATAGGGGTTATGCAAAGAGAATATTTGGTGTGCTTCTGTGGATTTGCGTATATATTTTTGTTCAAGTACTTTTTTTACTTAAAAATTTTAGGAATATTATTGAAGAATTTTGAAAATAAGGAAAAGTGCTTGCATCTAAAAACACTCTTCTAACATAAGTTGGATGCAAGATATATGTGGTTCAGTCCGGAATCGTCCATGAGAAACACAGCTTTAATAAATCAATGGAGATAATTATGATTATCAATTTTGAAAGCTAATTAGATTTGAATGCAATTATAAGGATTTTATGCTAGATATCCGTATAGAATCGTAATTAAAACTAATTTTTCTCACAGAAACGTAACTGTTTAGCTTTGAAGAGCATGGTAACACTCTTTTGTATTTTTTACATCAAAATATTACCCATAGTGCAATAAAAATTTACGGAAAAGCTTCGGTTGCGTAATAAACATGTCAATTTTTTCTTATGAAAATTTATAAAATGTTACTTAATCGCTTAAGTATGGATAATAAAAATGAGAAAACCGTCCACAATCATAAAAATGTTCATAATTATTGAGTAGAAACCTATTTTAATCATTTTATTTGAATTAATTGTAAAATATGTCCCTTTTGGAAATCCCCCTAAAAACTTCACCCCAAACGCCGATGTTCCCAAATGGGAACATCCTTAAGGGGTCATCCATAAATTACGTGAGGTCAAAAAGGGGGGGGAGGGGTTTGGAAAAATCTCACCAAATCTCACCAAGGGGGGAGGGGGGGTCGATTAAAATCTCACGTCAACTTTTTAAGTTAGAAATTATACGATTTTCTTTTTTTAAGTATGAGAAACAGATAAGATACTGCAAATTATTTTTAAAAAGTTGTAGGTAAATCTCACTTTGGGGGAGGGGGGGTCCAGCAAAATCTCACTAAATCTCACCAAGGGGGGAGGGGGGTCCAGATTTTGGAAAAAACGCCTCACGTAATTTATGGATGACCCCTAAAATCATACTCAGGATTTTTTTCCTCCAAAAAATGACTAGAATGGTTTTAGTATTGATGAAACAAGCCATTTAAGCCAAAAATCAGAACCTTTAATTCGAAATTTGAATTGCGGCGTTCAAAAGGTTAATGGACTTTTTCGGTAACATATTTCATTTTAAATTTTCCACACAATGAAATAATCTTTGAAATACCTACTGTAGATTATATTAAAAGCAGCCTTAGGGTGTCCCTTTTATGACAGAAAATTTTTTCTTGCGAATTTGAAAACGGTTACCCATTACTTTTTTTATAAATGCCTTGACCTATTCAGATATAAAATTTAATCCCTCTACTATAATATTAACCCGTGCCCAATCTCAATTGAAGATGGCCAAACAAGCTAAATTACCGGCACGCGCCCCCTAATAACACCACTTTTTTTTCTTTTTCCTACTTTTTACAGGCTTTTTTATACATATTTATATTTTTGGTCATTGAAATGTAATATTAATCGGTCTGAATTGTCGTCTATGTAAAAGTTTAATTTCACGAATGTTAAAAACATCACCGCAAAAATTTGTCGATTACTTGGTAACTTAGATCCAGTAAACTGGGTAACTAGAATCGCTAACTAAGTAAATTGGTTTACCTTCACTTAGCTAACTTTTTTTAAATGTGGCAGATGACACGACATTTGGGATCGACTAATATTACATTTCTATGGCCATACTTATAATACAAAAAGTAAAAAAAAAGGAAAAAAGAAAAAAAAAGTGGTGACTATTAGCGGGTGCGTGCCGGTAATTTAGCTTGTTTGACCATTTTCAGTTGAGATTCGGCATGAGTTAATATTATCGTACGGGGATGAAATTTTATACCTGAATAGTTGTTGTTGTTGTCGTGTGCCACTTGGAATATCCAAGCTCCACAAGGATTCAAGGCAAAGGGGGTGCGGCTCCTGAGAAAGTGAGGCCCATAAATGGCAGGAGTCCGACTTCTGCCTCATGAGATGATAGATGCTGCCACTATCTATCGCCACCTCCACAATTTTGCCATGCATCTGAAGGGGAGGGAAATAACCTGAATAGGTCAAGGCATTTATAAAAAAAGTAGAGGGTATCTCTTTTGAATTTCGCAAAGAGAAAAAAATTGTCGTAAAAGAGACACATTGATCTGACTAACTGCGTAGAATTCTAATCAACTAAATTTAATTTTGTTTTAATTCTTTAGGCTTTGAAAAAATTAAACTATTACACGGAATAAAAATTAGTTTATTTTACTTTTGAAGATATTGAAGCTTCATAACACGAATTTCTTCGAAAAATATTGCTAAATCAATAATACTCACCAGTAAAAGATATTGAAAATTAAATTTAGATTATTGTAGTCCATATTGGATTGTAATAATTGACAAGAACTTCCTTTGTTAGTAGATAAACGAAGATTCTGTGTCCTTAACATTTTAATAACAAGAATGAATAAAAATATCTTACAAATATATAAATTAAATAGTGGTGACTTCACTTATTCCGCACAATGTATTATTATTATTCTTTTTTGATGGATCGCTTTCAGGTTTTTTGAATTTCAGATTGAGTATGGATAGTCCTTGGAAAAAATGGTCCATTCAGGTTCATTTCCCAACATTGAAAAAAAAGTACTCTATACCTATAAGTATTCGATACCTAAAATTAAGGATTTGGCCCATCACTAGTTTTAAACCACAATGGAACCCACTAATAGTTTTCGAATGTGAATGAATTACAGAAGAGTTAAAAACATTTTTACTTGAATGACAATTGAAATTCTAATAATTAATGGATCTTATAAATATAAAAAATTATTATACTAAATAGCGGTGGTTACTTAAGCACCCTGGAGGAACTAATCAATAAATCTGGGGGCCCAACCATCCTGGGGACGAAATTGTCGGGGACGAAGTGGTACGGGGACGAAAGTGTCCGGGAACGAAATTGTATGGGAACCAAATTGTACGGGGACGAAATGTCGGGAACGAAAGTGATGTAAACCGCGCTAAGTACCAGTTAAGTCGCGATTTTTACCAAATTTGAAAATTGATATCAAGATCCTTTAAATCTTTGATACCTTTAAATCTTTAAATATACTCTGTCATATACCTCAAATTCGATTTTGGTGAAAATCGGTTTGTAATTAAGGCAGTAATTGGACTTTGAAAAAAAGTTTGGATTTCGATGAAAAAACACAAGTCTAAAGAAAGCTTATAAATCCAAATATATTAATATTAATTTTATGTGAAAATTTTTTATAGTAACTAATTGTAATGGCAAAGTTTTTCCAGAATTACGGGCTGCCATGGTGATTATGACGTATTTCAGGATTTTTTGAAGCAAAATAGTCTACTTGTCCATGATGCCAATCATTCCTTTTTTTCGGCGGATTTCGAGTTCGAAGTTTGTTTACATTTTTGTTGAATTACAAGTATTATACATCATTTTAAAGTTAATTAAAAATTCTCTAAGAAAATAAAAACTTTTAAGGGGTGTTCTCCATATTGCAGGGTGAATTTAGGATCAAAAATTGAAAGCTAAGTGTATCCTTTTTTCCCTATGTCATCGCAGATTAATTAATTTCTAGTATGTTATTCAGGACATCGAGCTGATAACAACTATGTGTATCACTACGGGATCGGGTACATATTTCGTGATTTATAATAAGTTTCCGTGATAGTTGAATAAAAGTCTTTGTGGTTGTACATGGCGTCGTGCGGTTTAAAACGGTGAATGGCATTAAGGTAGGTCTCATGCAGTAGGCGATCTACAGTAGTCCGAAGTTTCTCCGTAATATTCAAATGACACTATATTAATATTAATAAATCGATCAATAGTTGACAGAATCTTGTAGTATACTCAAAGCTGTGCATTATATTCAATTTTCGTTCAAATCGATCTATAATTATGGTAGTAATTAAAAAAGTCAGCCACGCTCGAAAAAAAAAACAAATTAAACCTTAGTTTAAATTTTTTAAAAACTCATTAAAATTTTTTAAATATCCTAAAAATCCCATTCAATTTTGAAAGAATTATATTTATCTTTGGAAAAAAACTGAAAATTAAAAAAATCCTCCTTAATTTTTTATTAGTTTGAAATTTTAACTTCTTAAATTTTGTAAAAACCCAATTAATAATGAAAAAAACCTTAACTATTAAAACCTGGTTAAAATTTTGAACAAACCCACTCAACTGTAGTTTTGTTCTTGTATGTTATTTTATTAAATGATTTTTACAATATTAAAACTGCCAATACCTTGATTTTTCTTGAAAAAACCCAAAAATGGGTCCAAATTGAGGTTTTTTACATGAATTTTTTTTAACCCATTGGGTCCCAGCCCACCCTGCCTAGAGTAGGAGGAGGGACAAAAACGGCAAATTAAACTTAATAAACTGCGTTATCGAAATTGAACACTGGGGGCGAATATGTTGGGAAATGAAGTCCTACACACTCCATCAGTTGGGGGGACAATACTGAAGGAGGGGCATGGGATAAAAGTATATTGAGAAATCCTAGAGGTGTATGACACTTAGGGGTCGTACAAAGTTCACGATATTGAAAAAAAATGACTAAATGGTAAAAAAAAATTAAATGTCTTTGGAATCAAAATGTCTCGAAAATGTCTTTGGAACCCAGCAAGGTAGAGCTTAGAGTTTACGCAATTCGAATTTTCGGGACTGAATCGCTCTAGAAAAGTGTTACTGCACTATCCAAAGCGTCCTGAAAAAGGAGACAATGGTCAGGGAGGGTTTTGGCGGGAAAAAGTAAGAATTTTAATTTTTACCTACCCCCTAATGTGATATATATTTCAATTCCTTAATTTTAGGAGGTGTATATACCGAAATTTCAGAAGCTTGGAGAAAGCGGTTCGGTTGTAAATTTAAAAAAATCGGAATTGGAATATCGGTTTTTTAAGGAAAAACTCCCGAAATTATTATCCCTTTCCTAATAAATTTTCATATTCGTAATCTGTGAAATATTCCCGATTTATTTATGTAAGGCACTTATGGTAGGGTCGAATTTTTCCGAAACTCTACTAACACGAATTGCCCCAAAAAATGGAGTGATGGCCATTAAACGTAAGAAAGCCTTTCTCTTGTTCTAAAAATCCTGAAATACGTCATAATCACCATGGCAACCCGTAATTCAAGAAAAACTTTGCCATAACAATTAGTTACTATAAAAAATGTTATAAATAAAATTAATATTAATATATTTGAATTTATAAGCTTTCTTTAGACTGTTTTTTCATCGAAATCAAAACTTTTTTCAAAGTTCAATTACTGCCTTAATTACAAACCGATTTTCACCAAAATCGAATTTGAGGTATATGAAAGGGTATATTTGAAGATTTTTAGGTCGAAATCTCGATATCAATTTTAAAATTTAAACACATAATCTCTCTGTAAAATATCATGAAAAATACTGCAATACTCATACCAATTGCGCCTGTAAACCCATAGATAACGTATCCTCAATAAAATACCTCGGACTTCACATAGACTCAAATTTGAAATGGAAATCCCATACAAAATATATATCAGACAAACTAAGGTATGTACTGTGTAACTTTTATTATCTTAAACAAAAGTTAAATAATAAAGTACTAATCAGTTTATATTATTCTTGGGTTCATTCACAACTTAATTACGGTTTAGTTGTGTGGGGAGGGGATTATATGATCAACTTAAAAAGAATAGAGAGGCTGCAAAAAAGATTCCTGAGGTTTTTAAATAATGAAGCGCACTTACACACAAATAATATAAACTACTTCAATTCCTTAAATATTCTTCCAATTCGCCATCTTTTTTATTTTAAAATTTGCCTCCATCTTTATCTAAACCCCAACATTTGTCAAAAACGCAATGTCGTAAACCTACGAAGACCTAACATAAAATACGAAGTTCCTAAACCTAAAAAGTCCATATTCTGTAAAAATTTTTGTTACATAGCTCCTAAGTGTTTTAATAAGTTACCATTACATATTCAAAATAGCCCTTCAAAACATTTATTCAAAAAACAATTAAAGGAATACCTGTTTAATATTGAGGATATTGATGATTTCTTTTGTTCTGTTTAATGTATGATTTAAAATTATTTTAAGCACTTTAACTCATCATTATGGCAAAAATATAATTTATTGGTGCCCTGTTTGCCACTATATCCACCTCATTTATGTATTTCCTATATTCTTATTTTCTTCTCATAGTTTATTTTAAATTTTTGTTATACATAATTAAAGTCACCTACATGGACCAAGAGATCCCAGGTGACTATGTTAACTTGTAACTTTTCTTTTCCTTTATCTGTAGTTCATTAAATGTTTTTGTTCAATAAAAAATAAAAAATAAAAAAATTTGGTAAAAATCGCAACTTAACTGGTACTTACGCATGGGTCAAGGGACCCTAATTTTCGTCCAAAATGCTCAAAATCCCAGATTGTTAGAGCTTATCGGAATGTAGTGAAAGTTCAAAGGTTGTCGACCCGATAAAAAATTATTTAATTGGTATTTCAGCGATTTTCTAATATACTACCGAATCGCATTTTGGAAAGGCCCCCTAACACGTTAGTTCTAGAAGGCAATACTGAAGGAAGGGCAAGGGATAAAAATAGTGTGAGAATCCTAGGGGTTTGATACACTGAAGGATGAGGGACAAGAAAACTAATTAAGCGTAATAAACTGTGCACCTGTGGAACCTGTGGTGGAAAAACCTGTGGAATAACACAAAAACCCTATTTGAAAAAAATTTTTCTGATATCAGTCACCAGTTTTATTTCTTAGGAAAAGGTTATAAGTTCGGTTTGGTTTAATAAAATCTCTAGTAACAAAATGGTTTTATAAACTTTTCCAAAATACTAAAACTGGTGAGTAAACTCAGTGATCATTAGGGGGGTTATAAAAACATCAACTTCTGAATTTCTTCCTTGGCAACCTTAACTTCAAGTTATCAAGGAAATTTCCGTTCTTGAACTGCTTCGAATAACGTCAATTTTGTTTGAATGGGACCGTTAGGAGTCCAAATAGGGGTTGAAAAGGAAAATTTTCGTCCTTAAAAAAATCGTACTTTCGTTCGAGCACACACGAAAATTTTTCGTGCACAAACGATGCTCTTTCGAATGGTACCACTTTTGTGTGTCCGGGCTGATGTGTCCGGGCCAACTTGACGTCAAGACCGACGAAAAAATGTCTCAAACTCAAAAAAGTCGTATTCCCGAACGTGCACAAACGAAAATTTTGCGTGCACAAACGTGCACAAACGATGCTCTTTCGAATGGTACCACTTTTGTGTGTCCGGGCTGATGTGTCCGGGCCAACTTGACGTCAAGACAGACGAAAAAATGTCTATAACTCAAAAAACTCGTATTTCCGAACGTGCACAAACGAAACTTTTGCGTGCACAATCATGCACAAAAAAAGGCCTTTCAAATGAGACCATTTGCGTGTGAACGGGAAGATAAAAATTCGGATTTTTCGATTTTTCGAAAAAAATTTATGAAAAATTCCATATTAATTTTTGTGCACAAACGAAAATTTTTGGTGAACGTTTGAACACATTCCAAGCTCTTTCGAACGACACCAGTTTTGTATGATTCTGCTGGTTATAAACCCAGCAAGGGGGTCAAGTAAAAAATGTCTCAAACTCAAAAAAGTCGTATTCCCGAACGTGCACAAACGAAAATTTTGCGTGCACAAACGTGCACAAGCGATGCTCTTTCGAATGGTACCACTTTTGTGTGTCCGGGCTGATGTGTCCGGGCCAACTTGACGTCAAGACAGACGAAAAAATGTCTATAACTCAAAAAACTCGTATTTCCGAACGTGCACAAACGAAAATTTTGCGTGCACAATCATGCACAAAAAAAGGCCTTTCGAATGAGACCATTGGCGTGTGAACGGGAAGATAAAAATTTGGATTTTTCGATTTTTCGAAAAAAAATTATGAAAAATTCCATATTAATTTTTGTGCACAAACGAAAATTTTTGGTGAACGTTTGAACACATTCCAAGCTCTTTCGAACGACACCAGTTTTGTATGATTCTGCTGGTTATAAACCCAGCAAGGGGGGCAAGTAAAAAATGTCTCAAACTCAAAAAAGTCGTATTCCCGAACGTGCACAAACGAAAATTTTGCGTGCACAAACGTGCACAAGCGATGCTCTTTCGAATGGTACCACTTTTGTGTGTCCGGGCTGATGTGTCCGGGCCAACTTGACGTCAAGACAGACGAAAAAATGTCTATAACTCAAAAAACTCGTATTTCCGAACGTGCACAAACGAAAATTTTGCGTGCACAATCATGCACAAAAAAAGGCCTTTCGAATGAGACCATTTGCGTGTGAACGGGAAGATAAAAATTCGGATTTTTCGATTTTTCGAAAAAAAATTATGAAAAATTCCATATTAATTTTTGTGCACAAACGAAAATTTTTGGTGAACGTTTGAACACATTCCAAGCTCTTTCGAACGACACCAGTTTTGTATGATTCTGCTGGTTATAAACCCAGCAAGGGGGTCAAGTAAAAAATGTCTCAAACTCAAAAAAGTCGTATTCCCGAACGTGCACAAACGAAAATTTTGCGTGCACAAACGTGCACAAGCGATGCTCTTTCGAATGGTACCACTTTTGTGTGTCCGGGCTGATGTGTCCGGGCCAACTTGACGTCAAGACAGACGAAAAAATGTCTATAACTCAAAAAACTCGTATTTCCGAACGTGCACAAACGAAAATTTTGCGTGCACAATCATGCACAAAAAAAGGCCTTTCGAATGAGACCATTTGCGTGTGAACGGGAAGATAAAAATTCGGATTTTTCGATTTTTCGAAAAAAAATTATGAAAAATTCCATATTAATTTTTGTGCACAAACGAAAATTTTTGGTGAACGTTTGAACACATTCCAAGCTCTTTCGAACGACACCAGTTTTGTATGATTCTGCTGGTTATAAACCCAGCAAGGGGGTCAAGTAAAAAATGTCTCAAACTCAAAAAAGTCGTATTCCCGAACGTGCACAAACGAAAATTTTGCGTGCACAAACGTGCACAAACGATGCTCTTTCGAATGGTACCACTTTTGTGTGTCCGGGCTGATGTGTCCGGGCCAACTTGACGTCAAGACAGACGAAAAAATGTCTATAACTCAAAAAACTCGTATTTCCGAACGTGCACAAACGAAAATTTTGCGTGCACAATCATGCACAAAAAAAGGCCTTTCGAATGAGACCATTTGCGTGTGAACGGGAAGATAAAAATTCGGATTTTTCGATTTTTCGAAAAAAATTTATGAAAAATTCCATATTAATTTTTGTGCACAAACGAAAATTTTTGGTGAACGTTTGAACACATTCCAAGCTCTTTCGAACGACACCAGTTTTGTATGATTCTGCTGGTTAGAAATCCAGCAAGGGGGTCAAGTAAAAAATGTCTCAAACTCAAAAAAGTCGTATTCCCGAACGTGCACAAACGAAAATTTTGCGTGCACAAACGTGCACAAACGATGCTCTTTCGAATGGTACCACTTTTGTGTGTCCGGGCTGATGTGTCCGGGCCAACTTGACGTCAAGACAGACGAAAAAATGTCTATAACTCAAAAAACTCGTATTTCCGAACGTGCACAAACGAAAATTTTGCGTGCACAATCATGCACAAAAAAAGGCCTTTCAAATGAGACCATTTGCGTGTGAACGGGAAGATAAAAATTTGGATTTTTCGACTTTTCGAAAAAAAATTATGAAAAATTCCATATTAATTTTTGTGCACAAACGAAAATTTTTGGTGAACGTTTGAACACATTCCAAGCTCTTTCGAACGACACCAGTTTTGTATGATTCTGCTGGTTAGAAATCCAGCAAGGGGGTCAAGTAAAAAATGTCTCAAACTCAAAAAAGTCGTATTCCCGAACGTGCACAAACGAAAATTTTGCGCGCACAAACGTGCACAAACGATGCTCTTTCGAATGGTACCACTTTTGTGTGTCCGGGCTGATGTGTCCGGGCCAACTTGACGTCAAGACAGACGAAAAAATGTCTATAACTCAAAAAACTCGTATTTCCGAACGTGCACAAACGAAAATTTTGCGTGCACAATCATGCACAAAAAAAGGCCTTTCGAATGAGACCATTTGCGTGTGAACGGGAAGATAAAAATTTGGATTTTTCGACTTTTCGAAAAAAAATTATGAAAAATTCCATATTAATTTTTGTGCACAAACGAAAATTTTTGGTGAACGTTTGAACACATTCCAAGCTCTTTCGAACGACACCAGTTTTGTATGATTCTGCTGGTTATAAACCCAGCAAGGGGGGCAAGTAAAAAATGTCTCAAACTCAAAAAAGTCGTATTCCCGAACGTGCACAAACGAAAATTTTGCGTGCACAAACGTGCACAAACGATGCTCTTTCGAATGGTACCACTTTTGTGTGTCCGGGCTGATGTGTCCGGGCCAACTTGACGTCAAGACAGACGAAAAAATGTCTATAACTCAAAAAACTCGTATTTCCGAACGTGCACAAACGAAAATTTTGCGTGCACAATCATGCACAAAAAAAGGCCTTTCGAATGAGACCATTTGCGTGTGAACGGGAAGATAAAAATTTGGATTTTTCGACTTTTCGAAAAAAAATTATGAAAAATTCCATATTAATTTTTGTGCACAAACGAAAATTTTTGGTGAACGTTTGAACACATTCCAAGCTCTTTCGAACGACACCAGTTTTGTATGATTCTGCTGGTTATAAACCCAGCAAGGGGGGCAAGTAAAAAATGTCTCAAACTCAAAAAAGTCGTATTCCCGAACGTGCACAAACGAAAATTTTGCGTGCACAAACGATGCTCTTTCGAATGGTACCACTTTTGTGTGTCCGGGCTGATGTGTCCGGGCCAACTTGACGTCAAGACAGACGAAAAAATGTCTATAACTCAAAAAACTCGTATTTCCGAACGTGCACAAACGAAAATTTTGCGTGCACAATCATGCACAAAAAAAGGCCTTTCGAATGAGACCATTTGCGTGTGAACGGGAAGATAAAAATTTGGATTTTTCGACTTTTCGAAAAAAAATTATGAAAAATTCCATATTAATTTTTGTGCACAAACGAAAATTTTTGGTGAACGTTTGAACACATTCCAAGCTCTTTCGAACGACACCAGTTTTGTATGATTCTGCTGGTTATAAACCCAGCAAGGGGGTCAAGTAAAAAATGTCTCAAACTCAAAAAAGTCGTATTCCCGAACGTGCACAAACGAAAATTTTGCGTGCACAAACGTGCACAAACGATGCTCTTTCGAATGGTACCACTTTTGTGTGTCCGGGCTGATGTGTCCGGGCCAACTTGACGTCAAGACAGACGAAAAAATGTCTATAACTCAAAAAATTCGTATTTCCGAACGTGCACAAACGAAAATTTTGCGTGCACAATCATGCACAAAAAAAGGCCTTTCGAATGAGACCATTTGCGTGTGAACGGGAAGATAAAAATTCGGATTTTTCGATTTTTCGAAAAAAATTTATGAAAAATTCCATATTAATTTTTGTGCACAAACGAAAATTTTTGGTGAACGTTTGAACACATTCCAAGCTCTTTCGAACGACACCAGTTTTGTATGATTCTGCTGGTTAGAAATCCAGCAAGGGGGTCAAGTAAAAAATGTCTCAAACTCAAAAAAGTCGTATTCCCGAACGTGCACAAACGAAAATTTTGCGTGCACAAACGTGCACAAACGATGCTCTTTCGAATGGTACCACTTTTGTGTGTCCGGGCTGATGTGTCCGGGCCAACTTGACGTCAAGACAGACGAAAAAATGTCTATAACTCAAAAAACTCGTATTTCCGAACGTGCACAAACGAAAATTTTGCGTGCACAATCATGCACAAAAAAAAGGCCTTTCAAATGAGACCATTTGCGTGTGAACGGGAAGATAAAAATTTGGATTTTTCGACTTTTCGAAAAAAAATTATGAAAAATTCCATATTAATTTTTGTGCACAAACGAAAATTTTTGGTGAACGTTTGAACACATTCCAAGCTCTTTCGAACGACACCAGTTTTGTATGATTCTGCTGGTTAGAAATCCAGCAAGGGGGTCAAGTAAAAAATGTCTCAAACTCAAAAAAGTCGTATTCCCGAACGTGCACAAACGAAAATTTTGCGCGCACAAACGTGCACAAACGATGCTCTTTCGAATGGTACCACTTTTGTGTGTCCGGGCTGATGTGTCCGGGCCAACTTGACGTCAAGACAGACGAAAAAATGTCTATAACTCAAAAAACTCGTATTTCCGAACGTGCACAAACGAAAATTTTGCGTGCACAATCATGCACAAAAAAAGGCCTTTCGAATGAGACCATTTGCGTGTGAACGGGAAGATAAAAATTTGGATTTTTCGACTTTTCGAAAAAAAATTATGAAAAATTCCATATTAATTTTTGTGCACAAACGAAAATTTTTGGTGAACGTTTGAACACATTCCAAGCTCTTTCGAACGACACCAGTTTTGTATGATTCTGCTGGTTATAAACCCAGCAAGGGGGGCAAGTAAAAAATGTCTCAAACTCAAAAAAGTCGTATTCCCGAACGTGCACAAACGAAAATTTTGCGTGCACAAACGTGCACAAACGATGCTCTTTCGAATGGTACCACTTTTGTGTGTCCGGGCTGATGTGTCCGGGCCAACTTGACGTCAAGACAGACGAAAAAATGTCTATAACTCAAAAAACTCGTATTTCCGAACGTGCACAAACGAAAATTTTGCGTGCACAATCATGCACAAAAAAAGGCCTTTCGAATGAGACCATTTGCGTGTGAACGGGAAGATAAAAATTTGGATTTTTCGACTTTTCGAAAAAAAATTATGAAAAATTCCATATTAATTTTTGTGCACAAACGAAAATTTTTGGTGAACGTTTGAACACATTCCAAGCTCTTTCGAACGACACCAGTTTTGTATGATTCTGCTGGTTATAAACCCAGCAAGGGGGGCAAGTAAAAAATGTCTCAAACTCAAAAAAGTCGTATTCCCGAACGTGCACAAACGAAAATTTTGCGTGCACAAACGATGCTCTTTCGAATGGTACCACTTTTGTGTGTCCGGGCTGATGTGTCCGGGCCAACTTGACGTCAAGACAGACGAAAAAATGTCTATAACTCAAAAAACTCGTATTTCCGAACGTGCACAAACGAAAATTTTGCGTGCACAATCATGCACAAAAAAAGGCCTTTCGAATGAGACCATTTGCGTGTGAACGGGAAGATAAAAATTTGGATTTTTCGACTTTTCGAAAAAAAATTATGAAAAATTCCATATTAATTTTTGTGCACAAACGAAAATTTTTGGTGAACGTTTGAACACATTCCAAGCTCTTTCGAACGACACCAGTTTTGTATGATTCTGCTGGTTATAAACCCAGCAAGGGGGTCAAGTAAAAAATGTCTCAAACTCAAAAAAGTCGTATTCCCGAACGTGCACAAACGAAAATTTTGCGTGCACAAACGTGCACAAACGATGCTCTTTCGAATGGTACCACTTTTGTGTGTCCGGGCTGATGTGTCCGGGCCAACTTGACGTCAAGACAGACGAAAAAATGTCTATAACTCGAAAAACTCGTATTTCCGAACGTGCACAAACGAAAATTTTGCGTGCACAATCATGCACAAAAATAGGCCTTTCGAATGAGACCATTTGCGTGTGAACGGGAAAATAAAAATTCGGATTTTTCGATTTTTCGAAAAAAAATTATGAAAAATTCCATATTAATTTTTGTGCACAAACGAAAATTTTTGGTGAACGTTTGAACACATTCCAAGCTCTTTCGAACGACACCAGTTTTGTATGATTCTGCTGGTTAGAAATCCAGCGAGAGGGTCAGACGGAAAATTTCCGTTACTCAAAAAACTCGTACTCACGAACGTGCACAAACGAAACTTTTGCGTGCACAAACGTGCACAAACGATGCTCTTTCGAATGGTACCACTTTTGTGTGTCCGGGCTAAAGTGTCCGGGCCAACTTGACGTTTCCCGCGCAAATCTTTTGTCAAAAATTTCATATAAATTTTTGTGCACAAACAAAAATTTTGCGTGCACAAACGTGCACAAACGATTCTCTTTCGAATGACACCACTTTTGTTCAATTTGGTGGTGGTGTCCGGGGAACGTCAAGTTAGCCCGGACATTTCCGTTACTCCAAAAAAACGTACTCACGCACGTGCACAAACGAAAATTTTGCGTGCACAAACGTGCACAAACGATGCACAAACGATTGGTACCATTTTCGAGTGTCCGGGCTAAAGTGTCCGGGCCAACTTGACGGACATGAAGTTGATGATTGTTCACTTTGGGCTGTATGAGGATCAGACTTTGAAACTAGACAATTTAAAGTTCGCGATAAGGACTTCAATAACAGTTTCTAGAAAAAGATTGAAAACAAAGGAAATATGAAGAATCTTCTGACATTACATAATTGGGGGTAAGTTCTAAAAACTCATTTTAAAACAACAATTCTCTATTATCGGAATAGAACTTTCTAAAATCTACCTTAGTTTAACCTTAACAACACAAAATGGAATCTAACCGGTTTATTTATACACTAGCGGATATGCCCGGCCTTGCACGGGTGGAGTGTATAATTTTTTTTAAATTAAATTTTCTCAAAATATATTTATAATTTTTAAATCAGCAACTACCAATCACCCCGGTATCCCAGACGCCTTTTCCTATCCCGGTGTTCCCTGTAATTTTTCATATCCCGGTGTTCCCGGTAATTCTTGATATACCGATGCTCCCTGTAACTTTCCTATCCCGATGTTCCCGATAATTTTCCTATCCCGATGTTCCCGATAATTTTTCTATCCCGATGTTCCCGATAATTTTGCTATCCCGATGATCGGGGTAATTTTTATATCCCGATAATCCCGGTACTTTTTTTTCCTATCCCGGTGTTCCCGGTAATTTTTCTTTTCCCGATGTTTACAGCAATGTTTCCTAGTAAATTAATGAGTCTGGTGAACAAAATTAACAAATTTGATACAATAATAAAAGATCTAGTAAATTTAAAAGTCTAGTGAACCGCTTCATTTGAAACAATGTTTTATTTTCAAGTCGTTTTCCATGAAAAAAAAATTACAGTTTTCCTTAAATATTTAAATTTTAAAGGAAAATATCTTAAAATAGTGGAAACTAACGTTTCAGAATTAATTATTTGAATTTATTTTGGTGTTTTTACAACTGATATAGTTTTTAAATTGACAACTATAGAGTTTTTCCCGTTAAAATATTTGACTTTTGGAGGTTTTAATCTCGTGAACAATAGTGTGTCGAGCAGATCTACTCTGGTAGAGAAATGGAGAAATAAGCGTTTTTGGCTATAAATTCGCTAATTACTCGTAATTATTCGATTTTCGAGCTTGGAAAACTTGACAGTGATCGTTCCCGCCTCGAGATACGCCTATATACCGAGTTTTGGCCACGCCTTCGGCGTGGCTTGGGAGGAGATGCGTCCTCCACATACACACATAGCCACAAACGTTTTTATATATTTATAGCGGATATGCCCGGCCTTGCACGGGTGGAGTGTATAAATTTTTTTAATTAAATTTTCTCAAAATACATTTATAATTTTTTAAATCAGGAATTACCAATCATCCCGGTATCCCAGATGCCTTTTTCCTATCTCGGTGTCCCCGGTAATTTTTCATATCCCAGTGTTCCCGGTAATTTTTCATATCCCGATGTTCCCGGTAATTTTCCTATCCCGATGTTCCCGATAATTTTCCTATTCCGATAATTTTCCGTCCCGGTAATCCCGGTATTTTTTCCTATCCCGATGTTCACGGTAATTTTTCTTTTCCCGGTGTTCTCGGCAATGTTTCCCAGTAAATTAATGAGTCTAGTGAAAAAAATAACAAATTTGAAACAATAATAAAATATCTAGTAAATTTAAAAGTCTAGTGAACCGCTTCATTTGAAACAATGTTTTATTTTTAAGTCGTTTTCCATGAAGAAAATTTACAATTTTCCATAAATATTTAAATTTTAAAGGAAAGTATCTTAAAATAGGGGAAACTAACGTTTCAAAATAAATTATTTGAATTTATTTTAGCGTTTTCACAACTTATATCCTTTTTAAATGGACAACTATAGAGTTTTTCCTGTTAAAATATTTAATTTTTGAAGGTTTTCATCTAGTTAACAATAGTGAGTCGAGCAGTCTACTCTAGTAGAGAAATGGAGAAATAAGCGTTTTCGGCTATAAATTCGCTAATTACTCGTAATTATTCGATTTTAAAGCTTTGAAAACTATCTTAAGTTACTCCCCGACTCGGAATACGTCTATACGTCGAGTTTGGTTTCGGTCCGTGGCCTATTTCAAGAGATTACCCCGGACATACATACACACATACACACATACACACATCGCCCGTTAGCCTTTTATTTATACAGAGACTAGCTAATTTGCCCGGCCTTGCACGGGAGGAAGGTATTAATTCCTTTTTAAAAGTTCTATCAAGTTACGTGTCTGATTTTTCGAATCAGCAATCACCAATCACTCCGGTGTGTCCCCAGTATTTTTTTCATACCCCCGTGCTCCCGATAATTTTCATATCCTGGTGTTCCCGGTAATTTCCATATCCCTGTGTTCCCAATAATTTTCATACCCAGTGTTCCTGGTAATTTCCATATCCCGGTGTTCCCGGTAATTTTCCTACACCGGTGTTCCCTGTTATTTTCCTATCCCGGTGTTCCCGGTAATTTTCCTATCCCGGTGTTCCCGGTAATTTTCCTATCCCGGTGTTCCCGGTAATTTTCCTATCCCAGAGTTCCCGGTAATTTCCATATCCCCGTGTTCCCGATAATTTTCCCATCCCGGTGTTCCCGATAATTTTCATACCCGCACCCGATAGTTTTCCTATCCCGGTGTTCCCGGTAATTTTCCTATCCCGATGTTCCCGATAATTTTCCTATCCCGATGTTCCCGATAATTTTCCTATCCCGATGTTCCCGATAATTTTCCTATCCCGATGTTCCCGATAATTTTCCTATTCATATGATCGAGGTAATTTTTATGTCCCGGTAATCCCGGTACTTTTTTCCTATCCCGATGTTCTCGGTAATTTTTCTTTTCCCGGTATATGCCCGGATATGCCCGGCCTTGCACGGGTGGAGTGTATAATTTTTTTAAAAAATTAAATTTTCTCAAAATATATTTATAATTTTTAAATCAGCAATTACCAATCATCCCGGTATCCCAGACGCCTTTTTCCTATCCCGGTGTTCCCGGTAATTTTTCATATCCCGATGTTCCCGGTTATTTTCCTTATCCCGATGTTCCCGATCATTTTCCTTATCCCGACGTTCCCGATAATTTTTCTATCGCTATGATTGAGGTAATTTTTATGTCCCGGTAATCCCGGTACTTTTTTTTCCTATCCCGATATTCCCGGTAATTTTCCTTTTCCCGGTGTTCTCGGCAATGTTTCCTAGTAAATTAATGAGTCTAGTGAACAAAAATAACAAATTTGAAACAATAATAAAAGATCTAGTAAATTGAAAAGTCTAGTGAACCGCTTCATTTAAAACAATGTTTTAATTTTAAGTCTTTTTCCATGTAAAAAATTTACACTTTTCCATTAATATTTCTATTTTTAAAGAAAATATCTTAAAATAGAGGAAAATAACGTTTCAAAATTAATTATTTGAATTTATTTTGGTGTTTTTACAACTGATATAGTTTTTAAATGGACAATTATCGAGTTTTTCCTGTTAAAATATTAAATGTTTGAAGGTTTTAATCTAGTTAACAATAGTGAGTCGAGCAGTCTACTCTAGTAGAGAAATGGAGAAATAAGCGTTTCGGGCTATAAATTCGTTAATTACTCGTAATTATTCGATTTTAAAGATTTGAAAACTATCTTAAGTTACTCCCCGACTCGGAATACGTCTATACGTCGAGTTTGGTTTCGGTCCGTGGCCTATTTCAAGAGATTACCCCGGACATACATACACACATACACACATCGCCCGTTAGCCTTTTATTTATACAGAGATTGGTGTTACTGTTAAACAACAATGTGGAAATTGATCACTAGTAATTTTGTACCGGGTGCAATCCTAAAAATGTCATTTCAATCAAATCAGTAATCTTGGAAATAAAGATGGTAAATACAAATACCCTATAAAAATATTACAAAATATTAATTAAATTACTATGTAATTTTTAAGAATAAATTATCAACCATACAAATAAATTGTATTTAAAAAAGTAATTAAAAAAAACAATAATACAGTTATGAACATTTACCTTCATTGCCGTAACTCTTAACATAATGCTGATGCAACAATACCTTTGAGGGATCATCGAATTCTTCAAGGTCATTTTGTATCTTTCATGTAAATATTTAAATGAATGACGACCCAATTTCAAACGAGCCATCGGATCGTTGCTTTACGAACATTAGTTGAATTTTTCTCTTGTTTCGAAACGTGCGATCGGTTTTTTGTTACCTCCTAATAAAAGTGCGCGGTGGGTTCCAATGACAATTCATTGTTAAAAAAGCGAAATGTCAACATTTCTAGTGATCACTGATGCAAGAGTTCTTCATACAGGATATTAGAATGACAAGAGAGTAAAAAATAAAATTTACAAATTCAATTTAAATCAATTTGCTATTAAAAAAATCAATGTGATAAATTTTTTGAATGTACACTAATTAACTAATCACTAAGAAAAGTAAGTTAGGTGTTAATATTTGAGGTAAAATTAAATTTTGTCTCTAAAGTATTATTGAGGGTGTGGTTATAGTATAGATAGAGCAATAAAAAGAGGCATTATGACCGAATCTTGACCTAAAAAATTTCCTATCGCTCTCCTAAAAAATACTATATGTGAACGTCGATCCTACCATTGGTTCTTTGCCCGACTAATACGTAGTAACTACGTCATAATCTATACGGAATTTTCCATCTTAAAATCGAATCACCCGTTCTTCTTAAAGAAAGGAATAAGACTGAAAGAGCACTTACATAGGCAATAAAACGCTATAATTTTAACATGGGAATTCCCAATACAGGAAAAAGGTATACCAAGTTACTTATGGTGAGTATTTTGAAAAAGGTATAAGCGGTACCAACCATACAAGAGAAATAGAAGTGGAGTGGGTATTCCCATTCGACTCTGAAAAGGTTATGAAGAGATCCCTTCATTAACTTCTGTCTGGCAATTAGTTGGCGTGCTATCCCTTACTTAGAAATTTTTAAACTATTGTAGGCATGAGCTATAACTCGCGTTATAAAGAATACAATAGCTATACATAAAGCCTTATAATAGCTATAAAGAATGCGCGCATTAGCAACACTGCATGGCATGAAAGTTCGAAAGTGAAAATAATTTCCAGTAAAACCGCCCTAATAGATCGGCCATCACGTGTTTGGGGAATTTTGAGGTCTCGTCAAGCTATACAAGAATAACATATAAACAAGAATGAAGTATGCAAAAAGATTATTTCAAATTTAATTCCTTTTTATTTGCATGCCAATTGTGAAGACCATAATCACGTGATCTTAGCTATTCTTTAGGGTTACCACTTCATTACTAAATCTTCCTAATGCTTTCTCATGCAAGCCTACGATACCTTCTTCAGTTAACTATCCTAATAACTATCCTGGCGTTTAAGACATGAACGCATTTTTTGCGACTAAAAGAGCAACAACCAACCATCAAAAGACTCCTACTCCATATTATCTCATCGTAACCATACTGACCCAACTAGTAAAGAAAACCGTAACAATACATCGCGTCTTTTCGACAAAAAAAAGCTATTAAAACATTTTCTCTCTCCCCAATAGCAAATGAGAAAACAAAACAACTTTTGTTTTCAAACAACTACTCACGGAGAACAAAGTTAAGTTCAGAATTTTCAAAGAGGCCGGCTCCTTCATTTGTTGGATGTGGTCCAGTCTCGCAATTCAATCTTTGATTGATGAGATGGAGATGAAAAAAAAATTTATTCTCTTCTTCTTACTCTGAATCGAAAACGTAAACTCTGTCAATGGAGAGAATATCTCATCACAGAGACTACTTCGCTTGTTTTAAGGCTGAGATAAAAAAAATCCCCTTGATCTAGAAAAAGTTTTTTTCCCCAATTCATCTAATAGTGGTCATTCTCTCGATATTTGTATTTTTCTTATTTTTTTTATTTTCTTTTTGAAGAGAAAGTAGAGGACGTAGATAGAATAATGACTTCCTTTATTGCATACCATTATAGCTTATTCATGACGTTTTACTTTTTTGGGTTTAATGAAGGACAATAAAATATTCCGTAAATCGGTAGACTCAAGTTTTTCTTCAGCAGTGCCCTTTCAAAAGCAAGAGAGAAGTTTAAAAAATCTTAGAAAGTAGTATTAACTCTTTCATAGAAATATTTTTTAAATTAACTGGTACTCTATAAAAATCAATTTTGAAGTAAACACCTATTGAAATAAGCGGTTTTGACTATTGCATATCATCACACAGGCTCTAAATAAATATTTAATTTAATTTTTTCATATTTTTTAAAACACTAATTACTTTTCAATCCTCATTTAAAAGTTTCAAAGGATAAAAACCGGGCTTGACGTCACAGCTGCTGATGAGCTGCAAATACAAAGGAGCAGCCGCTCCCTGGAACTTCTCCGACCAATCATATACTCGAATTTCCCCTCTCTGTTTCCGAACGATGACGTGTTCGGCAACCCTGACGTATTGCGCTGAGCTACTGCGCATGTAGTTTTTATTTATTTTAAAATTAACTAACGATCTGATCTGAAAAATTTCTTCACCAATGATTTTCTTTTATGAGAATCTCTTAGGGAAAATTGAATTTTAAAAAGCGTTTATTAGCCTACAGATTCATAATTATTTTTGTAAAAATATTTTGAAAAATTTGTTTAAATATCCTTCCAGGCATACATTATAATGCATTCCTTAATGAATTCATTTCTTAATGTTAAACCCCTTTTTTAATATTTTATAATTTTACTGTCTCTCATCATAAGCTTTTCATTGGTTTGAATCAATGACAAACTTTTGCACAATTCATACCCTAAATACTAATAATAATACAATGTCAATTCATAGTAAAATATAAAATATCATAGTTTATACCTGCTTTTATTTACTCCTTAATTTTACGTTACCTTTTCAGTTTGTTTAGATACATAAAATCAATTGAGAAAAGTTTGAGATGTTTTTACTAACAATTTTTTTATTAAACGTTTTGGAGGGATTAAATTATTAATAAATATTTTTATTAATAAAAAAGGTCTCAATATTAAACATTCTATCCCATAACAGTTTTTACGAAACAAATTATGAAGAATAGTTACACCCAGGCTGACATAAGAATAAAAAAATGCTTCTGCAAAAAGCCTATTTTTTCTACATTTTCATCTTTGATATTTATGTTAATTTAAGTTAATTGAATTGTATTAATTATGAAAAAATATTTAAATGCAATTTACAGATACTCCCTGCTCTCTGTAACATGATTATGGTGAATGTGTAGAATTATTAACGGAATTATATGTTTTGGTAATAAAAAACACACCATAAAATATTTTCTAGATACCCTTCTTAATTCAGAAATAATTGCATAACCACAATTTTCATTCTACTTGGCGGCGAAATAACATCTATATCTATAAACTATAATCCTTTAAGCTTATAAAGAACATGCTTGAAAAACTTTCCCAGCTCTCCAGCAAAAAATTCAAGGAAAGAAGTATTTCTTGCATTTTTTAAACAAGTAATTGTTTCTACATCGAAGAGTTTGTCTTTCGGGTTCGAGAAAAAAAAACATCTTTTCTAATTAGTATGAAACTAAGTGGTAGGGTCTCAGATTTCATGAATGCAAGAACTTACAGAGCCACTGTTGATTTATAAAATATCTGAGATTTGTGGGTATTTCGAGAAAAAAAATCATACCTAATTCAGATGATCATGTAAAAACATTATTAATAATTGAAAAAGTGATATAAAAACGTTTTCAACGGTAATGAGTTTTTTTAAAGAAAGTACCAGCGTGTTTTTTACAGAGAGGATGAATTTCGATCTCTGTCTTATTAAAAAATAAAGCCGTTTTTGCGTTACCTTATCTTTTTTTGTCTATAAAATCTCAATGTTTTTAGTTCGCTTTGTTGGTGAGTAATTTTAAAGAAGGTATGGCTTAAAATTTTTTTTGATGATTATATTTTCCCAAAAAGATTTTATGTTTTTTTAAACCTAACCCTTTGAATTTTTAAAACTGGGTTTGAAACATCCTTCATTTTAATTATAATGTATAAATTACCCAAGTTGTCTAGTGTACGTATACACTAGACAACATTTTTCTTATTTTTGGCTTAAAAAATTTTATTTTTTCACTGTAGGTTAGTGATTTGTTGTTAAAACCATTTTTCTGAAAAAAAACTTACAAAATATTAAT
The DNA here is from genome assembly GCA_024610705.1 of Tetragnatha versicolor. Taxonomy (NCBI): domain Eukaryota; kingdom Metazoa; phylum Arthropoda; class Arachnida; order Araneae; family Tetragnathidae; genus Tetragnatha; species Tetragnatha versicolor. The sequence continues at coordinate 72,408,745 of JANDEH010000002.1, forward strand.
TGTTAATTTGTTAATTAAGAAAGTATGTCCTAATTAGCATCATTTTAAAACAAAAAACACTACATAACATTCAAATTGTCTTAGACATTCAATTCTGGTTGGAAACCGTTCCTTTAACTGTACTTAAAGGCCCGAATCTTGAAAAAAGGATCTGCGTTGAATAGTTTTACTTTACAAATTCTGTTTTTGAAGATGGCTGAAAAAATTACGATATTTTTCAGAGACATAAATACTTAAAAATTTGTTTAAAATAAACTTCTAATAACCTTGCTTATTTTGGAGGTTCTGGCCCTTCGTATAACTCTAATGGAGGATTTACACCACTGCTGTAAAAGAGACATCAGCGATATTTTCGGCATATTTTAGTACCCGCTACTCACAAAAGATGGCGCTCGTCAATTGGTTTATTGGAATAACAATTCCCGTTTCTTCCGAAAATATCGCTGATGTCTCTTTTACAGCAGTGGTGTAAATCCTCCATAAAGATTGTAAAAACACAAGTTTCATCAAGATAATCTAAATATTTCTGAAATTATCACTGTTTAAAATTAAAAAAACATGAAAAAAAATTAAAATTTTAAAAGTTCCATTAAAATATATTAAAAACTTATTTCGATAAAATTTGAATGCTCACAAATACAAATTAGATCGTTATCTGCAAAATAATAAGTTATTCCGAATCTGCAGATTTAAAATACACTTTAAAATAGATGAAAACGTATCCATTGTTGAGGTCTATTTTCGGGATTTTGTAGTGTGTACGTACACCTTAACAAGATTGGTTTTAATGCGCCTTTTGAAGAAAATATGCTGCATATTATAACTCGGTTTATGTTTGTATAAATATATCCATTATACTTTGAAAAAAATCCTTTACACACCCCCTTTACTTACAATAAATACTATGTGAATAGTTTTTAAAAAATGTCGTATATCAACTTAACATTAATTACTACAAATGTCATTTAAAATCTCACAAGAGGGATGGATTACGAATTTGGAACTTATGAGGTTTTCTCCCTTAACCCGTTCCCTCCCCAACTAGGCTCTCACATGTGCTAAACGTTTGCTTTCTACTCGCATTTCTCGCTCACGTGTGAAGCCGTTCTGAGGGTATTCATCCAACAGGGTGTCGCGAAAAAACCGTTCAAAACAAAAACCGTTAAGACAAAAACCGTTCAAAAAACAAAAAAACTCATAGCTTTACACGTGTAATAAATTTGTTTTTTATTGAACGGTTTTTGCATTGAACGGTTTTTTCGTATATCCATTCAACAGTAAATGTTCCTTGAGAGTTCAAAAAATAAAAATGAAGCGGTATAATATTTATACATTTATTTTATACATTTTTTTTAGAATGAAAGAAGCAATTTATGAAAATATTTAGGGTAGCTTAATATTAAGAACAATCGATTACCCTTGTGAATTTGCTAATTGGCTGATTCTATTTGTGCTCTTTATTTAAATTTTGCTCAAAACTCTTGAATAACAAGACTTATAAAATGTTTTGAGGTTATTATTATAAAATACTAAATAAAAAATATGCAATGATAAGAATTATTTGCAAAGGATAGGTAAGCTTTAAGTATTAAAATTATGATTACTCATCATTCTTTTTCCAAAATTGCCTTTAAGGGCCGTATTCAGAAACTTTAACACGAGATGGAAACGAGATGAGAACGAGATGGAAACGAGAACGTTATGGAAACGATGAATTTGAAACGATATTTTCCCGAAACACTAACGGGAGTTTCCGATCCTTTCCCTCATTGGATAAAATCTCCTACGTCACCAAGCAGACCAAGACGAGATTTTTTTTTCAGCCAATCAGAGTCAGCTAAATTTCTCGCTTTTGAAGAGACGGGTGCTCTTGAACGACCATTTACAATTTATCGTTTCGTGATCGTTACGTGAGATTTTACAACGTTTCCATCTCGTTCTCATCTCGTTTCCATCTCGTGTTAAAGTTTCTGAATACGGCCCTTAGTATATTTGAAAAGTAGCAAATTAATAATTAATATTTGAAACATACTATTGATAGTACTTAAAATCGTATAAAAATATCCCAATCAATAAAAAACTATATAACTATGCGTAGTACATTCTTGAATTAACCCTTCGTAAACCCATCATAGAAATAACTAACAACTCCAATCGAATATTGAGAAATTTCTTCAGAGGCTATTGAATTATTCCAAATTAAAGAAACCTCTTCCACACAGTAAAGTCCTTTTTAAAGAACAAACATCCTTTTTCCCTTTCCGCTGCCTTCTTTGAACCTTTAGAAACGTTAATAGATAATGTAATTAAGAATCCAGAGAAATTACATCGTTCTAAACAGCTGCATTCTCCACTTTAATAAGAGCTCGGAACATCTCTCGGAAATACTCCCAACCCCTCCCACCTCGGGGAGGGGGTGGGCAGAAAAGGGGGTCTAGGGAGAGAAAAGTTTCCCTTCTGCAAACATCTCGAAGCACCTCTTAGGAAAGTCACAGTTCTGTATGAGGGGCGACATTTTAAAATTTCAATATCGGTCCATGCTCTCTCTCTCTTAGGAAAGAAAACGAGAGACTTAGAAAAACTTTGAGGATTTCTCCCCCACTTGGAATATATCGACACACACAGAAAGAGAGAGAAATGCAGAGAATGAGCATCTTTTAAGTTTTCGTCGTTTTCTTTATTATTTGCCCTTTGCTTTGTTCTCGAGACTCGAGAAAAGCGCGGGAAACAAGTTCGAACCGTTTAATGACCTGCAGGCTCGTTTATATTGCAGAGGATTTTTCTCCTACTTTGGGTCTCCGCTGTGCCGGACTGCTCTGGAGAAGAGTTTCCTCACTTTGGCTGTAAAATAGTGAATGAATCAATCAATGAGCGAGTGCAAAAACTTGGTTAAATGAAAACTAGTACAGAAATCGATAAATTTATTGAAGTAACATTCAGGGAAAATAAATAGGAAATCGATTTTATGACGTGCTTCAAAAGTTGTGGTATACGGGGGAAGTAAAATACTAAGGCATACACTGCAAATAAACATACACAAAAATAAACACATTCGAAACAAATTTTACAACACCAAAATGTCACCATATTTACAACACTTTCAATGCGGTGTCAGTAAAAACAGTATTGAGAACACAATCACAACACGTTAATTGTGTTGCAAATGTGTTTAAAATAGTGTTGGAGTCATAAAATGTGTTCTAAAAATAGTGTAAAATGTGTTGTGATGAAAAATGTGTTCTTAGATATGTTTTACAGCACAACACTTTGTCACCATTTTAAGAGCACATTCGCACACAATTTAGAACACCTACAAACAGATTTTACTTAGTGTTCTAAAGTGTGAGTGGTGTTGTGAATGAGTTAATTATGTAATGCAAGGTTATTTTTTTTCAGTTTTTTCATTTCATATACTGGATTCAAGTTTGTTGAACTAATTTTAAACAAGGAAAATGGTCAGTAAAATCCTAAAAAGAAAATTCATGTAAATACTTGCACTTCTAAACCACTCAGGGTTGGAAAGAACATGGTTTTTTCAATAAAAAACATAAAATACGTCGTTTTGTTTAAACCGACTTGACATATTTTACTGGTCGATTACCAGTTAAAATGGCGAGTTAGTTTCATAAAAAAAGCAAGCAACTTGTTAAAAAATGCTAATAAGTGTTTTGAATGAAGCATTTCAATGTAACAACCCTGATCTCACTTCACAGTAAAATAAATTTTTATAATTAAATAGTTGTTTACAAACAAAAAGTAACAAAATTCATATTTTTAACTTGTAATCTCTCTATAACTAAAACTGTTTGTGGGTATGTATGTGGAGGACGCATCTCCTCCAAAGCCACACCGCAGGCGTGGCCAAAACTCGGTATATAGGCGTATCTCGAGGCGAGAACGATCACTGTAAAGTTTTCCAAGCTTGAAAATCGAATATTTACGAGTAATTAGCGAGTTTATAGCCAAAAACGCTTATTTCTACCAGAGTAGATCTGCTCGACTCACTATTATTAACGAGATTAAAACCTCAAAAATCAAATATTTTAAAACGAAAAACTCTATAATTGTCCATTTAAAAGCTTTATCAGCTATGAAAACATCAAAATAAATTCAAATAATTTTTTTTCAAACGTTATTTTCCTTTATTTTAAGATTTTTTTCCCTTTAAAATAAAAATATTAATGGAAAAGTGTAAATAACACCGAAATCTTGGCAACCACCAACCATCAATCCACCCGATTAATAAGAGAAGCAATAGAAATTTTCAAACACAAAAATAATTTCAATAGAAAAGAGGAGGGTGTTTCCATTCCGAGCGTCTGGCACCCGGCACTTAAGAAATGCGGGATAAAGCTAGCACAACAATAGTATTAGTATCTGATCTCATTTTCATTCCACGATAGCATTCACGCTGTAATTGTTTGGTATTTGTTTTATTTTCAATTTTTATCAGTTGATTTTTTGCCACTGAGGATGCTCTCCGAAGCAGAGAGCGAAACGTTTGGAAATTCCATTCATCAAACAACGGCCGTCCATCCCGGAAAATGAAATAAATTAAAGCATTGTTTAAAATCAATGTATAGGATAGAAGTACGTCACATTGGGAAATTGGACAATTTAACTCTCTTTTTTAAAGTCAAACTTTGAAATTATATAAAAAAATAAATAATCATAGTAATTAAAAAATTTTTGCGCGTATATTCCTCTCTAGAGTACCTCTATCGAAAAAAAAATAAATAAATAGTGGTATTGCCCATTGCTGATTTAAAAAATTATAAATATGTTTTGAGAAAATTTAATTTTAAAAAAATTATACAGTCCACCCGTGCAAGGCCGGGAATATCCGCTAATTATAAACTAATATTATTTATATTTAATTGTATAATGAAAGATATAAAGAAAGGCTAAATGAATTTATAACAGCATTTTTATTACAAAAACAAAACATTCATAATTTCACAAACATTCAAAACATAAAAGACAAAGTTGTTACACAGATTAAAACACACAATTACGTTCCCGAATCAGGTTGTAAAAGCACTTTAAAAGTCAAAATGTAACTAAAAGCAAATAAAAATACATGAAATAAGTTTATATAATAGTTATATACGAGGGTTGTTTTTTAATTAACTTCCGTTTTGCTCCTGTAAAAAAAATAGTGTAAAGTAGTAGTGCTCCTGTAAAATAATTTTGGTACTGGTAGATAGATACATCCTTGAGGATCAATTTCCCTCTTTACTGGAAAAAATCAGACATTTTTTCTATTATTTATCGAATTTACAAGCACGCTCCTCGAACTTATTTCCCGCCAACCCATAGAGAAATCATCTTTTTTGAAATTTTCCCCTTTTTGATAGTTTAAAAATAAAAATAAAATGAATATTTAAAAATTAGGTTATTACGGAAGGTTACAAACATGTTTAATTACTTTTCAACGTAATCACATTTAAATAGACCATTTACCGTACCATTTCACAAGTTTTTCGATTCCGCTTCATGAAAAGTTTGATTTTTCGTTGAGCTTCGCATCGGTTCGGACAGCCGTTTTCCCCCTCAGCGCACACTTTACCTGCGAATCTATCGATGCTGCCTTGTTTATTATGGCTGTAACTCCAGAATCCCCAATGCTTGGAACTTGGCAGATGCAAAACATATGGTTTTAAACATGCACAATAGCATGCTGCAAAAATCACCTGCCGGCCGATTGTCTATTGTTAATGCGAACAGAGTTTAAAGGAAGAGAAATTATCTATGGGCCGGCGGGAAATAAGTTCGAGGAGCGCTCTTGTAAATTCGATAAATAATAGAAATAAAAAAAAGATTTTTTAAAAAACGCTTTTATTGAAGTGTTCTAAAAGGTCAAAAATAATTTTTTCGGTTTGACAAATAATTTATTGGGAAGTAGAAAATAACTTTTTGGTAAGTAAAAAAAACTGATTTTCTAATCACTAAAAATAAAAGCGTGGGCGCTAGTAATTTTTAATATTTTTTAAATTTAATTTTTTTTACAGGACAGTGACACTAACATCCTTGCCAAACGGGGATTCGAACCCCAGACGTACGGCTTTGCATCAGTCAGATGCTCTAACGACCAGGCCATTACGTCGGCATTTATGTATAATTTTATATAAATAAAAATACCTAACAGAGAATTTAAAGTGAATCCATCCCACTCAAAACTCATGAATGAGAAATTTGTAAATCTAACGTCATAGAACATAGAATAAAGAAGTTAGAATATATAGTGAATTAAGAATGACTAGCGCCCACGCTTTTATTTTTAGTGATTAGAAAATCAGTTTTTTTTACTTACCAAAAAGTTATTTTCTACTTCCCAATAAATTATTTGTCAAACCGAAAAAATTATTTTTGACCTTTTAGAACACTTCAATAAAAGCGTTTTTTAAAAAATCTTTTTTTTACTTATTTTATTTTCTACTTTTTAGTCATGGTACTTTTTAACAAAAACTCACAAGAAAAAATGTATTTATTTCAACCCTATTTAATGTTATGTTAGGATGGAATTTTAGTTTCATGTATAACAAAAAATTTTCACATATCTGACAAAGTAGAACAATCCTCTGACGACTCAGCAGGACAATCAACTCCAAAGTTAATTTTAAAATCTATTTAATTTTGCTGGGTACGTTATAATAACAGAGCTGAGCAAGAAAAATACCTCGCACAAAGAATATATTCCTCGCATCCGCTCAATCACCGATGAAATCCATCGATATCAAAAAGATTCACAATAAAAAGAAAGCATTCAATAAAATAAAAAAAACAATCGTAAGAAACTCAGAATGTGTGTGTGTATCAAAGAGCAAACAGTACCATCCAGTCTTTTCAGTAGTCAATAAATTATAAAAGAACATATTTTTCTTCTCGGCGATTTTCGGCGATATTTTCGGCGATTTCTCGCTCTTCTGGCGATTTCTTTCTCGCGGTTATTATCTTAAATCGCTAATTATCTTAATTGTTAATTGGAAGGTAAAAAATCAAGTTTTGAAGATTAAATATTGTAGTTATATACTTAGTATATTATCTTACAGGTTTTGGGAGCCATTGGCTTCACGGAATGTCTCAAATATGAATTAAAAGGATAACTAAAAACACTCGTTAATTACCTAAATTACGGAGGTTTTGACTAGTTGATGATTGAATATTGCATTGTCATCGAGTTTCCACCACGGTGCAAAGTTTCAGAACTTTATATCGTTTGGAAGTGCCTGAAATATTATGTACAAGCATCCAGAAAGAAAAAAGTGATTATTCGTCTATAATTATCGTAATTACTGGGCAATTCTCGTTTTGACTTTTGAATATGATGAAGTTATGCCTTATAAACAATTGTGCACGGTTTAGGGAGAATAGCCCCTTGGGAAAGGTATCAAATTCTGGTTTTTCTGTTAATTAAAAATACTCGTTAATTAACTTAATCCTTTGGTTGTTTGACTAGATAATGGTTGGATATTGGAGTTTCATGAGGGTTACACCGATGTGTAAAGTTTCGGGGCCCTGACATATCGGGAAGTGCCCGAAAATCGAGTTTTAAAATTCCACGCGTAAAACGCCGCCAAAAGCAAGTAGAATAAAAGCGTTTAAAAATGTCCGATTTTTTCCAAAAAAGTAGGAAATTGATCCTCAAGAATGTACCTATCTACAAGTACCAAAATTATTTTGAAATTTGCACTACTTTTTTTACAGGAGCAAAACGGAAGTTAATTAAAAACAACCCTAATTAAATAAGTTATAATTAAATTGCAAAAATTATATTGTTAAAAAATTTAAAGGGGATCTTGCGTGATACTTTTTAGATAATTTCCAACATTTTGTCCTTTTGTGTCAAAAGGTAAAGGTGATGGTTTGGAAAAGTTTAAAGTGTCCCCCCTGGAGCCATGCAGGATCCACTTCTGGGCACGTTCGGTCGTCACTCCCAGTTTGTTCTATAGCTCAGTGGATAAAATTCACACCAGCACCATGATGCATCGAAGTGCATCACATATCTTTTTAAGCAAAGAGGTAACGTGTTTAAAAAAGTGTTTTGAAAGTGTTTCAAAATAGTGTTGTGAAAGTGTTGTAAAATTTGTATTTTTATTGTAATTCTTTGTGGAACAATTGTACAAACTTTTTGTTCACCTACATGGATCGTTCTACGATCCCAGGTGATATCATATTTTCTTTACTTTGTTGTTTATAAAATATAAATAAAATATATTGATTAAAAAAAGCGTTCAGAATCTATAGTGTTCTTAAATTTAGATCGCAACACTTTCACAACACATTTTCTGTCTCTGTAACTGTTTAACAACACCTCGCAACACAATCACAACACTTTTTGCTTTAAGTGTTTATTATTGTGTTGTGATTGTGTTGCAAAAGTGTTTCTCTTATTTGCAGAGTATGGAAAATTTCTTTCTGGAATTATTTTTTTTAAAGACTGTCTTTAGGGATAGGCCATTAGTTTTGTTTTGCTAATAATTTTAAATACATTCCTACAGTATCTTTATAAAGTAAAAATGTGTACTTTGCTGGTAACTAATGGAAGAAGTTCGTTCAATTTTTATAAAAATAAGGTATTGTTGGATTAGTGAAAAAAAGATGATAAATTTTAACATCCAAATGCAAAATGAACACCAATGGGTACATATTTTACTTACTTAATCGTCAAGTTACTTATTCGTTTTATTCGTAAGTTTTAGGAATGTTACATTAAATTTAAAAGTAAGTTTTTAAACTGTGTAAAACTAGACAGTTTCTGTAGAACTATATGAAATAAAGAGAATTTCTTTAAATAATCACCTGAAAGAAAATATTATTTCTAACGTTGACTTTATAGCGCTCTCTATTACCTATACAGTAGGGTTATGATTTTTTTCAGATTTAAAAGCCTGTGGTGGCAAATGATGAGTATTGGTCCATAACTCTCGAAAATAACTTTTATTTTTGAAAACTGTGAAAAAAGCTTGCGCGCCTAATAAGATTTTTATATGGCTGAAGCACTAAAAGGCAGTTAAAATAATCTTTTTTGAAGCTGATTGTTACATAAATCATAGATTTGTAAAAGAGCTTTTCCTATTCCTTTTGGTCCCAAAAGATAGTGTGTGAAGTTTCAGCCCCCTAAGTTGACTCTAGGGTTTGCCTATAGAGCCCCAAATTAAGAAAAAATTGGAAAAATTAGCAATTTTCAGAATTTTTAAAAAAGTATATTTTGATATTTAAATTGATATAAATCTGGTTCAAATGTGTTATTTAGGACATTTAAGATGGTTATATTTATTTAAGGTTATTAACTGTACCTATAGTGTTTATTATTTAAGAGTAAAAGGTACTAAGGGACGTTGCGCTCATCAAAGCTTATAATACACTACAGTGGTCGAAAGTAATTAAATTCCAATTTTCTTCAAAAGAACTCCCTCAAATGATGCGATTTGGTGTTACATTGATGTTTTAAATATAAAGGTCAGTTAAGTAACAACAGTAATTAGGCCTTCTACTGAAGTTTTAATGTAAAAAATGCTTTTCTTCGAAAATGCTTGTTTCTAGCTGATCAAATACAAAATTTATTCTAAAAAAGATGGTTATTGTATTTTTTTAGTTCAAAAACTTTCAAATACCATTATAAGCTTCATTTTTACTTAGAACTTAATTTTAAATCAAACAGATCGGAATTGACTTGGGTTATTTCTGTATCAGAAGAGAAGTGGTATCTCTTTATTAAAGTAAAGAAAATTGTTTAATATTTGTAAATTTTTTTTCATATTTTGATGAAAGAAGATTTCAATTAAACTTTCCCCCTAATACGTTAAAAAGAGGTAATTTTCATAATTTCATACGATAAAATTTATTTTTATTCCTGGTATAGGAGAAGTTCATGTCGTTTCCAATCTGTATGGTTTAAAGTTAAAATCTACTTATAAAAATGAAATCTATAAGGTTTTAAAAAGGTATTTCAAGGTTTTTATTCTTAAAAAGTATTATAACCCTCTTTTTGAGAAAATTTGGGATTTGATCAGCTAGAAAACAAGCATTTTTGCAGAAAAGCACTTTTTGCATTAAAAGTTCAGTGGAAGGTCTAATTACTGTTATTTCACTGGTCTTTTTAATTTAACAAAAAAGGGCATCATTTGAGGGAGTTCCTTCGAAGAAATTCGGATTTAATTCATTTCATTTACCGGTAGTGCATTATAAGCTTTGGGGAGTGCAACATCCCTAGCACTTATCAATCTTAAATTATAGGGGCTATAGGGCACAATTTAGTTAATTCACATAAATATACATATAATTCATTTAAATATGTTCTAAAGAACACATTTAAACCAGTTTTATATAAATATCAAAATATTTTTTAAATTCTGAAAATTGCTAGTTTTTTTCGCTTTTTTTCAAATTTGGGGCTCTATAGGCACACCCTAGAGTTAACTTAGGGGGCTGAAACTTCACACACTATCTTTTGGGACCAAAAGGAATGGGAAAAGGCCTGGGTAGCGAAGTTTATTGTAAAAAAATTTTTTTCCCGAGACACACTAGTTATTGCTATATTAGAAAGTGAAATGAGGTTAGGCGCGCAAGGTTTTTTCTCAATATAAAGAAAGTAATGCTATAAAATTAACATATGGGCAAAAGTTCATCGAATGCAACATCAGGCTTTTTAATATTTTTAAAAAAGTCTCAGAATCATAACCCTACTATACAGGGTGTAAAGGAAAGTCCCTTTACCCTGTAATAAGTTGCTAACGGAGCAAGCTAAAGCTATGCAGTTAAGGTAACGGTGTAGTAAAGTGACTATGCGCAATCGAATGCGACCAACCGCAGCGCCCCCTAGCAGAAATTTTAGGAGTTAAAAATTTTATTTTAAAAACTATTAGGAATTTGCTAAAATAGTCAATTACAAAGTTGTAGAGCAGCATCGGTTTAGTAGGAAAAGACACCTTAAGCAAAAAAATATCTTGAATAGAACCCCTAAAACGCGCGCTCAATTAGGTTGAATTTACGTCGATTTTACGTCTTAAAACGCTTCTCACGAGGTGAAAATGAAAAATTTTCAATTTAATGAGTTGAGAATACTTTATTCATTTATTTAAGTCATTAAATTGAAAATTTCTCACTTTCGCTTCGTGAGAAGCGTTTTAAGACGTAAAATCTACGTAAATTCAACCTAATTGAGCGTGCGTTTTATGGGTTCTATTCAAGATATTTTTTTGCTCAAGGTGCCTTTTCCTACTAAATCGATGCTGCTCTACAACTTTGTAATTGACTATTTTAGCAAATTCCTAATAGTTTTTAAAATAAAATTTTTAACTCCTAAAATTTCCGCTAGAGGGCTCTGCGGTCGGTCGCATTCGATTGCGCATAGTCACTTTACTATACCATTACCTTAACTACATATATTTAGCTTGCTCCGTTAGCAATTTATTACAGGGTAAAGGGACTTTCCTTTACACCCTGTATATATATCTTATGTTCTCATAATCTCAAAAACAAAAATCTTACATAAATTGTGCTTTTTAGAAAACTCTCGGAAGAGATTTTATTGAAAAATAGCATGACATAAAATCCCATAAAAAATAACCGCAAGTATAAAACGGGAAAACTAAATTTTTGAGCTGTCAAATGAGGCTTAATCTTGTTTCTAAAAAGAAAATGCCAAAAAAAAAAGGCCCACTAAGATACGAGGTTTAACGGTATTACTAGTTGCTATTGTAAACGGTCTCAGAATTCCATACAATATTTTCAATAAAAATCCCTTTTCTATGAACAGACGCCAATTTAGCTGAGTGAAGATTAAAAAGGAATTCGCCAGAAAGAGATTAGAAAAAAATTTAGTTCGTTAATTGGGTATTGAAATTAATATTATGTCTATGAGGTTAAGGGGATGTTTGCAAATAACGTGAGGTTAAACAAGCGGTGGAGCGGATCCAGCAAAAGCTCACCAATGGAAAGGGGAAGTCTATCTTTCTTTCTGTGATCATATCAGGACAGATTCAAGAAAAAATGAAAAAATTACTAAAATTAGCAAATTATTGGCCAGTCAGTCGTAATAATAACAACGTATAAGACAAAAAATATTTTGATCTATATCTCTATATCAATCTCTATCCATCTATCTATCTCTATCCATCTATTTATATCATATATCTATCTCTATTCATCTATCTATCTCTATTCATCTAACTATATGAATAAAACCCCTAAAACGCACGCTCAATTGGGTTGAATTTACGTAGATTTTAAATCTTAAAACGCTCCTCACAAGGCGAAAATGAGAATTTTTCAATTTAATGAACTAAGAATACTTTTAATCATTTACTTAAGTATAAAAATGAAAATTTCTCATTTTCGCCTTGTTAGGAGCGTTTTAAGAGGTAAAAACTACGTAAATTCAACCTAATTGAGCGTGCGTTTTAGGGGTTTTATTCAACATATTTTTCTCATTATGGTGTCTTTTCCTACTGAATCGATGCTGCTGTACAACTTAGTCATTGACTTTTTTCACATACCTCAAATAGTTTTTAAAATAAAAATTAAAACTCCTTAATTTTCCGCTAGAGGGCGTTAGAAGTTGTCTCATTGGATAGGGCATGACCACTTTACTATACCTAGACACCACTTTCATGACTATATCTGTAGGGGTTCAAAAGTTAAAGGGGTTGGACCACTTCTCGTGGGACACCCTGTATAATCTATCTCTATCCATCTATTTATATCATATATCTATCTCTATTTATCTATCTATCTCTATTCATCTACCTCTATCTATCTTTAAATCTATCATCATCGCGGCCGTACCTATAAAAAACCCAAACCAAGATTTATATCTAGTCCCTTATGCAGCAGCCCTTATGCTCGCGAAGAAAGAAGCAGCGGATGATAAAATGGAAAGGGCGGATAACAAGACGATGAGGTTGGGAGTCAAAACGTTTTGGGCGTCGAAAACGTTGAGATTCAGCAGAGGAAAAGAAAAGCATGAATGATATTTCGGGAGAGAGAGAGAATCTTTTTTCTCTTCCTTCACCTCCCTTTTTTACGGTTATTATTTATCTGAGAGACTGACAGGTCGTTCCGGAAAGAACCCCGCTGCATCTGGTATTAACTGAAGTCATCGAATTTTCATTTCTCATGACGGAGCAGGTTTAGTTAAATCGTATCGGATGTTGCGTTATCGATTCCCCTCCAGGGGGGTTTTATTCGATTCTCGGCCCCCTCTGGAGGGTTTGGGATGAAGGGGTGTGATCAGATGAGATCGGTTTTTTAGGGTTCCTTTTGAGTGATTTCTTGAGAGAGGCTTTTTTTTCTTCGGTTTTTGTTTGTTTGGGATGCTTTTCTGATTTTTCTCTTCCTGGGGTTGATTGATGCATTGGGGTTTGAGGGAATTGTTGGAGTTTAAATGGGGGGTGTGAGGGGGTGGTATAAAACGAGATGTGAGAAGAGTTTCGTTCGAGTACTGAGGAAGTTGATTTGTAAAACTTCTATTTGTGTGTCCTGATATTTCGATAAAAAGAAATTTGAAAAGTGAAATGCTTTGGCAAAGGACATATAATTTACTTTTAAAATGCGTTCAATTAGCTTAATCAATTTTACTCAAATACTTTAGCTTGTAGATTATATCATTTTATGAATAATCTATAACATGATTAAAGATAATATTAATCCAAATGAAATATTAATTTAAACTATTTTTTATAGAATTCATAAATTTTTTCTAATTTGAGTAATTTCATTTTTTTTATTCCAGTTCCTTTTTAGAGGAGTTATTTTTGAAAAATATAATTTGATTTTTTATCTTTAGATTTTATACTATCTGGACTACTACTTTAACCGCTTTTTAAGAAATTAATATTTTAATAAGTGTATGTGTTTGTTTTTGTTCAATAACACTGTAAAATACGGTTTTATTTTAAGTCAGAACTTACCTTTATTTCAAAGTAAATCATAAATTTTATCCTGGAAGTAATTATTGAAGTCAACTATATAAATATAAAAATCAATGTTTGTCTGTATGTCTGTATGCCCTTCATATTTTTAAACTTTTTGAACCTACATTAACTATTTAACTTTATCACGTTGATCTACTCGCTCCAGGGAAGGTTTCTGTAGAATAATAATTTAAAATCGAAGCATCCTAACAACTTTTTTAGTCAATTTTACGCTTGAAAACCCACATTTCATGCCTAACTTCATTGCAAACCCTCGTTGTTGTAAATATAACAAGAGAAGATGTAACATTAATTGTTGTAGGCATATTATCGATTTTTGCAGATTGAAATCCATTGTTGTAGCATAAATATAAAAGTGGCTCCTTTATTTAACTATTTACACATTTAGACTGGCGAAGCCCATCTGTAACACACCAAATGATATTTATTAAAAGTGAAACCCGGCCAAAGCCGGGGTATAGCGCGTCAGCGCTAGTATATACTATACTTAAAAGTCAATATCCATACTTTGTTAAGACTTATTAAGAAAACTGTAATGAGTAAGATTAGTAGTGTTAAAAACCTTAGAGAACAGCAAAAACTATTCAGATTGGGTAATTGCCCAAAGATTCATTGAATTAAGAATTAGGATTTTATTATTATAAAATCACTTGCTTTTACTTTTTATATGTACTTTCAAATATCAAGATTTGAGTTTCTACATTACATAGTCATCCAATTTAGTTTTGTGGTAAAATTTATCGCTGCGTGCTTTTGAGATTTTTTGGTTTCGAAAAATGTCCTTAGGTTATATTTAATCTCGACTTTGACAAATCAACTAAATTTTACACAATCCTCATCGTACCTGACTCAAGAATTTTAGTATACGTACTTAAAAAAGCCTTATTTTGTTCTATTCAAAGGTTTCATAAAACTTAAGTTACAACACATTCCCATTTATTTATATACTAACCACTTGAAGAACCAACCACGTCATAAAGGGAATACCTTTGATAGCACACTGTATCGTAACTTCCATACAACTTCAACACAAAGAACGTTTTCAATAGAAAAAATTTTTACCTTTAGGTAATAACACCGTTCAATGAGAAAAACAATTCCTGAACTCCCAGCTCCATCGAACACACAAAATCGATACCTTATTGAAAAGCTCTTGTTAAAGTAGACATTCAACTCACATCTACGAAGAGACCTCAATAACATTATTCCTTAAAAAGGGGATGTCCGTAGGACAAACGGTCTCTCCCTGTGTACTTTCCATACCAAATCAGTCCAAATTCTGTTTGGAACTCCACATTTAACATTCCCACCATCTTTTCCAGCCCTCGGGGGTGAATGGAAGAAGAAGGTTCGTCAAAATCCATGGATTGATCCCTCCCTCCCCCTTCTCAAGAAGAATTGGGGACTCCAGTGTTGATTCTAGCGTGCTGGATGCTGTCTAGTTAAGGGAGGAGGATCTTCTCTTCTTCTTTGTCGAACTCGCCGTTCGAAATTTCGCTCTTGGCTTCGGTAAATAGGCTGCTAAGTGGGGGAGTGAGCTGGCTGCAGGGGAGGGTGATTGAATTTAGAAGGGTGTCGGGGCGTGTGGGGTCAGTTGGCTCAAGGAATTAGGGGGTGGGATGATATGGTGGAGGGGTCTGCTCTTTGTTGGGATAAGTTAGGGATTATGGAAAAGGACTTGAATGGGCTGTCATTGGGCGTTTAGATGTTGAGGATGAGGGATAGCATGAATTCATATTCGTGGTTTTATTGTTACCCTAAAAATTGATACCATACTCCTAAAATGTGTTTGCAGAATAATGTAGACATTTGCAGAGATGGATAAAACTTAAGGAATTGTCTTCCATGAATGGGTGAACGTAGTAGGATTTCAATCGATAAGATGTGTTCAAAGTTTAAGTTTGATCTGTAATCGGTTTTATTGAGACAAATTTTAAAGGATAAGAGAAAATTAGATGTATTGCATTGTTTTCTTGAAATGAATTCATAAATACATATAAAAAAGTGTCATGAGTCTTAATAAAAAGATACTGAGCGTGCTATTTACGAGTTTAAGATCAAGAGTTTAAAATGAAACTTTTAAATAAATATTGTAAATCGGAAAGTTTGTGTAATTTTGTAAGTGTTCAAACTCAAGCTTTTGAACATTTTGAAATACCTTAAAATAAAATTGTAATTAGGGATGGATAAATTTATATTGTTGAAGGAGTATATTTCAGTTAACTTTGTTTAAAACGAAACGTTACCTAAACTATTATCAAAAAAATATTGCTTCAGTTAATTAGCAACACATTTTCAAATGTGGTTTGTGGTGTATAATTTTTGTAGTTACCGTTTTATTATAACTTAAATGAATTTCATTAATTCTTATATCAAGTGTTTCTGACACAGATAGTCTGTTGTAAACAAAACGCTTTTCAGTATAAAGATTTTCACATGAAATCCATAAGGAGTTGCAGAGTCATTGACCTGAAGAGGAAAAGTTTAAAAAAAATGAATACAATTTCATTTCTCTAATTCATTCGTATTTTATCGATGATAATTTCCTTTAAACCATCCATGTAAAAATATGTAAAAAACAACAAGAAATCAATTTGGATTTATGCAAGATTATATTAGAGATGGCTAAAAGATTGCAATACACTGTAACCGTTAATTAAGAAACCTGGAACCGAGCACAATTATCTTGTGGTTAGATATTTGTATTTTTGATTATAACCGTCTACCCTTGGGAAGAGAATAATGACGAATAATTGGATTGGTATTTTTCCTTGTTAATTGTAAAAGAAAATACAATAATCCATTTTGGATATTAAACTACTTGTAATTGAAATGTTTCGCAAGAAGAAATCTCAAGTAAAGAATCTTTATTAAATTTGATGCTAGAGATTTTTTTATTGCCTTGAAGACTGATTAAAAACTAAACGAAATCAAAGTATTAGATTTGATTCATTATCGGCATAGGTATTTTTCAGCACTAGAACTACAATTGTGTTCAGATTAATTTTCTTCATGTAAATATGAGTACTCTTTGACCTACCCGGTTAACTATCTTTAATTTGATTGTAATTAGCTAACTACCTTTTTACCTTTGAAATAGTATTTTAAAGGAGTTTTCTTTTGATTAGGTGTTTATTTTTAATTTATCTCATCATTTTCATATGATTTCAATTTTGATTTTTTGAACGTTGAAAATGAGATTTAGTAATTTTATATAGTCAAGGCTTTTGCTATTTTTTAATCATTAACGAACAGTAGAAATACACAAAGTTTAACATATGTTATTCTTTATTTTTATGTAATTAAATGGTTAAACCTTTACCACTGATATATAAAGGTCAGAGCACTTCGTTTTAATTTTCCAATTTAATTTCGAGTTTATTTTATACTTTGAAAGATGTAGTTTGGGATTATTCTTGAACATGTCCAGAAGAGGCATTCTACACATGAAAAATATTTTACATGTAATATTAATGTAAGGAACTTTTCATGTACTATTCATGTAAAGAATTTTTACAGTGTATGGGTTACTTATATAGCGGACTTATCTTATTAATCTTCTATAATACAGGGTGTTTCAAAATTGCGTTGCATGGCTTTTATTTGGAACCAACGCCTCCTAGGGTCACGGAAGTAAGGTCTGCCCCTAGGTAAGTGAGCCTGGAGAATACAATGAGAGGACTTACAGCACCCCTAGCGGCGAAATTAAAAAGTTAAAAAAATTAATTTAAAAATTAAAGGAGATAGAGCAAAAACTTCAATAAGAGTATTGTTGCCAACGTCATAAAGAACTCACTGAAAAAAATTTATCAAAATACCTTGAATATTCGCGGAGATATTAGCATGTGAAAATAGCACTTTTTCAGGGGTCAAAAAAGAAAAAGTTCGCATATTTGCAAATTTTTCAGTGTTATTTTGTAGTTTTGTGTTTTTTTAGTTTAAAGAACACAAAATTTAATCAAAAAATCAAAAAAATTTGTATATATATAATATTATATATATATAAATATTATATTTTTATATACTAGGGAGCTACCGCCCCCTGCTCGCTATCGCTCGCCAACCCCCGTAAACTGCTGACGCAGGACCTTTTGGAATTGCTTCGCAATTCCCACAAATTCTAACTCACCGAACTTAATACACTTTACAAAACAATTAAACAATTTACAAAAAAACGTCAACCAACTTTCCGAATATATTTCCTCAAATCCCCTCCATGAATAAAGCTCCCTTAAAAGTTTCAATATACAGGGTGTTTCAAAATTGCGTTGCACGGCTTTTATTCGGAACCAGCGCCTCCTAGGGTCATGGAAGTAAGGTCTACCCCTAGGTAAGTGAGCCTGGAGAATCCATTGAGATGACTTACAGCGCCCCTAGCGGCGAAATTAAAAAGTTTAAAAAATTAATTTAAAAACTTAAGGAGATAGAGCAAAAACCTCAATGAGGGTATTGTTGCCAACGTCAAGAAGAACTCCTTGAAAAAAATTTGATCAAAATATCTTGAATATTCGGGGAGATATTAGCATGTGAAAACAGCACTTTTTCAGGGGGCAAAAAGTAAAAAGTTCGCATATTTGCAAATTTTTCAGTGTTATTGTGTAGTTAAGTGTTTTTTTAGTTGAACGAACA
The DNA here is from genome assembly GCA_024610705.1 of Tetragnatha versicolor. NCBI lineage: Eukaryota > Metazoa > Arthropoda > Arachnida > Araneae > Tetragnathidae > Tetragnatha > Tetragnatha versicolor. The sequence goes on from JANDEH010000002.1 coordinate 72,427,311, forward strand.
AAAAATTTCATCAAAAAATCAAAAAAATTTGCAAATATGCGAACTTTTTACTTTTTGACCCCTGAAAAAGTGCTATTTTCACATGCTAATATCTCCGCGAATATTCAAGATATTTTGATCAAATTTTTTTCAAGGAGTTCTTCTTGACGTTGGCAACAATACTCTCATTGAGGTTTTTGCTCTATCTCCTTTAGATTTTAAATTAATTTTTTTAACTTTTTAATTTCACCGCTAGGGGCGCTGTAAGTCATCTCAATGGATTCTCCAGGCTCACTTACCTAGGGGTAGACCTTACTTCCATGACCCTAGGAGGCGCTGGTTCCGAATAAAAGCCGTGCAACGCAATTTTGAAACACCCTGTATATTAACTCGAACTTATCAAAAATTTAAACGAAATGTTTTTAAAAATATTAATCTTAATTATTTTTAATCTATGATTATATGAAAATAACTATTTCTAATTGTTTATCAATATTCGAACCAAACTAAAACCCGTTATTTTAAAATAACTCGTTAGTATAATATGCCTAGTGTTTATCATTCATATTTTTTTAAACACAGACTTGTTAACCCAGACAATACCGTTTAAGCAATCGAAAATAAAAAGAGACAAAACATCACTCTATGTTTACAATTAATTTCGATAAAATCAGACTAAAAATTATAAATATTGGACAAAAACTGTGACATTTTAGTATGAAATGGCGTTCATGTAAGTTTTTAGAATATGTTTTTATCAGTCTTTGAGCGATATTTCATCAAGAAAGTACTTTTTTTAAAAGGTGAATAACATGTTTCATCTTAAAATATAGCGTCAATCGGTCGTTGTGATTGGATGCATAATAATTTGAATGACAGTACTTGCTTTGTAACTGCGACCTTATCCGTTATCTTAAAAAATGGAAATATTTTAAAATTGAGAATTTTTTTGAAAAATCGAAGGGCTTACTCGGAAATCCGGAAGGAATCCGGACATTTTGATACCATATATGTGTCATTCGGTTCAGTAATTAAAAAGCCTTTCTCTGGAAACCGTTCACTAAAAACCTTTTTTTTAGAATAGAGAGATTATATATATTTTTTACGTTGAATTCTTGATTTTGATCCTGCGGGGTTGATGGTTGTAAGGATCAGAATCGAGAATTCAACGTAAAGAACCATATTTCAACGTAAATTCGACGAGCTTCAACCCCCACTCCTGTCTTTATTTGGGGACCAAATGGCATGAAAATTGGTGTTGGGGGTTTTAGGGGGTGCTCTTTCAGAATCGGGAATAATATTTGATGTCGCCCATAGGAAAAACGAAAGTTGGTGATTCGTTTAATATGAAGACGACCCCCTAAGAACTTGAAAATTTGTCTGTATATACACTGCTGGCCATTAAAATTGCAACAACATGAAAGAAAGCAAATAGAAAAAAGATATTTATTGTATGGAAACAATATGGTATGAAGACAAAATGATGAAATTTGTACAGAGTTTGGGGGTTTTTAAGGGGGTGAAATCAGTAGGGACAGCTACCGCCCCTGGCTGCTTAAACGGCCCTTATCCGATTAGGCATTGAGTGTATTTCGGCTTCAATGACTGAAATGGGTATCTCATTCCATGCTGCTTCAAGTCTATGCCACACTTCATCAACCGTATTAGCTGGAGACGGATGGCGGGCCAGTCTTTCAGCAACCCAAGACCAGACGTTTTCTATGGGTGAAAGGTCTGGAGACCGTGCAGGCCAGGGCAATAATTGAATCCCCTGTGTGCCGAGGAAGGTCAGAACACGACTTGCAACATGTGGTCTAGCATTATCTTGCTGGAAAATGGCGTTCGGTAAGCCTTGAAGATAGGGTACAACTACTGGACGTACGTCAGAAATGTATCGATCTGCGTTTAACCTTCCTACCCTCTTGAAAAAATAGTCACATATTCCCCTCGTGGGGTCTCTGAGGACCCCATGCGTAAAACATGCCTATGACTCTAATAAAGGTTAAAAATTCCTTAAATGGAGAAGAATTGTCATTTTTTATTTCTAGAAAGATGCTTCAGAATAATTTATCCAATTTTTTTGGTATTTTTCTCATTTTTTTCGTCCTATTACGGCTTAATTGGGTTTCTTTTGATACACGTTTTTTATAACACCTGGACCTTCAAACAAGAATTAAATTACAGAAATGAACTACATTGAAGTTGTTTTACTTAAAATATTTATAATCACACTGTTTAAAGCATACTAGTTGATATACCCGGTCTTGCACGGGTAGAATTTGGTAGTTTATTTTAAACGATTTATGAAGCTGCATATATTCTCTACTAGCTGTTATACCCGGCCTTGCACGGGTGGGGTGTATAAATTTTTTTTTTTTTTAAGTTTTCTTAAAATACATTTATAATTTTGTAAATTAGCAATATTACAAATCATCCCGGTATACCAGGCGCCTCTTTCCTATCCCAGTGTTCCCGGTAATCATATCCCAGTGGTCACGGTAATTTTTCTAATCCCGGAGTTCCCGGTAATTTTCCTATCTCAGTGTTTACGGTAATTTTTATATTCCGGTATTCTGGGTGTCTTTATGGTAAATTTCCTATCCCTGTGTTCTCGGTAATTTTTGTAACCCGGTAATTTTTCCATCCCGATGTTCTTGCTAATTTTCCAATCCCGGTGTTCTTGTCGCTTTTTACAATCCCGATGTTCCTGATAATGTTTAATATATTGGTGCCTTTATGAAATAACAAATTTGAAACCATAGTAAAAAGTCTAGTAAATTAGTAAGTCTAGTGAACAAATTAACAAATTTAAAACCAGTGTTTAAAACTAAAATAAAATATCTAGTAAATGAAAAAGTCTAGTGATCTGTCTCATTTGAAACAATGTTTTATTTTTAACTCGTTGTATGACTGGTAAAACAGGTTTTCAAACACGGAAAAATAAGTGAAAAAAAGCAGGAAAAACGGGAAAAAAAGAATGAAGGACTGATTTTCTCTTTATAAATTATAGCCCATGTCCTATTCTGATGTATAAGCTACATTATGGTAGAATTTCATTAAAATCCATTCAGTAGTTTTTGCGTGAAAGAGTAACAAACATCCAGACAAACATTCACAATTATAATAGTAGTAGGATTCTGCATTATCAGCTACCTGTCACCCCATATTAATTTATTTAGTATTATGAAACATGTAAAGTTTGGATTCTTCTTTTTAAAATTGAAATAATACAAAAAAAATGATCGGTTCAGATTTCTTAGTGAAATCAGTATCTCGCTTGCTTATGTAAGTTTTAACACAAAATTGGTTTTTTTCTTGATAATTCTTCGAAATCACATTCTGGACTTCCGTAAAAACTCATAAATATTTGAAAGCATTCTTATTTTTCAAAGAAGACTGAATATAAAAACCTATTTACAATCAACCATGAATTTATATTGTTTTTGTAAAGAATGTGTTCAACAGGAAGTAATGGCGACAGTTGTCTGAGTTTTTTTTTGCTGCAACTGTTAGATACTCAAAAGATTTCTATAAATAGCATATTTTTCTTAGAATGTGAATAAAAAATTTAAGAAATAGCGAGTGATTCAATGTATTTAGCCGCAATCTTCTTTTTGTAAAAAAAATGACAATTTCTACGAAAATATCTTTCTAATATTTCTCCAAACGTTCTAAACAAACATACAAACCTTTTTTTATCTATAATACAACAAAAAATAAAATTCTAAACTTTATTTGATACTGTTTTACCGCCATTCATGGCTGGGGTCTCAGAAGACCCCAGAGGGGGAATATGTGACTATTTCTCCCAAGACACTTAAAAATGGAATAATACCTCCAAAATTTTTACCCATTGTAAAACTTTGCGAAATTAAGGAATAGTAGCATCGGAAATTGTCAAAACAAAAATGCATGGGAGATATCAAGCGTCAAAGTGCGTCTGGGGTCGAAAAAGACCCCAAAGGGGTAGGAAGGTTAAATTACCGTCAATACGAACTAGAGGTGTCCGGGTCGTATACCCAATGGCTGCCCAAACCCTCACACCAGGTGAAGGGCCCCTATTCTGGTATCGAATGCAAGCAGGTAATGTGCGGTCTACTCGTAACCTCCAGACACGTATACGGCCATCAGAATGCTGCACGCAAAACTGGGATTCGTCTGAAAAGACGACATTATGCCACTCCTGTGTCCATCTTTGTCGTTCGGTGCACCAGAGTCGCCGCCTTCATCTATGCTCCATTGTCAATGGAATCCGAAGTAGTGGACGCCGAACTGAGAATCCCCGCTTCTGCAAACGTCGTCGTACCGTACGAGAAGACACTGGACGTGCTGCTAACATGCCAGTTTCCTGACTAATGGTCCGTGATGTGGTTGTACCGTCTTGCAGGACCGACCTCACGATATGCCTGTTCTCTCGTTCGTTAGTCATGCGAGGGCGTTGAGATCCTGCATGCCGTCTACAATGACCCTCAGCAACCCATTGATTCTATATCCTCATGACAGTGGTCGGATTTCGACCAATGCGACGGCCGATATCACGGAACGATAATCCACACTCTCGATAGGCTACGAACCTGCCTTTATCGAATACCGAAACATGATGGTAAGCATGTCTTCTTCTTGTTGGAGTCATTACACGATAGTTTGAGCAAAATGAGGTATTCTCACGTTTTAAGATTAAATTTAATTAAAATAGTAGATAAAAAACCATGAAGAATGACGTTTACATCAAGTATTTTCGTAGCCTAGTTTCTGAGATATAAATTATTGAAATTTCGTTTTTCGTTTTGGCGCGAAAACACTTTCGAATCACAAATCATGCGCTGTGAGGTCACATCCAATAGAAACCCGTTTTCTGATCACGTGAAAACAGTTAACACAATGGTTTCCATGCGCTGTGATGTCACATCCAATAGAAGCCCGTTTTCTGATAACGTGACTTTTCTGACGTTTTGGCAAAAATTAAATTGAATTTTAAGTTATTTGAAACATATTTTTGAACTTAAAAATCCGAAATTCGGGAGTTTTAAACCATAATGTATCAAAAAAGTATAAAATAAAGCAAATCCCTCACTCATGCAAATACCTCATTCAACCTTATAAAGCGCTTTCCGAAGGAGAAATCCCCCTCACAATTTTCCTTTTATGCAGTACTTCAGATATCGTATCTCCCTCCTGCGTTGCCAAAATGCTGTGAAATTCTCATCATTTGCATATTTTAACCTCTTCTTCCTTTCATGTAAATTTGACTTTCGTCAGAAAATTCCTTCTTGGTGTTGCAATTTTAATGGCCAGCAGAGATATAGGGTCTGAGTCGATTTTTTTTCCAGTATTGTACATATGTCTGTCTGTATATGTCCTTAGAGTTTTAAAGTTTTCCCAACTACATTAACTTTTAAACTTTACCACGTTGCTCTACTTGCGCCCGGGAAGGTTTCTGAATAAAACTAATTTAAAATTGACCCATTCTAATAACTTTTTTGGTTCATTTATGCTTGGAAATCCCATATTTCATACCTAACATCATGGAAAACCCCTCAATTGTTGTAACTATAACAAGAGAAGATGTAACATTAATTGCACACAGTGCTACACATTTGGACTGCCGAAGCCCGTCTGTAACACACCAGATGATATTTATTAAAAAACTGAACGCCTGGCAAAGCCTGGATGTAATCCGGGTCTGACTTCCGAAGTCCGGGTTTCATCGCTAGTCCTTAAATAAAACCACTAAATTACCTAAAAAACACGTTTATTATTCCATTTGTAAGCTAAACGACGACGACATTAAGTTACACGTTACAAAAAACGCAGCCGAAATAACAGCAATAAGACAAACACCAAATAACCTCGCTAACAACAACCGAAATCATTTATTGAAGGCAGAGGCATGGGCGAGGGAAGCAATTCCAAGCAACAACAAAAATCTGTGACCAAGGAACTAAAGAGATCTCAGCGGAGCCGGCCTCATCCGCCCCTAATTCCCAACATCCCTTATCCTGTTGCATATACAAAAGGAAACTAGGTCCTCAGAGGCACGGGCTTATCCGTTACACGAGAGAAAAAACCTCCACGGGGATGGCCCGTGATTGGGACGAAGGCGAATCGAGTTAGGCGGACCGAATGGAGAACCGTCATATTTCTGGAATCTGTTAGGGTTGGAATTAGGTTGCTTGATTAGGGAGGGGGGAGAGACTTATGTGCGGATTATTATGAGAGACGCGGGAGTGCCTTTTGAATGATGGATGCGATATGGATTGCTGAGATGTGTTCGGGAAATGTGTTGTTTGCTTTTACACTTCATATGAGTGCAACACTTTTGCAAAATTGTTAGAAACATTTTGCAACGCTGTTGTGTAAGTACTACAATGCAATGTTAATGTTAAGGGGAAAGTGATATAAACTGGACATTATTAATTCCAACTCATTTTAGTAACGCTGGTTATTTTAATATGGCATTAAATCATCTGAAATTTAGATAAGGAACCATTTTTGTGACTTAATTGGAGGCAATTAAAATAATCATTAGAATGGGACTATGTTAAATCCATTTTTTAAGTTTCTCTTAACTTATATCTGAAAATTACTGTTACAAAATTTTATCATGCATTAAATCTAATAATATTTGTTTTGCATTAAGATAATTGCTTATTGAAATACATCATGTAAGGCAGGGGTTCTCAACCCTTTTGACTCCGCGACCCCCTTTTCATTGAAAATATTATGGCGACCCCCCTCAGACCTAAAATGTTAAGACACTTCGTCTCTTTCTCTACTCATATCATCTCATCTTGATCAATAAGGGTATAAATACCATTTGCAACATCCTACAGGTGTGAACAAGGGTTCTCTAAAATTGTGCACTTAAAATCAAAGGCAAGAAATCGTTTGACACTTAAAAACGACATTCTCCTATGCGTTAATGACATTAATCCGGACATACAAAGACTTATTAATTCCAAACATGCTCAAATTTCTCATTAATTTAATTGTTAAGATCTATAAATTTTGAAAATTGTTTTGTCTGTGTGAAAAATAACTCTGTAAATATGTATGCCTGTTTTTAACTTTTGTCGAAATATAATATAAAACTGTGTTTATATGGACACGAAAACGTACTCTATTTTACGAACTGGGGAAAATTTTAAAGAAGAAATAAGTTCCAAAGACTCATAGAAGAAAAGAACGAAATAAAAGAATAAGTTTAGCATAGTAAAAGGAGTTATATACTACGTTAAATAAATTTAAGTCAGAACATTACCTTCCATAAATTGTAAGGTAGTAAGTAGGAATTCAACCCTTTGTTTCATGCCCTGGGGAATATTTAAAGGTTTCCGGGAAAACTAAAAACATGTGATGTTTTTGGAGTATCCTTTTCCTTTCATCAAATATAACCATGGTTTGGCAGATTTTTAAGAATCTCTAAAAAGAGGCATACAATAAAGTTTGAGTACTTCAGTCTGATTTAATTTTCGTAAAAGGTAAAAATTGAAGTGATGCTATCGAGTTAGGTTTGGAATTTTTAAAAAGAATCTTATGCTATTTTTGTGAATGAATAATGTGCAAAATTTGTAGTTTATATTTTATTCAAAGAAAAAAAATCCTAGATAAACTAAGAAAATTTGACGTTTTTAGTCGGGTTTATTGTGAGTTTTTTATAATCAATTTGGAGGATCTACTCTGCTCGCTATCGATCACCAACCCCGAAACTTCCACACAGTTCTTTTAAGATCGCTTCGCGATTTCAGCTTCGCTCATTTAATCTTACCACTCCAGAACATCTCACGCTGGTCGGCTTAATTAATGCATTTTAAAACCGAAACTACTTGCATATTTTATTTGTAAATAAATTAATCCGATTCATTCACCCAAATAAATATGTTGCTGAAATATTTTTTCCTAGTTTATCAATAATTCAATCGAAATGTTTTTCCAGAAAAAATATCTAGCAAATCTACTTCTCACTATCGTCAACCAAATTAATGAAACAACATGTATTTGAGAAACTTTTGAATTTAATAAAATATTGAAGTGCGTATCTATTAGTAAACCGTCTAAAACAAAAAAGAGACACTTAAAACTGATAATACTAATTTGTTAACTTGGTAAATAACCAGAAAAAGAAAAGAATTTGAAACTTTGATTTTAAATAATTCTTAAACAAATTAGAAATATTTTAAAAATATCCCTCTTTTCAAAAATATATGTGTTTAAAACATCAGTTCTACCTTATTAGTTTTTATTTTATTTGAAAAACCAGAAAAGCGTAACAATTTTTGAAACTTTAAAAATTAATTACTCCGAAAAGAGATACAAAAACTTCGTACCTAAGAGCACGTGTCTACAAAATTAATAATGCTGCCGTTAATAGATTTTGCTCGGGGGCCAACCCGCAGCAAAAACACCCCAATTTTTGACTATATAACATAACATATATTTTGACATTATAAACTACTCCAAAATTAACAATCTTATTAATAGGTTTTTGAAAACAAATTACCCATTATGGATTTTCTGCTAATTTTTAAAATTTGATAGTTTTCCGTTAAATAGTTTTTGCGTAGTGAGAATTCAAAGAGCTTCCCAAACTGTGCACCAAGGCGTCTTGGATGGCCTAGATGATGAACTTAGTTTAAGGCTGTATCTTAAAACTATTTTAAACATCATTTTAGAAAATACTTTTCATTGAAGAAACTTTTATGCATCACACAGTTACTTATCTGAAGTAAAAGACATTGGAAGCATATTAAAGATATGAAAGTTGTTTTTTGCTCTGAAATTTTAGGTACAAGAACGAGTAATAAAAGTAACTTAGTAAATTTTGCTACCTAAAATTGATAAAATCCTTAAAAACGTCTTAATATCAATGAGTTCTTTTTTTAATTGTAAAAAGATGTTCATTAGTTTTAAAATAAATATTCCTAAAAAGTACATTTTGAATAAAAAAAACTCGATGAAAAAAATTAGGCATTTAACGCTAGCACTATTAAAAATTTATAAAACCTAGGTGATAATCTTATTTAAAAGACGATTAAATCTTGCTTTTATCAGTTACTTAATTCTCGATAGGTAAAAACTCCCTGGATAAATTTAGATTTCAAAAAGAGTATCAGAACAAGCGTAGAAAAACATAGATCTCTCTCGGCTCTAAAAACGAAAGAAAGGTTTTCACAAAATAAAAAAAAAAAGCTTTCGTAATTCGGTAAATTCTGCTTTTTCACACTGAAGATTTTCAGGTCCCATTGGGGGTTCAATTCCAGCCAATAGAAAGAGAGAGAGAGCATGCCTTCCCCGATAAACTCTGCTGAAAGTGTAGTAGAGCCTATAGAAAAAGGCAGTAAGAAAAGAACTATCTAAAACGCTAACAAAAAAAAAGAAGGTTGCATAAGTGAACAGGAGAAACAAAGGTGGCACTGTGAAATAGAAATTTCTTTTTTTTTTGCGAATTTTTCGGTGGCAATGAGATAAAAATCTTCGAAAACTCCACGTCGTTTCCTGTAGGCACCCCAAGAGTATTCAAAAAGTCTACTGAAAACTTTGCAAATTTTCAAGACCTCTGATTTTTAAAGGAGAGAGGGTACTTTATTGCACGGTTATCTTTGAAATTTGTAGCATTAAATAGCCTTTAGATACGTTGAGAATTTTTTTAATGTTTTTTCTTCTATAGTGGCTGAAGAAAATAAAAGGTATTGGGGTATTCCTTGGAGGATTCGTGCGATAATAATGTGCTTTATAAAGATCTTTCTTTTTTTCGAGGATCTGAACTTTTTTAGAGCTACGCTTTCATAATAATATTGAACCTCTCGTAACACTGAATGTAAATAGATAAATTTAAAAGGAGATTTTAAAGTCATTTTTAATAAGGTTATAAAACGATGTTATTACTGTGTAACGTGTACGTAAGTGTTTTTTAAATTTATGAAAATATAATATTTTCTCTCTGAATAAGTATGAGGAAAAGAGGCAATTCACTAACACAAAAAATGTCAAACAGGTAAAAAGTATCAAACTTAAGTAATAGTATTTTAATTGAATCACTGATAAAAAAGATTTGTGTGTGTTCTACACACTGGTATTTTGAAATAATTTTGTTTTTAATGAAAACATATTATGATCTTATACCTAATAATTTGTCCCGTTAAACTTATTACTTAACTTTAATGTTTTCAAAACATTTCAACGATTTGACAAAAAAATAACATTGATACACATTTTAGGAAACATAAATTTGGAATAAAATTTTTATAAATAATTTTTTAAACTAAAAATGGAAAGAAAAAACGCACAAAAATTGTAATTCTTTAGACTATAATAGGTAATGATTTTTATTTTTAACTTAATTTATTAAAATTGATGTAACTTTTTAGTCTTATGAAGGAACAAAAATTTTAAGATACCATAATTCTCCATCTGAATAATTCTAAATAAAATTACAGGACCCTAATTGGAGTTATATCCAGTTATATTTACCTTTTCTATAACACTATGTAGTATCAACAAACATCCACAGCCAATAAGGCACGAATTACCCTTAACTCAACAAAGGAACAACATTCCATTCGTTTCAATGAAGCAACTCTTTCTTCTCAGTACAAACGGCACAACAGGAAAGCTTCCCTGTCATTATTTAATAAAACATTCCTCAGAAAAAGCGCTGAATACCCCCTTGTTTCGGCAAAAGAATCCCCAGCGGCGGTAGTAGCGGAGATTAGGCTTAAGTGCGCTTCCCGGAGAGGTGACGGATGATTTCGGCGTCGTAATTTGTTTCTACCGTCGCAAGAATTCGGGCCTTTTTTTTAGCTTTGGACGTGTTGAAGAAATTCGTGCAGTAGGGTTGTTACTTGGAGGGGTTTGTAAATGGATTTCTCGGGGGTTGGGACAATATTTATTATGTCACTTTTTTTGTGTGTTATTGATGTTTATGTTGGAAGTGAATTAACTAGTATTTTTTATATCTTGGTGGAAAGCTTAGTGAGAGAAGATGTGCTAAAGATGAACGAAAACTGGCTTGAATACGATTTCAAGTTTTCGTAGTCATTTGTTTCATTGTTCATTTGTTTCATTCGTAGTCATTTGTTTTTGATACTTTTAGCACTGTGTATGTAAAAATGTAATTTTGTAAGGACATTCACAAAAAATATCTAAAAAAAAGACACTTTAAAAAAAGTTTTTATTTAAGCAAAAAATATAATTTACTTTGAAGGAAAATTGATCAAGTATCATTGATCTTTACTAGTTAAAGCTAAAAATGGAATCCGTTAACGCAAATTCTTCACATAATATTACTTATTTTTAAATGACACCTCTTTTAATGAACCAATAGTAAATTACAAAACCAGTCATGTGGCAATTATGTGAAAGGAAGGATATCTTCTGGTATTTTGTGGCGGAAATATTTCTGTTATCAACCATTTATCTTTTATTGGAGAATTAATTGCAGCATCTCTTAAAATTCTGAATATTTAACTTTAAATTATTAAAAATTCTCACACGATTCCAAAAATATGCTTGTCTTTTCCCACAATTTTTTTCAATTGATTATGAGATATTTTTAACGTAAAGCTCCTAACAGTGTGACGTCATATGTGCCTCTTGGAAATGTGGGAAACACCGTTTTCATCGAAACTCTAGGCTATAAAAAAACTAGAGCTCAGTATTTCAAAGCGAAATGATTGTAAACAAGGCACATTTGACGTCACAAGCTGTTTCAGCTCAGACAGAAAAGAAGCTATCTGTAATTGAAAATAACGGATTTGAAAGGTAAATTAAAATGTTTTTTGGAAGTTTTAAGGGGACATGGTACCTTTTTGGCTAAAATCTTTATATTCATTGTTATTTGATACTTTTTCTGATAATATATGTATTTGCCTTACATTAGATACATTTCAAGTAGAAAATACTAAAAAATTGAAAATTTATTAGTTAAAAAAAACTTAAAATTTAAGAGGTGTTTTTAAAATGCTACTCCTCCTACAATAATTGACTTACACTCATAAAATTTTGTATTTAAGTATCTCAATCTATATACAATAAAAGCTAGTATCGGTTAAGGGTTTGTACAATTTTAATTAAATAAAAATATTATTTTTCTTTCATCACTTTCAAAAAACCTTAAAAATGCTGAAAATCAAAATTCAATAAAATTTTTAAAAAAATCTACCATGAATATCCAAAAACCCATACTAGCTTTTGTTAAACCCTTTTCCAACAATAACCAGAAAAAGTTTCAAGATATTTGGTGCTATAGATAAAAAGCCTTAGCATTTTAAACGACGAAAACGGGGTTCTGAGAAAAGCGGACAAGTTTCCAATATCCATAGAGAAGTGCATACCATCAAACATAAAATTAGCCATAAATTGGATAATTTTCAGTAAAAAATTTCTAAATTTTGTAGGATGATAGCCAAATGCATATAGATTAGTTTGAATGAAAAAAATTTTTTCGAATTTTTGTCAAAGAAAGGTACCATGTCCCCTTAAGCCATTCTGAATACATTAAGACTAAAAAAATGGACTGCAATTATCCATTTTAAGAAGTTTATATTTTCCCTTTTTTTATTACAGTTTATGTTGAATACTTTTATCTACACAATTTCATTCTGCCGGCTGAACGGGATTATTACCTCGTAGTGGAGTCGCTTATGTCATGTTCCGAAAATTTCTGGGTGGAGCTTAGTGAGTGGTATCATTCGATTCGTAATGACATCTACATTAACGTGGTACCGGATGTTTTTTCCGAAATCCGTGCAGAGGGCGTGTATGACGTTATAAATGCAAGATAGCCGCCACTGGAAAAATGCTCTAAAAGGCGATATAGATATATTGTCTGAATTATTTTTGAGCAAAGTTATCAGAAATTTATAGATTTATCGAATAGCTACCAAAAAGAGCATCGAAATCCATAGAAAATAGCGTTCATGACGTCATAACCAAAAAATGCCTATTTCTAACAAAAATACATGATTTAGACGTTTAATACTTTAAATAAGATGCTATTTTCGAAGTGAATGCAATGAAAATAAGTTAATAATTAAAAACCCAACAATGAAAGTTTCATTGTTTGTCTCAAAAGGCGGATATGACGATGATATTCTTTTTTCTTAATTTGCGTGACTCAAGTTTCATATATCTATTCTATGTATTTTATGTATCTATTTAATTATACATACTAGATGTAACCATGATCTTGATATATAAGCCTATAACATGGGTTCATTGCTTCCCTACAAGAGTTATTTTAGTGTAAAAATCGTCTTGATTCCAGTTTGAGTATAGTCAAAATCAAAAGGAATACAATTAGTTGAACTTTCTTGAAGGCTGTAACAGTTTTTTTGTCAAGCATCTTTATGTTAACTAAACCAGGAAATTTATTGCTGAATTCTATCAAGTTCTTTATAGTTCATATTTAAAACAATTTAACTGTTAATATTGTCCCCATACTTACTGATTTGGATGATAAAAATGAATGAGGGAGATAGAATAAGTTCGATGATTCTATCTAACCGTAAAGTGTAATTCCTGCCTTTCACTCGATTTAAAGCTGTATTTCTCCACTTTAAGTCCTATATATATCTTTATTACATCCATTAAAGAGCAAAAATCCACAATTAAACAAAATTCGAACAAAAATCTCGAAATTTTGGTTTTACGTGGTGGCCATCTTGTATTTATGACGTCATATCCGCCTTTTGTTACAAACAATGAAACTTCCATTGTTGGGTTTTTAGTTATTAACATATTTTCATTGCATTCACTTTGAAAATAGCATCTATTTAAAGTATTAAACGTCTAAATCCTGTATTTTTGTTAGAAATAGGCATTTTTTGGTTATGACGTCATGAACGCTATTTTCTATGGATTTCGATGCTCTTTTTGGTAGCTATTCGATAAATCTATAAATTTCTGATAATTTTGCTCAAAAATAATTCAGACAACATATCTATATCGCCTTTTAGAGCATTTTTCCCAGTGGCGGCCATCTTGCATTTATGACGTCATACACGCCCCCTTCACGGATTTTGGAAAAAACACCCGGAATTAATGTAGATATCATTACGAATCGAATGATACTACTCACTAAGCTCCACCCAAAAATTTTTTGGACACCATTGTTTTTTGACACAAGCGACTCCACTATCGTGATCTTTCCCAAATAATGTTCAGACAATAAACGTATCATTAAATTGCATAGTTTTTCTCATGGAAAATTAGTTTATTTTATGGTTTTCAGTTCAATTCACGGTTTTTATTTTCCATAGTTGTAAAAAATTAAATTAAAATATTTTTTCTTTTGTAAGAAATACTATCTACGAGTGAATGATAACAAGGTTTTTTGCAAGATAATGTGTAATTTTTGTAGTGTTTGATTACATTTTTTATTGCTAGTTACATCAAATTGCTTACTTCCTTTATAAGTATCTACATACCTGGTGCTTTTTTAAAATATCGCTCATCGCTGTATATGATGCTAAGAGGCTTATTAAAGTCTAAATTTCACGCTTTCTAAATTCCAAAAGTCTTAATTTTATTATCTTTATTTAAGTACAGTGTACTCAAGGTTTCCTTGTGAACTCTTTTAATCCAGATATGAGGTAAGTTAGAAGTTGAGTGAGTCTTAATTTGATCATTTTAAGGTGATTTTTTAAATTTTAAATTATTTTCTGCTATATGAAAGAAATAACCTTGCATGCTTTTAAATATTACATTTTATCTATAATTGCCGGTACTATATAAGGAATTTTTACAGACACTTTAAAAATCCTTCTTTTTTCATATTAAAAGATCCTCAACTATTTACCAACAAGTTTAAACTTAAGTTTAAGTCGCCATGCTACATTATTCCCCCTAGAGCGCTTACTTTGGCACTTGCAGGGCATTTATATTTCATGCGGAGCCCTGAAACTGTACACAAATCGCTCAAATTAGATTGAGAACATTCTCGCCAAAAAACAACCCCTAGCATAGGCAAAACTGAACATTATTTTTTCGCTATTATTATTATTTTTACTCTCTAAAAAAACACTTTAAAAAAACATTCTTTTTTTTCTAAACACGCGGTTCATCAAGTAAACACCATGACGTAAAGTCCCCTACAAAAAAAATACTCAGAAGAAGAATGTTTGAAATTCTCTAGATTTTTGTTTCCCAGAGCTGTGATTTCGGGCTGTTTAAAAATTCATGCAAGGATAAGAAAAGAGTTTTTAGGTGTTACTGCACCAATGAAATATTCATCCCCCTTCTGAGCGAAGGATAAGGGAGAAAAGCCGAAAACTAAAAAGCAGCCTTAACTGCAACAAAAGGAAAAACCCGAAGGTTTGCCTTTATTGTTTTCTAGAAGGAAGGAAAAGAAAAAAAGGACGTATTCCTGCCAGAATTGCATTGTTATCTTTCTAAAAGTTGAGGAGCGAAATTCATAATGTTTTAATAAATCAACCCTTGTTGCGGTTTTCGAGGGAGATAAAAACATGACAGATAAAGCTGTTTCTTTGGCTTTTTTTTATGTGGCCCACTTCTCCGGCTCCTTCTCCGCGATGATAATAATGTAGCGCTTTTTTCTCCTTTTTCCCCAGCTCGCCTTTTAACGTCTTGCGCTTTTTAAGAGCGAAAAATGGTTTCTCTTGTTATTTCTCTCTCTTTCTCAGAGTTCTTCCTATAGGGGCTTTTTAGCGGATAAAGATTTCGGTGGAGGCTTCCATGTAAATTCTATTTGTTGCTCTCTTCTGGTACGCGGTAGTGTGAGTCTTGTTTGATTTAAATTAACTGAAGAGTTAAAGGGAAAACTTTCTGGCAGTGATAAAGGGGAGAAGTTTGAGTTAAGAAGAAGAAACAATTTTTTCTTTCTTTCTGAGGCTTAAGAAAGATTGTTTTTAAGTAATTTGTAACTCTTGACGGAGCTGTGTAAGTTGGGTTTTTCAGGTCGTTGCGTCTCTGACTTTTTTTGAAGACGAGTGAACTTGCTGATAAGTATATTATTACGTTTATATAAGTGTATTATGCGTATGATGAAACGTCTTTTAGAGTTGTATTTCTCTTAAAGGAACTTTTGATATGATCGTGTGTTTATTTTTTGGTTGTATTAAGGGAACCAAGACGTTTTCGTGAAAGAAAAATGCTGTTATTTTCCTTATTGAAAAAACCATCTCTTTTAAGTTTAAGAGATCGCATGTTGATAAAAATTTGTAGACATAATCTGTACACTATTTCAACCAGGTTTATAAAAAATACAAAATCTGGTAAATATTTTAGAAAAAGAATATCCAAAAAGTACTTATTCTATGCAGCCTTACATATAGTGATGGAAAGGTACGCTCGTAGAAAAGGTTTCTGAAAAAAAATTCACTGAACATGTTTAGGTATTCTAACAAATATATAAACATTGCAATGAAATAGTTTTTGTTCTAAATTATTGATTGTATTTTTTTTAAATTATAAAAGTTGAAAATTGAAAACGCGTAATAAAACGACAGTTTTTTACACATTTTGGACCCTAAAAACAAATATAAGGTCACAACACCCATAAATTCAGTTTTAATGTATGCATATTATTGTGTTTAATCATTATACCAATAGAATATCATTATAGAACTTGATACGAGCGTACCCAAAGATAAGAAAATCAAGAAAAACCGTAAAAAGTGTTCTTTAACTCAGAATTTCTCTTGGAATCAGGTTTCAAACCTACACGTTATACATTTTTGGAATCAGCGTGAAATGTAGTTTTTTAAAAGGTTCATTTGAAAAATCGATTTTTTGAAGGTCTGTAACGTCTTGGTTCCCTTATACATAACATTTGATTAGGATTTTTAACATAATATATGCATATTCAGTTCATATAATGTTTATGTTCTGCATACATATGTTTTCATTTTAACTTTTATTTTAATGCATTTATTTTAATGAAATTAAAATTAATTAGTGCATACCAGGGTTATTTGACATATATTTGTGTTTTTGATGTTAAACCCTTTTTAAATAATACTTAGAGATAAATTTGTTTTATGCAGTTTATAGGTTAAACTCTAGACTAAAAAGTCGGTTACATGATTTTAACACGCGTTTAATTAGCCTAAAAATTAGTTCAAAAATTAGCTCTTAACTATGCGAATTAGCGCACGCGCGGAGGGCAATTTGCATACCCTACGGGGTAAGTTGGATTAACCCATTAATGCCCAACTTTTTATTTTTCTTAAATATTTGGTAAAAACATAGTAAATAGCCCAAAAACAACTGGAAAAATAGTGAAAAAAATTCCAGGTTAAAATTTTAATTTCTACACAAAAATTAAAAAACGTCCCTAAAAAGGGACGTCAGGCACGAATGCCCCCGTTGTTTTTCCCTATAGTAAACGCATGGTAGAAAACTTTTTTAAAGCCTCAAAAACATCTTCTACCTTTTTAAGTGCAGCAAAAGTGATCGGAACCATACTTTAACATGAATATGAACAAAAAATATTAATTACTTATCCAATTAACTGTAAAATTAACCCTAATTAACGTAATTTGAGCATTTTTTATGCTCTAAAACACGTTTTTTCCTCCCAAATCTATGTTAATTGCAAATTAATTAAGGTTTTTAATTGAAAAAGGCAATCTTTGTTTATGTGTTACCTAATATTAAGTATTAATTACTTTTAAACACCTCAAATCCATCAGAATATCTCAATTTGTGAAGTTTAAGTCTTTCGAATGCCCATACTTTTTTCATTTTATTTAATTGAATTGTGCGGGACACGAATTTCTCCCCAAAAATCAAGCATTAGTGGGATGTGCATTAGCGAGCCAGATGATATAGATTGATCTGCAGTATAGAACACAATGATTAGCGACATCTAATTAGAAAAAAAGCCGCAAATTTATCACAAAAGCGACTTTTTTGGCAATTTTAATGACAAAAAGTCATTATAACTAATAATTATTAAACTTTTAATTAAAATATAACCGGAATATATTTGCATAAGTAACAAATATAGTATAATAATTAATTTATTCCTTTTAATTAATATAAATTAATTAATTCCCTACAATTTAAGACTTTTTATTCCATTAATTTGGCAGAAATAACAGTATTTTCCAAAAAAAATAGACAAAAATAATAAATTTATTAGCTAAAATTAAAGTAATTTTATAAATATCAGTTATTTAATTCATTTCATAAGAATCGAACGCGTTTTTATGAAAAAATAAAGGAAACACTAGCATTTCACTATGGGGAAAACCACGGGGGCATTCGTGCCTGACGTCCCTTTTTAGGGACGCTTTTCGAGGGTCCGAAAAATGGTCAAGATAAAATATTTTGGAAAAATAAAAAAACACCCCAACTGATTTAATGTATAAACAGTAATATATATTGACATTGAAATTTTTTTAAAATAACAACTAGGATTTTTAAGCTTTTTCTTTTAAAATTTTTAAAAAAGCACTTTTCTGAAAAATTCTATCTTCCAACTTTAAAAAAAGTGAAAAATTTTTAAAATTCTGCTTTCTTCTTGTGTTCTTTATGTTCTATGAAGATCAAAGATACATCAGTGCAAATTTTGATTCAAAGGAACAATTTTTGTAGAAATAGGAGGATTTTAAAAAAACGTCCCTAAAAAGGGACGTCAGGCAGTAATGGGTTAAGCTAATTTTCATATTGATAAAACAGGATTTAAAAATGCCTTAAGGCCCATTCAGACTTATAACTTTTGATACTCATTTTCAAGGAATCCTCCTGTGGTACAATCTTCACACGTTTACTTTTCTATGAAAACTAGAGCATCACTCACGATGAACAGTGAAAGTGAAATCGTGTGAATGAGCTTTAATCCCTTTATCCTTTTTATCTTTTTCATCCCCCCGAAACATCTTATTTCTCTCGCACTTTTTTCTTCATCTCTAAAAGAAACAACATTCTCTGTTGAAAATAGTAAAAAAATAAGGTTAGTAAAATAAATTTCCGTGCTTATTAAAGTTTATAATAGTGTTAGAACCACATAATAATCAATATTGCACGAGCCTATCTGTAGCAGAAAAACATTTTGGCACTACTAACTCGATCTCTGACGCCAGTAAATAAAAATTCGCTGCACTCTATTTACAAACTTTAAAAATCCTAAAATATAATATCCTTCTATACTATACTCTGTTCATTTAGAATTGGCGCCTGAGACGTAATGTATTAGAAGCAATTACTACTGCAATTATCATCGAAAATTTTTTCTTTTGCAATAACAAGGCAGTCGAAACAGAAGTAGTAAATACACTGTAAAAAATCGGTCCCAGTGTAATGAGCGTTATTAGGCGTTTTTGAGGGTTTTTAATCCTGTTTCAGGCACCAATTATAAATGAACAGACTATAGACAGCAACTTAAGTTTAACTTACTACATCACTTACAAGCAAATTAGTTTAAATCGCGGTGTCTGAATTTCGAGTGCAACAAAGAACGTCAATTTTAAAATATGATTATTTCGTTCAACCCATGTATAAATAGTGTCTTTTTTTATCACGATTAGCATATAGAAGTTCCTCCTATCAACCAAACCGGCTTTGTGTTTACTCACTTTCTCCTTCCGCGTAGTGACGTACTGGATTCAGGAAGCGTTGCTGTGAAGTATATACTTTTGTTTAGAGCAGCGTGGTCCAACCTTTTGCTTTCTGGGAGCAAATTTAACTTTTTTATAGGGTGTTATAATAAATTATACTTTCTCCTTCCGCGTAGTGACGTACTGGGTCTAGGAAACGTCGCCGTGAATCATAAAATGTTAACAAGCTGGCTTTATAAATCTCTTCTAATCTAGAACATTAGTTCTTAACAGTTTCCAACTTAAAATAACCTGACAAACAAATCAATGTTTAAAAATTAATAAAAATAGTGGCTTTAAAATATCTCTAAAAAAAAGTTTGACTTGCTTTAAGAAACAGGGACATTGGTTCGAGTACTTAAAATGTAACAACAATTGAAAGGAGAATTTCACCATTTATTGCTGGTTAAGCGGACAATAGGTAAAACTCACAACTCTCAAGCGTCACCTCCAACCGTGGACCGGTTTCGTCCTTGTTAGGACTCATCAGCACGGTATAGGATGGTAACGCAAGAGAGAATCAGAATTCATCAGAATTGAGAGAATTGGTCACCACTTTTTCAGTTATAGTCGGCTAGACTAGTACTTGCCCTCCTCTCTCTTGCGTTACCATCCTATACCGTGCTGATGAGTCCTAACAAGGACGAAACCGGTCCACGGTTGGAGGTGACGCTTGAGAGTTGTGAGTTTTACCTATTGTAACAACAATTGTTCTTTTGAAAAATTGATTTATTTAAAAACCCTTTCACCTCTTTAACACTTTCCCGTAACTCAGTCCTTAACACACTCAATCCTACACTTACCCCACCCGAATCTCCACTACGACCCCCGCGAGCCACAGTGCGTCTTTGACGGACGACAGTCCCATCCTCCACCTGTGGGAATTGTAACCCACTCCATAAAGATTCGAGGCAACAAGAAACCGGGCGATAAATCCATTTGCTGCTGACACCCAACCTCCCAGCTCCGGGTGACAATTCTTCATTCCGACTGCTGCTCCCGAGCTTCTTTCTGTTTTGGGTGACCTCTTAATGGAACGACTTGTTTCTGATGAGGGAGAACAGGTGTCCTTCTGGGGGTCCCGGCCTGCTGATTTAGGATGGGGTTGAAGTTATTGGCTGTTGATCGCGCTTTTTTGAAGTTATTGGGCCGTTTGTAAGTGTTAGTGGTTGAAGAAAAGAGGCTTTTTATGACAGAGGAAGGGAGAGTGAGTGTTAAGAATGTATTGCGTTCGCTTTCGAGATGTTATGCGGGATTGAAAGCCTGTTTCTCCATCCTTTTAAGCTTTGAAAAATTCTTTGGTATTGCTGCTTACCATCTCCTTCCTTTCTTCTCCAATTCAATTCCTTCAAAGGCTGTTTCTCCATCCTTTTAAGCTTTGAAAAATTCTTTGGTATTGCTGCTTACCATTTATATTTTGAAGGATTTTGGTTTTTTGGTGTAGGATTCGGTTTGATTTTTTTTATTTTCCAAATAACATGTTCCGATTAAGCTCCGCCTACCAAGTTGACGATCGGATCATCAACCTGAAATTCAATCATCAACTTCCCCACAGACGGCCAACTTGGTTGTAAACTTTGCAAATCGACACATCAACATAACTTGACGATAACCTTAGGATTTATATATTTATAGAATACATTTTAAGCATTTGATTTTAAGTTCAAGATTTGCGTTTTTAAAGCCAAACTTGCATGGTTTTAGATGCTTAGATGTTTTTCAAAATTTACTTGCAAAATGTTTATGATGTGTTTTATTTTTTTAATAAGTGTTAAAAGACTCAATGGTTCATTAGTAGTTTTAATATTACAAAATATATTCTAAAATCAGAAGTATGTTAAAAATAATAAAAATAAATGCATAAAACCTCTATATCTTGTAAATTAAAATTTTGATTTTTCTGTTTTCTAGGACTTGAGGGACTTAAAACTATTCAAGAACAAGATTAAATGTTCATTGATCTCCTTTTTGTACCTAAAATTTTCTTTACTTCCTTATCTGAACCTTATGCAACATTGACATGAAATTGACTCTTAAATATCCCTTTTAATCCTATAGGCACCCTAGATTACCATTGGATCCTATGGAAAATTTGGGGCAATTAGGTATGAAAGGGATAATTAAGTATAGGAAAAAATAATTAAAATAGAAACTATGGGTATTAACTTTAAATGCAGTGAACAAAGTCATAACACAATAAAGTAAACTTCATCCAAAGCTTTACATCTCAATCTTTCATAGCTTTAAAACCTAGTAATTTCCCTACTAGACAAAATACCACACTGAAAGGGAAATGATTGATCACGCAACACCCCCCTCAAAACCTGTTAAATCACCCATTATAACATAACTATTAAATCTGTATATAACGTCCACTTTATTTTCCATCCGGCAGAATCTCTCGATCAACCAAATCAATGCTAAAGCCCAGAGTTTTATCCATCATCCTGATTTTAACGACTTCTGCCTTATCTGCATTCCCAACTTCCAGCATCTGACAGGAGATCCATAGGAAATCGGTGGCAGTACCTTATCGGAAAGCCATTAACGAAGAGAGACGCTACACACACCGGGTATACGCAGTTTAGCTCCATTTTCTTAGGTCTTCAAATATTATTATAACGTGTAAGATTCAATTGTTTAAATTTATCTTGTCTGTGGAGGGTTTTAAAGCCTTTCTTTTTGAATTGTTGTGTGAGCAAGCAATCGAATCTAGTACCATCGGTTAAATATAAACACTAATGATTGAGTTATTGCGTAAGTTTAGGAACGCATTTAAAATACCAATGTTTGATGTTGATGGGCGATTTATGGAGGTGATTTTATCTCCAGAACCTCAATCAGAATTGTCGTTATAACCGTTATGGGTAATATTTAATTTGAGAATTTTAATCAGTTTTCTAATTAGGAATATGTTGGTCTAATGCAGTTTTCGGAATTGTTATATAAATTTTGAGGTACAACCAAAGAATATTTGATAGACGCATTGATACTACACTGCTGCGCAAAAAATTAGGACAGAGCTCTTATCAATATAAAACTGTAGAAAAATCTAATCGTGTAAGCAGCAGAGTCAGTGGATAAAATAACCAAGTATTTATTAGAATATTGTTTAACTTGAAAGAGACGAATACAGCGACTGGCGTAATGAGGATCTAATCAGAAAGCATAACAAACATTACAAATAGTCCAACTTATATACTGACAGAGAGGTGACGTAGAGACCTTCTACGTAGTAACTTACACAATGCAGTTCAGTTCCTTTCATGTATTGATTTACATAATCCAACAAAAACCTAGTAGAATTATTTTTTTATCTGTGAAAATAATGGTATGAGATATTCAATGAGTGGATATGTAAAGCCCGAGAACAAATTTCCCCTACCAATAATTGAATCGTCAGTTTGAAGAAGGGAATAAGTCCAAAAAATGACAAATTGACTTTTTGTGCTCAAAACAATCTCTAAGCTTTGCTCTACACATGGGTGAAAAGAGGGGAACAATAACTAACCCCTATAGGGAGATATCGCCCCTTGAAGTTGTGAAATCGATGTCCATTCATTGTATTTTTTAAGCTAATTTGGAATTAAAGTTAATTTTTCTTTCTCCTCATATTCTTTGTGCTGTAAACTATGTTAAAATAAAATTTTCTCTTAATTTCAATGTTTTTCAAACTTTTTTTTATGTAGGGAATGTTTGACTCCATTCATATTCACTCACTCCATTGATACTGCTTTAATAACCCAGTTTCACTATAATTTTGAATTTAATTTGTCTTATTCTTTTTATTTCACCCTTTTGTGGTGTAAACTAAGGATAAATATAATTTAAATGTGATTTTAAGGGTTTTTAAAGATTTTTTCATCAGAAAAATTTCATAAGGTGTAAGAAGGGAATAAGTCCATCAACTTATTTTGGCTGTAAAATATTTTTGAATACAGTTATATTTGTTTTGATGATTGCTATGTTTTCTAAATAGGGTTCTGAACTTCCAGTAAAAATTTCGCGGTTATACAATGAAAATTCCATTACTTATACAGTTTTTTTCGATTTTCTCAAAACGTGATTTTTGGACTTATTCCCTTCTTCAAACTGACGATTCAATTTAAGGGGGAAAATGGGCCCTCCATTGATAATGGAATTCCATTACACATTTAGAGCAGCTATAGAAACGTCTACATAAGAGTTATTTAACTGAAAATTGTATGTTGTTTGTAAATAAAATGATAGTTCCCCTAAACTCTACGGATGTTTTTAAACGTGTCTGTTACCCTTTAATGGTATTTTTCAGGTTTTATTGAGAAATATCGGTCTAATAATCATTTTTGGGCAACTTTCAGCTTTTAGGTCATTTTTGGTTAGTGTCATGCCTTCAACCATGTGTTTATAGTAATTCTCACATCTGCTTGATTGAGTGTGAGTTTTGGGGATCTAGATAGTAACTTAAGATAGTATTATTTCAATATCGTTACTTATGTAAAACTTTTTGGAAGCCAAATTGAGAGATTTCGTGCAACTTAGTGATTGAAAAAGAAAATATGTGGACCCAAAATGTCATCTAAAAGAAGCAAATGGGACATGAAAACACAAGTACACAATTGCAGTCTTCAGTGAAAAATTATCTGTGGTGCTGAAATGGCACAGAAGAATTGTGTCTTTCACATAAAGGACATCTGTTATTAAAGTTCGAAACAAAAGCAATTTTTTAGTGTTTAGAGTCGTATACAAGTCTGAATAGAAACACATACATGTAAAAATATCTCCATTCTTTTAAAATTAGTTTTAAAGACATCGATTTTCTCCTTTGAAACTGTACCTTCAATATAGAGTTTTGAACACCACCTCCACACGCTATATTTTATAACGTGACATAAATTTTACCCAACGACAAATAACCACAAATTCCACACCCGAAACCTTGCAACCTGAACATCGAGAAAACGTCCGTCACAACCACAGAAGAAATCGACGACAACAAGCCCAACTGGAATGCTTCCAGGGAGATTAAACGGGGTTCCCCCATCTGTCACGAAGGAGATTTCGGGGCTTAATCTCAGAGTAACCACTGGAAGTAATCGTGACTAAGATACTGACTAGCGACATTTCCAGGACAAAGGAGGTTCTCGCACGCGTTTATGGTGAGTTAGGTAAGCGGCTTAGGGGGTGGGAGGGATGTCGCTTTTCCTTTTTCCAGGGGTGTCGGGGAGGATTTGGGGTTTCCGGGATACTCTTTGTTTTGATGTTTTTTAGTGTTTTTTGGTTTGTGGGTTGATGGATTCGGATTTATGGTTCGTTGTTTTATTTTTGTGAATTGTTGTGACGACTTTTAACGTGTTCTTAACTATAGTTGAGTAATAAGATGAGAAAAATGGTGATGTGAAGTTTTTAGACATAAAAGTTTTGATGGAACTTGTTCTACAGGGTTTCCCAAGATAACTCTCCAACCCCTATAACATTTGAACACCTAGAGATGTAGTCATAAAAGTGGTGTTTAGGTACAGTAAAGTGACCATGCCCTATCCGATGCGGCAATTTTCAATCCCCTAGCGTCAATTTTAAGAGGTATATGTTTTTGTAAAACTTTTAGAGATTTGCTAATTTATTCAATTACTAAGTTGTAGAGCAGCATCGATTTGGTAGGAAAAGACACCTTGTGCTTAAAAATGCCTCTAATAAAACTCATTACATGCCCACTCAATTAAGTTGAATTTACGTAGTTTTTACGTCTTAAAACGTCACTTTTAGTCATTTTCCTAAGTCATAAAATTTTTTCTCATTTTGGGGTCAAGCGTTTTAGGATGTAAAAACTGCGTAAATTCAACTAAATTGAGCGTGAGTTTTAGGGGTTTTATTAAAGGCATTTTTCTGCCCAAGTTGTCTTTTCCTTCTAAATCGATGGTGCTCTACAATTTTGTAAATGAATAAATTAGGAAATTTCTTAAAGTTTAATAATAAAATAATTGTAATAAAACTTATAACTCCTAACATTGACACTAGGGGGCGTTGAAATTTGTCACTTTGGTTTGGGAATGGTCATTTTACTATACCTAGACACGACTTTTATGACAATATCTGTAGGAGTTCAAAAGTTAATGGGCGTGGACAGTTGTCTTGGAACACACTGTATAAATTAAGCAGAAGAAATTACAGAAAATATTTTTTGGGATCGAAAAACGTTGTCATCATCATTATAAAATACTGTAGAGAAATTGTTTATTGAGGTTTTTAATTAGACACTGGTTTTCTCCCCAGTTTTCAAATTTTAGGGAAGTATTGCCCACTGTAGAAATTTTCCTTTTTTTATTATCTAAGAATATTTAAAGTCACTTACCTACTAAGTCAGAAAAATGATAAATTCTTAGTTTTGTGTAGGAGCGTTGTAGGAGGTAAAATCTTGGGAAATTAACTTACTTGTGAGCGGGTGTTTTAGGGTTCCAATTCAAGGAATTTCTATGCAAAAGGTGTCTTTTCGAAGTAAAAGTAAATCGATATTGCTCTACAACTTTCAAATTGATAAATTTAGAAAACTTTCAAAAGTTTTTAAAATAAAAATTACAACTCCTAACATTGACGCTAGGGCACATTGAAAGTTTTCGCATCGGATAGTGCATATTCACTTAACTATACCCAGACACTACTATTATGACTGTATCTGTAGGAGTTAAACAGTTAAAGGGTGTGGATACTTATGTCAGGGCCCCCTGTATAAATGTTCAAAAGAAAACAGTGTCCGTGATATCGAAAGTATATTGGTTACTACCAATTATCCAATCCAAAACATAGAAGTGTTTCAAAATATTATTGCCTCATAACGAAGAAATGTATTTCTAGAAAAGAAAACTAAGGGAAAAGAAGAATAAACCACCTGGGATAAAATAACAATGCGCACTGTTTTCTATGGCGGAATGTTTTGTGTTCCTAATCCTGAGGAAAGTAAAAGGACCCTCAGAAGTGGTTTTCCTTCTCACAATGTTTTATCCCTCTTCTAGGAAGGCAAAGGCTACTTTATGATCCACTTGCTTCTAAGCTGCTCTATAAAATGTTGTGATAAATTTGGTGTAATATTGGGTGTATTTCGAGGATAGGTAGATTAATTTTTGGTATTATAGGCTTATAGGTTTCCTCAGAGTAATACGTTGATTAAAACGGTATGAGTGTTAGGGTTGCTCATTTAATAAAACGACTTTAAACAAATTATGAAATTGCAGAGGATAACAAAAACATAACATACTTAACATCATTCCAAAAATTTCCTTAATAAATATGTAACATAGTGCACAAAAATTCGCTAGTTTCCTATTTACAAAAGTAACCAACGCACGTAAAATAAACAAAATATTAAATCAGAAGTTGCTGAATTGTTTCGACCATGCACGTAATTACATGTTTTTAGTGAATAAATAACCTACATTTTAAGCCAAAGTATACTTAAATTGCTTGAATAGTTTTTTAAATATTCGACTTTAAAATTCATGTTTTTTTTCGATACAACAATGTGTCTTGAGGAAATTTCATTGTTCGACAAAGAGAGTAAGTAGAAAATTTCAGGAAATTTGAAGTTAAATATCTTAAAAACTAATTGAGCGACATAAATAAACTTGGGTTTAAAATGTAGGCAAACATGTAAATACATGCTTATTCAAAAATCTCACCGTTTGGATAATGTTTAATAATTTATGAAAAAAGGCCGAAAATTCGAGTTTTAATGTAGCTGCCATTCAATATCGCAACACTTTGCACCAGGTTAAATTCCCACAAAGCCAGCTTCTGGACTAATGTAAACCTAATATAAAGGTTCATTCTAATATGAACATGTTACATTTTAAAAGAAAATGCCAGTTAAATAGGCAGAGGTGAAAAGCTACACAGCTGTAATTCATACTGTAATGTTGGTCGGGTGTTGCAAAAAAATTTTGTTTCGAATATCCCAGATGCCCTCCTCTCAAGTTGTTAAACATACTAAAACATTATTACCTACAAATTTTCAGGTCTCTAGGACGATTTTTGACCCCCGTGCCCTTCAAAAGTATGTTTCCCCTGTTTAAGTATACAGGGTGGTCCTTAATTCATGGTACAAACTTCTAGGGGTGTTAGAGTACACCTAGACGAACAAGAATTGGTATAGGAAGGGGGGTCGCAGTTACACCGTTAAAGAGCTAGGTCCTAATGTAGTGCGAGAGCGTTACAAAAGGACGTTTTGCCAAGGCCCGTTTAACGAAAAAAAAACATAATGAAATGAAAAAATTTATTGCATGAGGTACAGCAGTATCCGTACTACTTACATCATAAATTTGATAGAAATTGAACCACTCTCTAAACCGCGGAGTTAGTTTCAAAAGTGTAATATTAATCTTTTAGTCAAAGAATCACATTCCTTAATGGTATTTAGAAAAATGATGATCGGGGAAGGAATTTTCAATGATCATGGATCATTGGATTTTCATGGATCATTGAAACTGTTAGATCATTGAAAATTCCTTCCCCGATCATCATTTTTCTAAATACCATTAATGGAACTCCATTGTTTGACTAAGAGCACGTTTTAAAACTCACCCCACGGTTTAGAAAGTGGTCCAATTTCTATCAAATTTATGATGTAAGTAATACGGATACTGTTGTACCTCATGCAATAAATTTTTTCATTTCATTATGTTTTTTTTTCGTTAAACGGGCCTTGGCAAAACGTCCTTTTGTAACGCTCTCGCACTACATTAGGACCTAGCTCTTTAACGGTGTAACTGCGACCCCCCTTCCTATACCAATTCTTGTTCGTCTAGGTGTACTCTAACACCCCTAGAAGTTTGTACCATGAATTAAGGACCACCCTGTATAGGGAAAATATTGAAAATATCGTCATTTTTGGATCTTTTCAATTTTATGAGCCTGAATACAGTCAATATCGAATGAATTAAAACCTATACATCATCTTTTAGATACCCTTGTTTCAAGATCCTATTGGAAAATCATTCAATGGCACCAACTGGAGGGAAGTTCCACGGGGGTTTAAATAGTGCTTTCACGAAAAAAAGAGGATGCTTGCCGGCGCTTGTGGCGGGAGCTGGATGAAGGTCTCACATTCACAAAGCTGAGATACAAGGCTATCAGATGATGCCAGCTGAAGTAAAATAAGAAAAATATTCAATAAAACCCCTATGTGAGGCCTTCATCCAGCTCCCGTAGCAAGCGCCGGCGAGCATCCTCTTTTTTCGGTGAATGCGCGTTTTAAACCCCCGTGGAACTTTGCCCCAGTAGGTGCCATTGAATGTTTTTCCGATAGGATCTTGAGACAATGATATCACAAAGATGATGCATATAGTCCAGGGTAGATAATTTTTGAAACGAAAAAAAATAATAGTAGGATGAAACACATTGGAAAAGGAAGAGAATATAACAAAGAAGAAAGGAAAAATAAATTACGGCCGATCTGAGGTCGGGAAAAGGAAGGGGGGGTAAAAAGGGGGTTTTTTAGAATAAAAAACGGTTTATCTCGATTTCCGGCAAAACTACAAGTCCTATAGAAAAAATTTGAATAGCAAAGTTGTAGGTAATAAAAAGATCTACAACTTTTGTACTCACACTTTTTTCATATAACCTCAAAATTTATGTGAAAAATTCAAATAATCAAGTTTTTGGTTTTTTATTTTTATCTCTTACAAAAAAAAATTTTTTTTCACGAAATTCTGTGAAAACTTACCTTTTGATGTCCCAAACACACTTTAATTTTTTTTATTTAAAATATTTATATTTTCTCCTTATTTTGACTTGATATCGAAAAAGCACCCTAATTTTCAATCGAAAATTCTCACGTCAAAATATCTGCTTTTTTAAAAAAGTCGGTGGGCTTTTTGTTCGTTGAAATCTCTACTTTCTGATGGTGTAAAAAAATATATGCATCACTATGGTAAATGTTCTCAGAAAATGCAAAGAAACGAAAGAAGCTCGAAGAGAGTTCAATAATAAAAACCATACAAAAATACCATTTTTGCAAGGAAATATCAGAAAAACAATGCAGAAATGATACGAATTTTTGAAGGATTCATATTTGAAACTATTAGACGTGAAAAATAGATATATTACATTTCAATAACCTGGCTTGAGAAAATAAATGTCATGATTATTTGAATTTAATTGATTCAAAAGGACAAAAATGATCAATATCTTGTCCCACAACAAAGTCATGTGTCAGCTTGTCTGTATTTTCTTTTGCTTGTTTACTGGAAAATCCTTGTGACTGTAATATTTTCATTAACGGTTTTATTTGTCCTTGTTTTTCTCGTTAGATAAAAGTTTTTCTTGCAAAAATGGTATTTTTGTATGGTTTTTATTATTGAACTATCTTCGAGCTTCTTTCGTTTCTTTGCATTTTCTGAGAACATTTACCATAGTGATGCATATATTTTTTTACACCATCAGAAAGTAGAGATTTCAACGAACAAAAAGCCCACCGACTTTTTTAAAAAAGCAGATATTTTGACGTGAGAATTTTCGATTGAAAATTAGGGTGCTTTTTCGATATCAAGTCAAAATAAGGAGAAAATATAAATATTTTAAATAAAAAAAATTAAAATGTGTTTGGGACATCAAAAGGTAAGTTTTCACAGAATTTCGTGAAAAAAAAATTTTTTTTTGTAAGAGATAAAAATAAAAAACCAAAAACTTGATTATTTGAATTTTTGACATAAATTTTGAGGTTATATGAAAAAAGTGTGAGTACAAAAGTTGTAGATCTTTTTATTACCTACAACTTTGCTATTCAAATTTTTTCTTTAGGACTTGTAGTTTTGCCGGAAATCGAGATAAACCGTTTTTTATTCTAAAAAACCCCCTTTTTACCCCCCCTTCCTTTTCCCGACCTCAGATCGGCCGTAATTTATTTTTCCTTTCTTTTTTGTTATATTCTCTTCCTTTTCCAATGTGTTTCATCCTACTATTATTTTTTTTCACTTTTTACCATTTTCAAAGGCTTCTGCACTGGTCTAATAGGTTTTAATTCGATATTGACTGCGTTCAAGATCATAAAATTGAAAAGAACTAAAAATGACGATATTTTCAATATTTTCCTTATACTTAAACATGGGAAACATACTTTTGAAGGGCGCAAGGGTCAAAAATCGTATTAGAGACCTGAAAATTTGCAGGTAATAATGTTTCAGTATTTTTAACAACTTGAGAGGGGGGAATTTGGGAAATTCGAAGAAAAATTTTTTCCCATATACTTTTGCAACACCCTAACTGTATCACTTATAGAAACAAATTAATCTTGAATGCATTATTACGAATCGAGAGCTAAAAGTTTTTAATTATTTAAACAAAATAGGAAATAGTGACTACTTCACCATAGTGATGTTATTTATTTTGCAAATATAATAGTTACAAATATCACTCATAACAAGCTTTAAATATAATTCAATTTTCATAAACAACATAATAATGAAACAATTTTCATTACACAAAAATTAACTAAATTCTACAAAACTGCGTTTATAACTTTGAAAATATGCACGATTTCTTTGCCTATTTACTAAACGTTATGACCAAGGTAATGAAATTCAGATTTATCTTGTCTAATTAAGCTTAAGGTAATTAATTACTTTCTGTCTCAGAAAAAAATTCATTCTGAAGGGCTGTTGAGAATTTTAGAGGTTAAGCGTTAAACGTGATAATGTTTTTAAATACCGAAACCTTTTTTATCATCAGTTTTTTTCGTTGCATAATATTTTTGAGACTTTTTTTCTCTGTTTTCGGCTTTGAAGCATTTGATTTTGATAGATATTTGTAATTATGATTGATGAAGAGGAAGTGAATAAGGAAGCTAATTAATCTCTTCAGGTCAACTTTTTTGTTGTTCCATCTTATTGGATACTGCCGAAAACAAGTATAAGAAGCAGCCAATCACACGTTTAAGTTCTTTTATTGGAAAATGAACTGAAAAAGTTATTGGAATTAAAATTTGTTTTATTCTTTTAACGATAAAATTTTTAATATGTTAATATAATGGAATTCTGTATTACTTACCCCTATGTAAAATTTTTAATCTAAATTTAGAAAATTAAAGTGAAAAAATTAAATGAACTCCCAATATGAAATAAAAATTTAAAAATTGCTTAGATAGTGTTACTTTTAACTAACACCGCTTACTCATGAAAAAAAGTTAAAAAGCAAATAAAAAATTATTTAATTGAGTTTTTACTTTACGAATTATGTGTACATAAATAACATTGAAATACTATTAAGATAAGTAGATTAAATTTAGCTCGATTTGGTTTTCTATTTTCTCTACTAATTTGTATTATTACTATTAATATTTATTTCATTTAGACTATACATTAGATAATTTCGCTTATTATACCTATAGTTAAACTGATACACAAGTGCTTGTGCATGATTTTAAATCTATTAATCTTAACTTAATTTTAATTAATACAGCTTAACATTTAAAAAAAAATTGGATACAAAAAATGTTCTCGCAATTTTAACGTGCCGTAGATGTAAAGACTCATGTTAAAGTGTAATAGTGACCAAAAATCGTTTTTTGTTTGCTTTGGACTCTGGATCTAGGTTTACACATGGGGCCAAAATAACAACTCTTCCAAAAATTAGTATTTTCCCTTAAAAAAGAATAGCAAAGTCCAGCCATCTCTTTTGTACTAAAAACAGCCAGAAAATTCTCTGAAAATCAAATCAAATCAAATCAAATCAAATCAAATTTATTTACTAATATATATACATATTTAAGGTCAAAACAAAAACAAAAATATAAGGGAAAATGACAAAAATACACGTATGAGACACCAAGGAGTCAAATTGACTCTTACAGGTGACCGAAAATTATACATCAATGGGTTTTCAAGAAAAAGAAAAAATAGAAAGAAAGGAAGAAAATAAGTTTAGATGAATAATTAATAAAATACGAGTAATCTCAAGGTATGAATTTTATGATTATAAATGAAGGTGAGGTGCTGTAGGGTGAGCTTCAGATTATCTAATTTAGTGAGCATACGTTTTAAAAATATTGTTCAATGTCAACTATTGAGTATACAAATAATTTTAAAAGCTTTTTAAATTTCAGAGGAGATTTTTCTGATTTAATGTGATTAGGCAAGCTATTGAATAGTTTTGGGGATAAGTAGGTGAAGTGTTTTCTAAAGATTTCTTTTCTAGCTTTAGGAATTAAATAAGGGCTATTAGAACGTAAGCTATAGTTTAAATTTCTGATTTCGGCAGTATTATGAGAGAAAAAATATACTATTATTTTGAAGAAAAACAGGTATCTGATGGGGAAAATATTAAGATGCTGATAGGAAACTAAATTAGACGTGTGATTACTGCTTAGAAATTTAACAATTTTGTTTTGGATTTTTATTACAGGATTTAAGTTACTTAAGTAGTCTCCGCCCCATATTATAAGGCCATAGCTAATTAATGAATTTATCCAGGAGTCATATAATTGTAATAAAAACCTATTGCTAATGATACTTTTTAGGTGATAGAATTTATATAGGATAAAACGTAGTTTTTTTGTTAGGTAATGAACGTGAGACTTCCATTTTAGGTTGTAATCAAGATTTATTCCAAGATATTTTATGGTAAGAGTTTGTTGAAGGGGAGGACAATTACAATTAGAAACATCACAGTTGTTAGAGTGCAGGTAAAGAGAAAGAGGAATTGAAGGGCCGTGTATACAGAAATTTATATACATGGTTTTCTTTATATTAATTGATAATTTGTTAGCATCAAACCACTTTTTAAGGTTCAGGAGATCATCATTAATAGATTTTGTTAAAATATTATTGTTTGAACATGAATACACTAGAACGGTGTCATCGGCATAAGTAATAATTTTTCCCTTTAGTTTTAGATTACAAAAATCATTAATATAGATAATAAACAATAAGGGTCCAAGAATGGATCCCTGGGGCACTCCAGACTTTATATTAAGAAATTTACTATTAAAATTTTTTAGGCTAACAAATTGCTTGCGATTATTTAAGTATGAATTGAACCAATCAAGGGCTATGCCACGGATTCCAATTGAGTAAAGTTTATCAAGCAATATGCCATGATTTACGCTATCAAAAGCCTTGGATATATCTAAGAAAACAGCTGCGGTTTTTTTACTTAAATCTATACTACTGTAGGTAAATTTAGTAAATTCTAGTATTGCATCAGTAGTGCTAAGACCTGGCAAAAAGCCAAATTGATTTTTAGAAATAATTTTAAATGTTTTTAAGTATTCATAGAGTCTGGAGTGAACAACCTTTTCCAAAACTTTAGAAAAAATTGGTAACAAAGAAATTGGGCGATAATTTACAAAATCATCCGCATTGCCGGACTTATAAATAGGAACTACAAGAGCTGTTTTCAAAGAAGAAGGAAAAACACCTTTAGAAAGAGATAGGTTTACAATTTTAGTCATAATAGAAACATGATCAATAGCCAATAATTTCAGAATTTTGGGAGTTATACCATCAAAACCAGGAGATTTTTTATCATCAAGTGAACAGATTATTTTTCTAATCTCTAAGTCGTTAGATTCAATGAGAAAAAAAGAATTCAATTGGCTAGTCAAATATATTTTATGATCATTGATGTGAGGGAAGACATGTGTGCCCATATTAATGAAGAATTCATTTACTTTATCTAAAATCTGTTTATTACTATCAAACGGAAATTGCTTTCTTTGATTATCAGGGTTTGTGATTTTATTAACAAATTCCCATTGCTTTTTGACATTTTGACATTTTAAAAATTCAGATAGAAAATAATTACGCTTTAAATTTTTTATTTTTAATTTTAGATCTTTTAGAAAATCCTTGTATACTCTCTCGTGAATAATGTCAAAAGGATACTTTTTATGTTTTTTATAAAGTTTCTCCTTGATTTTGATTAATTTAAGTATCTCATCATTTATCCATTTATTATTAAACTTATTTTCTCGTGGTCCAGTATGATATGAAAAATTATTGACCATGTTTCTTAACCGAAATACAAAATCATCATAGAGATAGTCAACATCTTCACAATTTATGCGTAAAGGAAAATCATAACTTGACAAAAAATTCTTCAATTGAGCATAGTTTATTTTAGTAAACACGGATTGTAATGAGTTTTTAAAGGAGGAATCTTGACAATTTAATTTACAAATAATAGGATAGTGATCTGTTAAGTCATTTAAAAATATAGCTGATTCGGTACTAATTTGTGAACTTCGAAACAAGAAATGATCAATACATGAATTAGATGCTTGACGGGTAATATTGTTTACAAGAGAGGTAAATCCTTCAGAACTAAAAAGATTTTGATAATCTTGAACAGAGCTATCGTTCGATAACATGTCTATGTTTATATCACCCAGCAGAAGGACATTTTTAGACTTTATGGATTTAAGTTTTAGTGCCAGTTCATTTATAAAGTTATCAATGCTAAAACTCAGTGATCTATACATACTAACAACGGTAAGATCAAGAGGTCTGAGGGATAACAAGATTGATTCAGCTGTATTCATTTTAAAAGAGGAGTTTAATGAAAAATTTAAATGTTTTTTAACGTAAACTGCTATACCACCAGATTTGTTGAATTCTCTACAGAAGAAATAAGACTTAAATAGATCCAAATCATAATATGAAATTTCATTTTCGAAGATCCAAATTTCTGACAAAACCAAAATATCAATAAAGCTAATAGAGGCTTGTAATAGAATTTTAAGTTGATCAAAATTTGCTCTCATACTTCTTATGTTAAAATGGATAATATTTATGCAGGAGTTATTGTTTGGGGTGGACAGAAATGAATTTAAATCTTTAAGGGAATACAGATTTTTAGAAGTACTTACTTGATCATTTATAATATCAGTTATGCAACTATGGGAGTTATTTTCTAAATTATCAGAATCTAAAGAATCCATAGTTACTGTTCAAGAAGTTGTGAGAAATCTTCCTTACTTCTAATTCTGTACACCCTGGAGTTTTCATCTTGTCGTAAGAAAAGTTTGCCATCCTTGACCCAAGTATATTTAAAGTTTTTTTCCGCTTTAAATTTTCTGCAGTAGAAAAAAAGTTCCTTCAGGCTTGGTGTTAAGTGTTCGTTAAAATACACTGGTTGATCGATAAGTCTTTCGTTTATTTGGCTTGTTGTGATTTTCTTTGCTTTCGCTGCTTTCAGACACAAATCTCGACTTTGTTTGTTTACAAATTGAACAATTATAGGCTTTGGCTTGTCTTTTTTAGAAGTTGGAACTCTATGGGCTATAGCAACATGGTTTGTTAGTTCTGTTGTTCCAAGACATGAAAACACACAGGTTAGAACTTCATTTAGATTTTCACTTTCGGATTCGGGAAGGCCGGTTATTTCAACGTTGGTTCTTCTGGAATATTGCTGTAGATCTGCAATTTCAAGCTTTGCTTGTTTTAGCTCACCTCTAATTTCAGTATTTTCCTTTCGTAGATCCTCTTGCTTTTTCTTTAGGTGTTGAACTTCCGATGACAAATCAGCAACAACTGAAGTTAATTCCTTAATAAGGTTGTTGTTGAATTCCAGACTTTTTTCGTAGTCTTTAAATTGTTTACCCATGTAGGCCTTCATTTCATCAATTTCCTGCTTGAAGAATTCTTTTAGTTCTTGGTTTTCCGCCATTTTCAAAACTTGCTCGAAGATTTCTCAAATCAAAGATATCTAGAAGCTCATAAAGTTTGATTTAAAATATTTTATTATAAAATATTTTAGTTTTTATGATATATAATAATCAAAATATTATTAAATTTGCGAGAGCAAAATAGCCAGCCACCACAGCGTTCACCTTCACTCTAACATTAAAAGCAACTATGTTTCGTCAACGGAGTGGAGTTTCGTCAACGGAAAATGGAGTTGTTGTTAAAAAAACTCTTTCTTTCAGCAATCAAACTTTATATGACTCAAAATTCATGTCATTATTTCGAAATCAGTTAACTTAACAGTTGCACCAACTTCGCATAGTCAATATGAGAGAGAAAAAGCACAACTTATATTTTACACTCTAAAAAACTTTTATCACAATCTTACGCAAACCCCTTCTGACTTTCCAGTCAGCATCACGAGACGGCCTACTAGTGTTTCGAAAGGTTGTTTACGACACACTCATCGCAATCATCATCGTCTTTGCCTAATCGCATCCATCGCAGGGATTGAGTAATCCCGATTCGAAAATTCCCCCTCATGCAATCACCAGTTGTTAATTACAACCGTCCGGCCTTCGATTGCCTCTGCGGGGGCCGGACTTAATCCGGCAGGTGGTCGTGAGAGGCCGGACACTGCCCACTTCGAGCAACAGTGATGTGCGTCCGGTCTCTGATTTCGTAATTTTGATCGAAGGAGTCTCGTTTTTGTGACCTTCAATCATAAGCTTATCGCTACCACCATCTCTTAATTGAATCGTCAGTTAGAAGAAGGGAATAAGTCCGACAAATTGACTTTTTGTGCTCAAAACAATCTCCAAGATTTGCTCTACACATGAGTGGAAAGAGGGATGAAGGAACTATCCCCTATAGGGAGATATAGCCCTTTGAAGATGGAAATCGATGTACATTCATTGTATTTTTTCAGTTTATTTGGAACTTAAGTTAGTTTGCCTTTCTGTTTTTATTCTTTGTGCAGGAAACTAAACCAAAATAAAATTTAAAAGTGCTTTTAACTTTTTTTTATCATCAAGGCAATGTTTGACTCCATTCATAATCGCACTCCTTTGATACTGCCTTAATATGACCCAGTTTTATAATAATTTTGAATTTTATTTGTCTTGGTCTGTCTATTTCTAACTTTTGTGGTGTGAATGAAGCAGGAATATAATTTAAACGATGAATTTAAGAGGTTTTAAAGATTTTTCTTCACAAGGTTGAAAAATTCCATTAACTTTTTTTAAAGTTAATGGAAGTTTGAAGTTTAAAGTTTTTTAAAGTTGGACTGAAAACTTTTTGGATTGAAAACTTTTTGGACGATTCAATTGTATCGTCTGTTTGAAAAAGAGAATGTCCAAAAACCCAGTTTTGAGAAAATCGAAAAAAAAACTGTAATACTATTAACTCTCTTGGTGATTTGATGAGAACCAATTACCAATAGTAACTAAATCCTGTTCTACTAGTAATTTAAGAGTATTTAAATCGGAACATGAATAAAGCAGGACCGAGTCATCAGCATACGAAATAATAGATCCAAATAATTTTAATTTACAGAAATAATTTATAAATATTAAGAAAAGTAAAGGTCCTGAAATAGAACCTTGAGGAACATCCTTCATGAGAGAAATAAAACTATTAAAATTCATTGTCTATTTTTACTCTTTGTTGTCTATGTAGGTAAGATACAAACCAATTTAAAATGTTACCTCTTATTCCAGCATAATTGAGTTTTTGAATTATGATTAACGTTATCAAATGCTTTGGAAATATTCAAAAATATGGCTAGGGATGGCAGATGTTTTGTCAGGCTCATTAGTTCAACTCTAGAGCAATTATTCAAATCTTCATATTCTTTTATTAGATCAAAAGCACCATTATCTACACTAATTATATTACACTAAGGTTCAAAACAACTTAAATTATGTTGAGTTAATTGTGAGAGGTAATTACATTCTTCAAAGTGATTTCATGTATGGGTGGAAAAGGATATAATGTACTCTTAATAATATGTAATGAGACTGTAAAATAAATTTCTCTCTAATCTAATAAAGTATCTCAGAACCTACTGAAAATACGTTTATATGTTGTAAGAGTTAAGGCATTATATGAAGGACAAGTGCCTATTTCGGTTACATAGACCCTTTAAAATAGAAAATCGTAATTACTTTTATGTATTTTTAGAATTAGTTATCGAACCTGAAAAAAATTAAGTTACACAGCCTCCTAAATATTTACAGAACGCAATACTTTTTATCATTGAAATTTCCCCTCTTGAAAACAATTAAAAGAACTTGAAAGACAAGGGGGAATAGTCAATACGCTTTTAAAAATTCCATAAAAACCGGGAAAAAGCATCCTGGGGTTACGGTTTTTTTAGACTATAAAAAAGTTTAGTTCAAAATTATGTTAAAAGACGGAGCCAATATAACCCGTGTTTTCAGGATGCTAAGAGTGAATCTGTTTTTTTGTCCGATTTTTAAGGAATTTTCAAAAGTGTAGGTACTGATTTTACCCATTCGGTAGTTTAAATAATGATCAGTAACTTAAAAAAAAATTTAAGTTTCAATTTTCTTCTGCTGGTAATTCCCTTAATATCTGGTAAATAATTCAAATAATAAAAAAATAGTTAGTTTCATTATATTCACAATTCAATTAATTATATTCAATAGCTTCTTAAATTAGGTTTTGTTTCAACATAAACCTTATTAAACTGTTTAGATTGTTTAATCAGATAAAGTTAACTTCCAAGTGGTTTGTTAGAACCTGATCTGTTCAATTACACAACCCCATGAAATTCCAACTCGTTAATTTTTCGTTCTTATGATTATACAATTAAACAGTACACACAATAAATATTTTGAGCGATATGAAAAACGACAGAACAGAAATTTAAATGATTAACACTCCCTATTACAAAAAAATTCAATCTCTTTAAGGTAATAGTTAAAATTAATTAGCTACCTTGATTTTCGCATCATGAGCTGACATACTTCAAAATAGGGTTAAAGCTAAATTGCCCGTATATGAAGATATATATTCGGGAAGCTCCTGAAACTTTCTTCAGAGCGAGAGGATGAAGGTCATCAAATTTGGAAGTTTTCGCCCCGCCGCCTTTATGGGAATGCGTTGAATTATTAATGAGATCACTCTGGGGAATAGAAAAGCGATTAAAGAGGGTATCATGCTAGCAGTTTTGTAATAGAGATTTTAGAACTGCTTTCAAATTAGAAAGTTGAAATTAAGGGATAATTGACGTTCCGGATTGTGGAAATTTTAAGGAGATGACAGGTGATGTAATTGTGTTAGAAATTAACTGAATCGAAGTTTTATCGTGCGAAGGGAGACAGGGACTAAAAAGAGGTTGTGAATAACAAGTGCGGAAAATGTATTTTCGGTTAGAAAAGAAGGTATTTTAGTTGTAACTGGAGTTTAAATATGAAAATGACGGATAATTGATTTGAGCTCGGGGTGTAGAGCGAATGAGCTTGTAAGAATGAAGTTAAATAAAAGTTAATTTAAAAATAAAATGAAAGATATGCACCGGAAGACCCTCTCATCAGGGGGCACGGATCCCCCGGTACATAGAGGACTTTTCTGAGAGGCCCCATATCGTAAAGAGATGGGACCCCGTACCCCAAAGTCCTCCCACGCGAAAATAGAGTCTAGCACATCAAAAAATAAAATTTACAAAGAAAAAACACATCAAAATTCTGATTACCTTACTCTCAACTGCACCCTGTTTTTTAAAAAAACAAATCAGTATTATATACCATAAACCATACGTTAAGATTACAGTTAAACAGCAGAAAACAAGAAATGAGAAAAGCTCTAGCAAACACTGAAACCAAAATCAAGAAACCAAAATCAAATGTAATATTTTTGAAAATTATCTCTTCAATGGTTTAGCATTTTTCAAACAAACAAGGGGAATTCCCATGGGAACCTGCTTTTCTAGTGCTTTTGCTGATTTGTTCTTACATTTTTATGAAAGGCAATATGCCGATAATTTGAGGGCTTTCAGATATATAGATGATCTTACTGTATTTAATGAAGAGTACGAAGTTTTTTTGAATTGCTATCCAAATGTTCTCAGCTTAAAAAAGACCAACTCGGTGGTTACGAGTGCTAATTACTTAGATATAGGTATAGTCATAAAAAATAATTCTGTTCTTACGCATATCTATGACAAAAGAAAAGATTTTAATTTCGAAGTAAGAGTCTTAACCAATTTTTATAGCAATCTGAGCCCCAAAATCTTCTACAATATTTATTTTTTGGGCAGTTGAATAGAATAAAAAAGATCTGCAATAATATAGAGGATACAACCAACGCCTTGGAAGTGTTAAATAAAGATCTTACAGGTTGTGAGTTTCCTGTTGGTTTCTGTAACAGATATGAAAAATGATGTTTTTTGCTGGTTTCGAACACGTGGTGCTGTGGAGAAGTGAGTTCTTGATTTTGGTTTCAGTGTTTGCTAGAGCTTTTCTCATTTCTTGTTTTCTGCTGTTTAACTGTAATCTTAACGTATGGTTTATGGTATATAATACTGATTTGTTTTTTTAAAAAACAGGGTGCAGTTGAGAGTAAGGTAATCAGAATTTTGATGTGTTTTTTCTTTGTAAATTTTATTTTTTGATGTGCTAGACTCTATTTTCGCGTGGGAGGACTTTGGGGTACGGGGTCCCATCTCTTTACGATATGGGGCCTCTCAGAAAAGTCCTCTATGTACCGGGGGATCCGTGCCCCCTGATGAGAGGGTCTTCCGGTGCATATCTTTCATTTTATTTTTAAATTAACTTTTATTTAACTTGGTGTAATAACTTTATGGAACGATGCTGCTATTAGCGCACGATCCTAAAGCTTATTAGATTTTAAATTTGTAGTAGTTCTTTTGAATTTAAATTTATTGCCTATATTACTTGTAAGAATGAAAATGCTATAAGTCCATTTAAAATAGTTTTGAGTAATTTTAATGTTTTTCCTTATGTGCCTGTGTTGTTCAGATGGAGAGGGCATTTTTCGGCAGCTCTTGATGAGCACTTCTGTGTTGTTTCTTATGCCACTTGGAATATCCAAGCTCCATCAGCAAAGAGTACAGGATTTAATGCAAAGGGGTTGCGGCTCTTGAGAAAGAGAGACCCATGAATGGCAGGAGTACAACTTAAGCCTCGGACTATAGATGTCACCACATCTATCGCCCCATCAACAATTTTGCCATGTCTCTGAAGGGGATGGAAAGAGTCTCCAAACACCTGGCTCCTTGGCAAACTGCTCCATGACTGACCACAGGACTTTCGGAAACACATATTTAACGAGCACGTACTTCACACATACTCGATGGGTCATTAGCGGTTTGGGAATCTCCTATCCCGAATCTGATGCCTTAACCACTTAGGCTTACTACGGCCATGGCCAATTCTATTAAACTTTTCTAATGGATTTGGATTTTTCAAAGATCTCATATCTACCACAAACACTGGTACGCTGCAATCAGACCTCATTTTCCATTTCTAGGCAACATTTTCACCACACTTCCTTTTTCTCACACAATCGAAACAGTTTGAGTGGAAGTGTTAACCCTACAATGCATGATTTTTTAAAATCACTTGAAAACCATTTATGTGACTTCTATTATGGTGTAAATTAGTAAAAAAATACTAAAAAAAATCAATGAATTTTTTTTAACTTTTTATTTGCAAAAAACTTTGTCCTTGAGAAATTAATTTGGATCTCTTGTGAAATTAATTGTGAAAGTGAAATAAAACCAAAATGCTCTAAAAATATAAAAAAAACAACTTATCTTTTCAAAAAATTTTTTTTCAAGCTGAAAATTTTTTTTATTTAAATTTATATGGTCCTTTTATTTTGGCGTTTTCTGTGTCTTGACTTTCGTCTCACTAGCCACTAACAAATGTCTCAAAATAGTGCCCCTGCTGTGATCTACTGGCAGTCTCAAGTGCTAATACGATGAAATGTTATATCTATTGTACTTATTGCATGTTGTTGCCGTTTTGGAAATGAAAGTTCGAGTAGGAAATGGGGAAAATGTCGTGTTGCCAAATGGCATCAGTATGCACTGTAGGGTTTTAATCATTGTATTGAAAAAGTGTTACACGCATTTTCAGAGTACACATTTAGTAAAAGTTTATTATACTCCATTTCTCCTTAACATCCCTTCAACTTTCCTCTTAACTGTTAACTCTAAATTACTTGAGAGCTAACTAATAATGGCTAGAGGGAAGGCCGAGAGGAGGAGGCGATACTTTCAGACATCAAGTTATTACAAAAAATAATACCACACGAACATCGAACATAACAATTCCAATCTCAAATAAATTCATAATCCATTCACGCGCAAAAGATGCAGCGCGCGCAGTAATCTGTTTTAAATTATATTGCCAATTTCTGCAAACACCAGTAAACTAAAACTAGTAAATATTAAAATTCTTACACACTTTGAGTGGAAGTGTTAATCATTCCCAAATAGCATTGTAAGGATGCAGCAACCTTAATACAATGTTGCCGCGCAACCTCCTTTCAGGTTTATCCAAGGTTGTTTTGAAAACCTGCTAACAGTGTAACAACCTAATGCGAAGGTTCCCTAGTTTACATACATAAGGCTGTTCATACCTTAAAACAAGGTTAAGCGAACATTGTTTTAAGCTTTACGTAAGCTTGATACAAGCATAGGGATTAGGTTTTCGTAAGGTTAGCGAAAAAACGTTTTAGAAATGTTAAGATCCAACATTGAAAGGAGGTTAATTTCAGGCTGTTTTTAGGTTATTTCAGGTTGTTATAAGGTATGAGGAACCTTTAGGCAAGGTTAACTAATCATTGTCTGGAAATGGTTTTTTTTGAGGTTTATGAATCACTTTTTATTATTATTTCCAGGAATACTTTTTACAACAGATTCTTCGAGACTTAAAAACTGTTTTAAAATATTCCTGTTAGTTGTATAAATTGCATATTTTTAGCAATATATTTATTCATACACAAAAAAACTGCAGTTAGGTATAAAAATTTTTATACCTAGCAGCAGTTTTTTTGTGTATGATAAAAAATACTGCTAAAAATATGCATTTTATACAACAAACAGGAATATTTTAAAACAGTTCTCAAGTCTCAAAGAACCTGTTGTGAAAAGTATTCCTGGAAATAATATCAATGTATTACACTAATATAATTACCAGGTGTTCCTTTTAGAAATATTATTCCTATAGGTTGTAAAAATGTACATTTTCCGCTATTATTTTTTAACATACAAACAAAACTACTAGCATTAAGCGATTCTAAAAAACATTAGATCAGGTTTGAATAAATGGCAAGAAAAGCTTTTAAATATTAAGGATCCATATAAAGACTGAACAGTTAATGTTTATATAGTTCGTGATTATATATACAAAAAAAGTTATTTTAATATGAATACACATAAATATTTTTTTATTTTCTATACACATCTTCACCAATGATAAAGAAAACCCTTACCTTTGAAATATTCTTCTTTCAGCTAAAAGAGATACTGGCAAACTTAATTATTTCTTATTATT
Source organism: Tetragnatha versicolor (assembly GCA_024610705.1). Classification (NCBI taxonomy): domain Eukaryota; kingdom Metazoa; phylum Arthropoda; class Arachnida; order Araneae; family Tetragnathidae; genus Tetragnatha; species Tetragnatha versicolor. The sequence continues at coordinate 72,471,045 of JANDEH010000002.1, forward strand.
AGTTATTTCAAATGAAAGAAAACTCATTGAATGAGACACAATGGGATTTTTTTAGCAATTTATTTAAACAGAAAATGCAAAAGTAAATACAATATTTTTTATTTAAAATTTATTTTACAACTCATCATGCTCCACATGGTATAAGAAGAGGTTTTCAGATAAGTGGGCTAAGTACAAAATACATTTTAAAAAAGAAGCAGAGCAAGATTTAAAATATTAAACTATAATCAAACTGCACAGAACATTTAGATTTTTGGTATACTTTAAACAATGGCAAAACAGGTAAGCAGTACACAAGAAAAACCGAAATTTCTCAAATCCTTTTAAAACTTTTTTTTTGCTAAAATATAAATTATACAATAAATATAAAATATAATGTGTTCTACAGTTTCATTGTCTTGACCACAGGTACAAATTAAAATTTCCATGTCGTGAAAAACACTGAGGTACCTACGAACGATGAATTTTTTTTACACTTTTGTAAAATAGATGATAAAAAAGGCACAGTCTTGATAAGTCTACCAGCCGCATGTCTGACAACCATAGAGATTTAATTATTAATATCATCCCCCCATTATTAGATCCTAAAATATACCAAACAGGGTTGTTTGGTTTAAATCACTTGATTTTTCATAAAAAAAACCATTGATATAAATAAAAATGTTTAACCGACAATTTAAATAAAAAATTAGTTGTGTGCTTTACAATGGTTTGCAAGATTATTTGCATTACAATTTTTTTTAAATTTTGCTAAATATGTAAAACTGAGATATTTCAAGAACAAATTTTACTACCAACAAAAATCCTTATGACGAAAAGGGGTAAATAGCAGGGTTTGGAATCAATAATTGTGATAAACTGAATAAGAATTAAAATATTTTAATTTTTTTATCTGGTACATCAATATTTTAAAATACAACCATGTGAATGATTTTTATCGTAAGCTTGCTTTTATAGTTATTAGTCATGTTTTCCAAACTATTGTTTTCTTTTACATAACTACAGTGAATATAGCTCTATTCTCTATATGCACCATGACTGTCAGTTAGTTGCTTATTTGATTTTATTTTTATTACTAATTATTATTTTAAAGAAATAAGTATAAATAATACTGTTAGTAAAATTAATTTAACTGACACCAAAATGAGGCGTAGGTTTTTTTTTAGAAATCAGTCACAATTTCTTAAGCTAATATTGATTTCACAATTGGGCAAAAATAGATACATAGAAAAGATAAAAATTTTAGTAACTGATAGTATAATTGGTCATTCACCATTAGGATGGTGTGGTAATACTGTTTTATGCTTATTATTAAATACTAAAATTATATACTTATTATGGTAAAAATTAATGATGCTTAACAAAATAAGGTAATACAAAATTATTATTCAAATGGTAAGTTAAATTACTAATTAAATTTGAAGAAGAGGGAAATAGTTAAGTTAATGGTGCCGGAGAATCAGGGGCCGCGCTAAGGTTTTCAAAACATTCGCCAGTGAATTAGCCAAATCAAAAATTTATTAGCCAAATTTATTATGTATTAGCCATATTTTTTTTGAGTAAAATCTAATTGCATGATTTTTTTAAGTTACTCCATCCAAAAATTAAAGCGTTCGCGGGCAGTCCGTGGCTGGCGCCGGCGTAATCGGATATCGGGTAAAACCGGTATTAACGTAGCTTCATTACATAAAACAGCTAATAAATACAGTGCCATCATATAGATGGCGCTGTATTTATCGCTTATCTACTAGACAGGTTTCGATTCTCAAAATCAGTTAAAAAGATACTTTTTAAATCCAAGTCAATCGGCTCATTAATTATGTAAAAAAATTCTAAATCATTAAGATAATAATCTATACAGCAAGCTTTTTGCTCAAGATCGATTATTTTTTTATTATCAACAAGTACTTAAATAATAATAATGCTCCCTGAGAAATAAATGCATGCCTTCCAATATGAGAAAGCTCGTTAAACAAAATTCTTTTTTTCGCAATCTTTTTTAATCGTCGAAATTTTCAATGGAGTATTTAAATATTAAATGAGTATTAGAACTTGAGAATCTTAATGACATAAAATTATGATTATTTTTAAATTATGTTCAGTAGATTGTGTTAATAATCATAATAAACATAAACATAGTGATTAAGACAATGAAAAAGGTAGACATAAATTAAAATTAGAGCCAAACGGCGTAAGCGAAGCCGCGAACGGTTGTTTCGGTGCTCGTAGCGCGGTCGCGGCGCGGCGGTGCACGCGGAAATACGATTTCAAGCCAACCGCATTCCGCGAATGCTCGCGGCTGTACAGCCAAACCATTTTTGACGAGTAATCGCACACGGGCGACTTTTAAAAACGAAAGTTAAGTTCTGAAATCTATCGATTACTTTTGGAAGTTCACTAAAACGGAAAAAGTATTCGCCAGTACTTTCGCCAAAATTACTTTTTTCTCGCCATTTTCGCGATTTACTCGCATTTGGCGAATGGTTAGCGCGGCCCCTGAGAATAAAGACAAAATTGCACTAGTTATAGTTAATGTTGTGGCCGATAAAAATAAGAAATGAAATGATCGTAAGTAGTGGGGTCACCCAAAGTACAATCTCATACTAAATATTAAAAATAGTTATATTCTATAATTAAAAACTCTTAGTCAAAAAATACCTGCAGATGAAATCGATGAATGCACCCAAATCGAAGAATTTGTTGACGTAGATGATGGAGAAAAAGGCCATACACACACTAAGAATTAGTTTCATTTATTTTGTAGAAGGCACTGCAGATGACACACATGTAGAAAGAAATCGCGATAACGACACAATAACGATGCACTGCAGATGACACATGTAGAAAGAAATCGCGAGAATGACACAATAACGATGCACTGCAGATGACACACATGTAGAAAGAAATCACGAGAACTACACAATAACGATGAAGAAGATATATGTAGAAATGTAGTCGCAATGAAGAATTGGCACAAGCACTGGAAATTTTGTGACACTGTCGCTGAACGTATTTTTGGGGATATCTGAATGAAGCGGAATGGGATGAGAAGATACTGATGACTATATTGTGACACTGTCGCAGGACGTATTTGTAGGGATATCTGATCTGAAGCGGAATGGGATGAGAAGATACTGATGACTATTGCATATGTTTGACAGGATGAGGTCGCGGACAGCACCGCGCGAGCACCTCACATTGGATTCCTCGGCTGACCCGCGTGGGTCTTTTCGGCGAGCAGAGCAGCAAAGGTTTTGGGGAAAAATGGGAGAGAGCGGAGAGTGTCTAAAAAATGATGTGCAGCAGGTTAAATACCACAACATAATCAAGGATGGCGATCGCCATAAAAACCACAATTAGCCAAGCGCTAATTAAAGAAAAGGCAAGAGAGGTTACCGAATGGTGAAGTTATCTCTACTTAATTTTAAATATTTGGCAATAGTAAGATTACGTTGGAATGGAAAAGTTATGTCTCGGCCGGCGACAGACAGAAGAAACGCATGGGAATGTTGACAGAATTATAATCTAACGGCCGCAGCAATCCAATAATTACGATTCAGAAATATTCATGAATGCGCGTGATGCAAAAAGCGAACCGTTGCGATGGGAAAAGAGAAAGGAGTGTCTTTAAGCATGAAGAATTAAAGCGGTAATTTTAAAAGTTAGAAAGGTACGAATATCGTTGAAACATACCTTAGATATTCCAGTTTTCATTATCAGGTCGAAATCACAGCCTTCAATATCAGAACTGAAGCTGAAAGAGATGGTATACATAGATTAAAATAAATAAATAATAAATGAATTTTGCTTCCAAAATTGAAACATTTGCTGAAAAGGAATTCTAATAACCGAAAACATATAAAACAAGGCCTAAACACATAACTAGAACATATACCGGAATAATGCAGAGAAAGAACGTCTGATAATCATACAAAACATATCAAATCGGGATCATATGTGTTCTAAAGCTGAAAAAAATAAACTTTAAAATAAAAAGAGGAATATTTCAGTCAAAATGTCGGTTGAAAACGAACACTCTTGCTGAAAAGGAATTTTTAGAACAACAAAGATAGATAACGTAAACAAATCAATGCCCATCATGCATAGAACGAAACGCTAGAAAAAAAGCACACAGCATTACGACATGGTGTAAGTAAATAATTGAAAATGAATAAAATGTTAACAATTATTACTCACTTAAAACGCCGCTCATTTTTCCCATGTTCTGATGTCCTCGTAGCTCATAGCTTTGAACTCAGTGATTGAGTGATTTTCGCAGCCTTTTTCCAGTATTGCGCATGCGTCAGTAAGTCATTCGCGCCAATAGGAGCACACTCAACATTTAGTTAACGATATACTCGTTAGATGGCGCTGATAGTTGTTGTGAGAAGAATATGTGAACAGTATTGTAAGGTTACGTTAGTTATATTTGCAAAAGTAACCTTGATGCAATAACAGTTCTGAGGTTTTTGAGGCAAACGTTCATTTTTAAAGCCTATACCAATTCAAATTAAATGTTCTCGTAAGGTTACATGCTGACTGGGTTGTATTGCAAAAGTGTTACACTCATTTTCAGAGTACACATTTAATAAAAGTTTATTATACTCCATTTCTAACATCCCTTCAACTTTCCTCTTAAACCACCATCTACCATTTACAACCCCATCAGAATAGCTCAAACGCTTTTCAGAAACTAGGAGTATAAATGCTCTGAATTCTCCCCAATTGTTAAGCCTTCTCAAAGCGATCTGAAAGCTGCTTCGCTCTATCGCAAACTACGGGGCTTAATTTCATTATTTAGATACTGTAATGAGGACTCGTATTTACACGGGTTAAATTCGGCATGACTGGCATATTGACAGCCCTAGTGTTGACCGGTAATGAGCAACCTTTCAATATACCAATACTTTAATGCACCTATTAGCGGTGTTGTGAGTTTCCGAACAATTATTCTGCTTCGTGATAGAGAGACCATTGTGATTGGGTCGGACACACTATGGACGAGACTTGTCCGCTATTTACTGTTTGGGACTTAGATCGCATTCATGATTTGACTGTATAATGTTTGATTGAGTCTGAGTTTTATCGATTTAAGCAAAGTAATTTTAATGCAAGAGTAAATCATCAAGTCTTAACTATATGTAAAGATAGTTAAAGTAAGGTTCTATTTTATTTAAGGGAACCAAGACGGTTACATACCTTCAAAAATCAATTTTTCAAATGTACCTTAAAAAAAACTACATTTCACGCTGATTCCAAAAATGTATAACGTGTAGGTTTGAAACCTGATTCCAAGAACACTTAAAACGGTTTTTCTTGATTTTCTCAAAATGTGTTTTTCTCATCTTTGGGTACGCTCGTATCAAATTCTACTCATCCAAATAAAATGAAACTTGGTATAATGATAAGACACAATAATATGCATATGTTACCGTTAAAGTATGAAATCCGTTATTTCATAGAATACCTAGTTATTCCATGGAATAACTGATCGTGTCCGTTAAAGTGTAAAACTATCTTGTATTTCATGGTTTAACTAGTTATTTCATAGAATAACGATCTGCAGCCCATTAAAGTGTAAAATAATCTGTATCATATATCTCGCACAGCAAATACATTTACCTCCCCCCCAGTCGCCCCAGTTCAGTGTCTGCGAACAAAAATTAATTAAAACCGAAGAAGTACTGGATGTAGAAATATCGCTCCGGTCGGTTGCTACAAGCTCAAAGTTTAGGTACTGGTCAGGGATTTAAAAAAAATGTTCGTGTAAAACCCAGTGTGTCAACAAATTTTTTTTTGTTTTAGAAATAATGTTCTTTGTAATTCCAAGTGTCTTTTTAGTACTCCTTGTTGTAGCAAATGATTTTATGGTACGTTTCCATAAATACCATTTATACGCTGCATAAATTAGATAAATTGCTTCTTTTTCATTTTAATTGTCTAATTTAATTTTAATTAATGAGTTTAATTTCATTTTAGATAAATTGTTTATTTTACACTATAACTGTCTCTCATCAGTTAATTTATAGAATACCTAGTTATTTCATAGAATAACTAGTTAAAGTGTCAAATTAATAACATATTACACACTTTAACGGACACGATCAGTTATTCCATGGAATAACTAGGTATTCTATGAAATAACTTCATTATATACTTAAACGGTAACACATACATTAAAACTAAATTTATGGGTGTTGTGATCTTATATTTGTTTTTAGGGTCCAAAATGTGTAAAAAAACTGTCATTTTTACGCGTTTTCAATTTTCAACTTTTATAATTAAAAAAAATATAATCAATAATTTAGAACAAAAACTATTTCATTGCAATGTTTATATATTTGTTAGAATACATAAACATGCTTAGTGAATTTTTATTTCAGAAACTTTTTCTACGAGCGTACCCTTCCATCACTATATGTTATAAGGCTGCATAGAATAAGTACTTTTTCGATATTCTTTTTCTAAAATATTTATCATATTTTTTAAGTATTTTTTTATAAACCTGGTTGAAATAGTGTACAGATTATATCTACAGATTTTTATCAACATGCGATCTCTTAAACTTAAAAGAGAGGGTTTTTTCAATAAAGAAAATAACAGCATTTTTCGTTGACGAAAATGTCTTGGTTTCCTTTTAATTTTGATTTGAGAAATAGCTAAAATTTTAGAGAAGTTATAAGTTACCTAACAGAGTTAACAGAGTAAATATAAGTAAAATAATACAGTACTAGGGTCTGTATAAGAAAAAAAAATCACATCAGAACAATCCGCATGTTTTCTAAACAAACGGATCGTTGCCAACCGGAAGTAAGTAATAAGGGGCTTTTTTTTGTGCCACGCATAAGCGTATTATAACTTTCGATATGGTGAAAAATTTAGAGAAAGAGTTTTAAAAACTTAACAAGGAAGGCCTTCAAAGTTGGGAAAATTATGAATTATGGTTACCTAGTGTCATAAGAGAAGATATTAGAGTAAAACGCTTTAATTCAAATCCGATTAAAAGGAAAAACATTTCGTCGCTTAAGGCGCAAAATGACATAACTGCATTTTCCCTATTTTGCAGGAGATGAAAAAAACAGTTTGGCTATTAATTAAAGAGAATAATATTATTATAGTTTTAAACCTTCATTTTAGGCCTTTTTGACCGGGGATTGAGATGAAACGCTTCTCTGTGGCGGCGTCCCTAACAATATCAATGAAAGGCGTGCAATTATGTCATTTTGCCTTACGAATGCAGTTATGCTAAAATGACAAAATTGACGATTGCAGCGATTTGAGTCATTTTTTCGCAAAATCGTTTGTGCCAGGTGATCCGGGGCCGGGATTCGCATAAAGATTGATGCATAACTCAAAATGGCCAAAATGTCAGTTATGTCATTTTGCGCCTTAAGCGACGATTTGCTAATAGAACAGATGTCGACAATATGAAGACAGATGTTGTTGAAATGTTTGATAAGCACACCATTATATGGGCGTCCTTTGACTTTTTGAGTTAAGCCCATTCTTGTAAGCAACATAATTTTCACCTGACTAAATAGTGCCACGCATGTTGAAAAATTTAGTCGTTTTTAAATTAAAAAAAGAGTTCAAGGAAAAAAAGAGGAATTTTAACGAAATTTTTTCGACATAATTGACACTAGAAGTGTGCATAATGCGTAGAGGGGTATTTAAAAAAGAAATAAAAGATTTCAGTATTGCGAAGTTCGTCATATCGGTCTCAATCTAAAGCAAAAAAAGTTATCAAATATGCTGTTCACCGTGTAAGTTAATTTCATGATATAGTTCAAAATAATAAATCTATTAATTCCTATTTTGAAACGAAAATTATCAAGAAAATTTAACTTATTCATAATGGGGTGGTAAATCAGTTCGGATATTTATTTGTAGATAAGTGTTTTTTTGTTTCTACATCTCCTCTCCCTTATGATTTTAATATGCAATGATTTTCACTGTCATTTAATTTAAAAGTGTCAATTGTAATTACTTGTCACTTAAGTACATCCTTAAATTTCATCCAAAAAAAGTAATTTTGTAGGTAGGATGTAAAAATATGGGAAATGGGGTATCAGATATATACTTTTTAAAATGTTTGATTTAATGCTTCAAATCAAATCAAATCAAATCAAATTTATTCAACAACAACACACAAACGACAGTACACAATAGGAAAGAAAAATGATAAAGGAAAAAAAAACAACACTGAAATATTTTTTATATCCCAAAGGAGCCAGCAAGGCTCTTCCATGGGGTTGCGGATTTCCTAATGTACTTAATCATAGAAAAATAACAAAATAAATAAATTTAATGAACATATAAAATACAATAATAAAACTTATATGGAATAACAAACAAATATGTCATTCTCGACCATCTCATTTTTACAACTTTAAAACAAAAAATCATAATTAAAACTAAAAAAAGGGGTTGGTGGGACTGGCTAGATGTTTTCTTTTCTGATATTTTATAATTCAGATGCAAGTTATCACCTGAAAAAATTTAATAGGTTTTCTATACTATTTTGATTTAAAATAAATAAGGTACAAAGTTTTTTAAAACGTCTTAAGTTTGGTTCTATTTGAGTTTCATACGGCAATTTATTAAATAGAATAACAGATAAATAATCAAAATGCTTTTTAAATATATCTTTATAAGGGGTTGGTACTAGATAAAAATTTTTTCTTCCAAAATTATAATTATTATTAAGATTAATTTTTGCTACTGCAGGAAATTTCTTTAAAAAGATAAGACTATTTAATACAAACAATTGTCGAACATTTAAAAGAATAGTATTTGGAAAATATCGTATGAATTTTTCATGCAAATTTAATAAGGGTTTTATGTTTGTAATATAATCACCTCCCCAAACCAAAATTCCATACTGAATACGAGATTGCACCCATGCAAAATATAATTTCAAAAGTAACTCAAATTTTATATATTTTTTCAAATGATAAAATTTAAATAAAATAAATCTTAATTTGCTACAAATTAAATTTATATGATCTTTGAATTTCCAGTTTTGGTTAAAAAGAATGCCTAAGTATTTTAAAGAGGGAGTGTATTTAATGAGATAATCGTTACATGATTCTTGTTTGCAATCACAAAATTTTAAATCAAGATGTATTTCAGATATAGCCTTTAAATTAAAAATTATGTAGCATGTTTTTTCCACATTTACCTGCAATTCATTTGATGTAAACCAATCATAAATAATTTTTAAATCCCGATTTATTATATTTTCAAGAGCTTCATATGTAGAAGCGGAATATAAAATAATAGTATCATCAGCAAAAGTAATAATTTTTCCAGAAATTTTCATTTTACAGAAATCATTAATATAAATATTAAAAAGTAATGGTCCAATACGAGAACCCTGAGGTACTCCTTTTTTCGCCAGAACAAAATTACTTAACAATTTATCAATTTTCACCCTATGTTTACGCAAAAGAATAAATGATTTAAGCCAATCCAACCATGTTCCCTGAATACCTGCTGCATAAAGTTTGCGAAGAAGAATTTCATGATTAACGCTATCAAATGCCTTACTAATATCAATAGATATTGCTACCGTTTTTAAGTTGTTATTAAGATTATTTTTTACAAAAGATGAAAATTCAATTAATGCATTTGTGGTACTAATATTATCACGAAAACCAAATTGATTTGCAGCAAAGTAGTCATTAAAATTTAAAAACCTTTTTACTCTTCTTAGAACAACTTCTTCCATTACTTTAGAAAATACAGGCAGTAGAGATATAGGGCGGTAGTTGGAGAAAATTTTTGGATCTCCTGATTTGAAAATAGGCACTATTGTTGAATATTTTAAAGCTTTTAGAAATTTACCTTCTCTGATGGATTGATTTAACAGCCTTTGAATAAAAAGGCTGTGATATTTACCAACCAGTTTTACAACTTTAGAATTCAAGTTGTCATAACCACAAGAATTTGAGTTTTTCAGATTTCGTATAATATTAACCGTTTCGGTGATTGTGATATCATCCATAAAAACAATAGATTTGACAGAGTGTGTCAAGAACTCTCTGTACCTATCATTCTGTTTTACAATATTACATCCAACATTTGAAAAAAAGTCATTTAAAGAATTAACATTTGTTTCCGAAAGTTTATTGGTTGAAGCATTTTTAGAATTGCATTCAAGAATATTATTTATTACCTTCCATTCTTTTCTTGCATTACCAGAGCAATTTTCAAATTCTTTTTCATAGTATTTAGTACGTTGTTCTTTTATTAATTTCTTTACCAATCTGTTTGCGTTTGAATAATTATAATGGGCAGTTTGGTCATTGGGGTTATTTTTTTTTATTTTACTAGGGGGCTCTGCCCCCTGCTCGCTATCGCTCACCAACCCCCGGAACTGCTTCGCAGTTCTTTGAAGATCGCTTCGCGATCTTAGCGAGCAGAGCTCGCTTGTTTCATCTCAACTATCCAGTACAACCTAGAACTTGTCTGCTTATAGTCTGTTCATTCAGAATAGGCTCCTGAAACAGGATAAAAAAAGCTCAATAATGCTTAATAACGCTCATCAGACAACTTCAGTGACCGATTGTTTTTACAGTATTTTGACTACTTCTGCTTAGGCTGCCTTGTCATTGCAGAAGAAATTTTGTTGATGATAATTAGAATAATAACTGCTTTTAATACATTACGTCTCAGGCGCTAATTCTAAATGAAGAGAGTATAGTCAATGATCATTTAATATCGAAACTTTTTATCTCTCAAACTTTTCAATAATTTAATTCGGATCATGACCACGAAAATATCAAAATAAAACTCTTACTGAAATATTCCTTTTTGAATTGTCAATAATTTAATGGATAGGGGGCTACCGTCCCCTACTCGCTTACGCTCACCAACCCCCGTAACTGCTATGCAGCTCTTTACAGATAGCTTCGCGATCTGCAATATCTGCAATCGATCTTTAGCAGAGAAACAAACTTCCGGAAAATCCTTTTCCTTTCATCGGCCCAAATAACACTCAAAAATATAAATTATTTATTTCTCTAGTGGTTCAAAAAATATCGCAGTATCTTTAAAATATTTTTAACCAAGTCTATACTATATCGCTAGCAAACTTAGAGCAAAAATGTGCACCTCAAATCTTTTAAATTTAAATATCCGTGCTCACGACAATCTAGTGAACAGGCAAATATAAAATTTAAAAACATTAAACACGTCTGATAAAGACCTACTAAAACTATGAAAAAAATTAAACTTTGATGCTTAATAATTCTAAAACTAATTAGAATTTTTTAAAGAATTAAACGCCAATCTATTTCTAAAAAATAAAAATATAAGTGTTTAAAAAATCATATTGATACCGTGATTAGTTTTCATTTTAGATAGAAAAAAAACGAAAAAGGGTCAAAAATTTCGAAAATTAAAAAATTAATTACTCTAAACCAAATTCGAAATTCGAAAAAAGGGTGACGTAGTGCACATCTTCATACTTCAGAGTATTAGGCTGCAAAAAATCATAGTTCTGCTGCCAATAGATTTCGCTGAACTGGATTACGCGGCGAAAAAAGAAAAACTTCAACTTTGACCTTAAAAATACCCCAGTAATAATTATCACATCATGTAGCTTTTTGTTCGAGAATGTGCCCCAAATATTCCTCTACAAACATTTCAAATTTCATGAATTTTTATCAAGTAGTTTTTGCGATATGAGAGTTCAAAGAGTTGAAAAATTAAATTTTCTGAAACAGCGGCGGCAGCGGCGGCAGCGGTGACAGTAACTTTTTTACAACGTTTTTATTAGGTCGCTTTCAATCTTGTCTGTCTGTCCGTCCGTCCGTCCGTCTATCTGTCTGTTCGGGAGGAATTTAGTAATCAATTTTAAGCATACTTCCCCATGAGCTAGATACTTGAAATTTTGAACGTAGTTCAGATCTGGATGACAATACGATATTATCTCGTTAGTTCGGTTCAATTTGCTGTCCCTGAACCCCCAGGGGGACTTAAAGTTTAGAAGTTCAACTATAGGACCTTATTGTTAAAAAATCATTGTTGTGCAGTTTGCCTCCTCTCGTTATCAAGATGGCTTTAGAAGTGTTGTATAAAATATTAGTAAAATGAAAATTTGTAAGAATAAAAGTAATACACAGTACATGCAGTACTTCATGCAAGTTTTGTATTTGTAATACATCTAAGGGACTGACTTTATTAATTAGTTACTGAAAAGTTTCTCACCAATATATTTTTAAAACACTTTTTTTTATATTACTAGTGTTTCAAAAATTTCCAACGTCATCTGAATAATAGCTAGAGGCAAAAACTGTGCAATGATTTTAACAAAACAGAGTAAAGCCATGTGTTATAGTTAAATTTCAGGAAAAAAACACTTTTTAGTTTTATTAAAAAGAGAAAAGAATAAAATTCTTGGAAGGCGTTCAGGTCGCGAATTCTAAACTTTACACAACAAAACTAAAAACCAGAAAATAATTAATGAAAAAAAAACCTTTTTAAACAACAACGTTTTTAAAATGTACTAAAAAGTATAAAATAATTTTTTGCAACTCCTTGTAAAACGAAAAACGTGGGGATCATGCATTAGGTATTTAATTCAACTTAATTTCATCACTCATTTAAATAATTTTTAACTGTGGATATAATGGTAAATAGAGTGACAAGAGTAGTGGCTGTAAATATTATTGCATGATCCCCACGTTTTTCGTTTTACAAGGAATTGCAAAAAATTATTTTATACTTTTTAGTACATTTTAAAAACGTTGTTGTTTAAAAAGGTTTTTTTTTCATTAATTATTTTAATATAGAGAGATAAAGTTTTTCTTTTCTATTTATCTCTTTTATAATTTCAGGGGTTATCCATTTATTTTTATGTTTTCAATTTTTAACTATTTTGGTGCAAGATATTACAAGACTTTGAAGCTTGTCTATAAAACAATCATACCTAGCATCAATATCATCGATCATATTTTCAAAATTGGTGGATTTGATAGCACTCTCAAGTTTTGAATAGTTTATAACTATAAATATTTAATAGTCAAAAAATTATATTAAATTTTTTGAATAGTTTACAACTATAAATATTTGACACGCATATATTTATTAGACAGATAAAGTAAATCATAAGCTCTTATTAGCACTTTCGGATTCAAAGCCTGTTTACAATATTTGGAAATGATGTAACTTGTATAATTCTGACACACTGTTGCAACGACGTGTTTCATTGATATCTGCACGCAATTACTTATTCAATAGTTGGCATAGTCTAAGAGAGAGACTCTCTTTCAATGGTCATTATATTGTTTGAGATATTGAGAGCAAGCACTTCTTCGTCTGAGGGGCGTATTAGGTGGGTAATTGGATGACAGAAGAATGAACTTTAATATAAGCGTTTGCTGGTGAATTGGATATCTGGGTGTCATTTAAACTTTGCGATTGTCTCCGCTCCTGAAGTTTCCAGAATGCACAAATGTTAATTTGTGCCTTTTCAGATTGCGTATCTGCTCAGGCAACGGAGTCAAATTAAGTTTGTAATTAATGTCATGAAGGAGTTTCAGATTCAAAGCTTGGGTGGTATTTGGGTATGAGTATGTTGAGGAATATTTGAAGGATATTATTGCGTTTAGAATGGGAATTTTTGTTGTGGATATTTTAAAAACATAATTTTTTTTGTCGAGTCTTCGGTTTGTGATCATATTTTTTAGTCTTTAGTGTTGCTTCATGGTAGTGATAAATATTTAAAAGCCTTTAAATGATTTTTAAATGAAATTTATTCTTTAAAACGTTCATTTTAATCCAATGCTTTTTAAAGAGAAAAACTTAATTCATTAAAAAATAATAAGCAATGAATTTAAAAAAATAAGGAATTAAGAAATTTGTTTTACTAAAACTAAACTATGTTCGTAAGTAATTATGTGGGTTTATACATTAGCTAGATTTAAATTATACAATGTGCTTTAGAAGAGTGGGTCATTTTCCTAAGGCGAAAAAATTACTAGTTGTCCGTGGGTTGAAACCTATAACCCAAAAAAGGTATCCATCTTCTGACATATCAACTTTTATTTAATTTAATGTTTTTACTATTCTACTCAAAATCGACAAAAAAGGTTCGCACATTTTTCAGATTCCAGCAAAGAAACTTTTAGGTTCATTGACCACTTCTTATCACTAATAAAAGGTATTTCACCTAAAGTATTTTTCAACTCTGGTTTCATTTTTAATTATTTTATACTCTTCAATGATTGTTTTTACATTCATGATCAATTCGTGTTCCTAAAAATAAATAACTATAACGAATCTCAATACAAATTTAAAATTTCAATGAAAATAACAGAAAAATGTATAACTTACCACGCATACCGACAAACGTAATTATAGAAGAGAAGAAAAAACACACAGCCTGGGAACAAAAGTTCCCTTAAATTCTCCCATACCTTCCTCGAAAATGTCACAAAACCTCCAAAGACATCCAATTTGAAGAAGAAGACTCTCCGCAGTTAATCATTTCCCAGCGAAACTTGTTCCATCCGACAAAATTCAATAGTAATCCGCACTAATTCAATGGCAAAAGGGAAAAAAAGTTTTTTCATTTAATCGGAAAGCCGTAAGGAAAAGCAATCTTTTGAAATTCACCGAATGCAAATCATTATGCAAACAGAGACCTTCCGAGGTTGATACAATTATAGGAAAACTCTTTTCATTAGCCCTGGCTTTAAAGTCGATAACTCGGATTCGAAACGCCCGCGGTGTTGAATTACGTTCGTCCTCTGTGCCCCCCGCTTCTTTTGCGGCGGATTTATGCTCTGCAGGCGGATTTGCAGGTGGGGTAAAAGCGGACCTCGAAACACAAAGTGCCTTGTTAATAAATTTTTGGAAACCGAAGAAACGGAGTTTCGTCGAGGATTTTGGTAAATGAGGATTATTTTGTGTAGTAGTGTATCATTTGGAAATGGAGTTTTGGAAAGTAATCGCGTTGGTGAATTGAAAAGACTGATCTGTTTATAGGTGGATGGATAATTGAATGTTAATATTTGAAAATATTTGTTACTATTAATGATCTTAGTTGAAATTAAGGAAACAAAATTTAAATATCTGTGTAGTGATGTTTAATTTTGACTTTGGTTCAATTCCGTTAACGTTCCAGCTAAATATCGCCGATGTCTTTTAAACACTATGTATTTGTGGTGCCGAAGAAGAAGACGATCTCTCTCTTCTCTCTGACGTCAGCCTTCAAATGTTTTATAAGCTTGTTTACATTTCTAGTTTACACACTTCTGATTTTTGAGTCTTAATAAATGAGTGGTACCTTTCCTAGCGTTGAATTTATTACCTCCTCATATTCAAATATAGACAAATTTTTCGAATTTTTAATAATAAACTGAACAGTTATTGATGTAATTAAACATTTTAATCTATGAGTGGGGAAATATTTAGTAATATTTCTACTTTTTGGTGTCCGAAAGAGAGAGAGAGGAATTGAACCTTGACTAAGTTTCCTTTTACTATTCCGTTGCTTGTTACTCCAGTAATGCATAAGGAAATTCGAATTTTATGATCTTGATATAAATATTTTACTAAATTCCGAACTTATTATTTATTTTTGTCTATATTGGTAATATTTAATAGTTATCCAATCTGAATGTCTCGAATCCATTAAACCTAATATATTCTAGAGTAAACAAGAATAGATATAAGAATAGAAATCATTTAAACCTGAATTTTGAAATTTTGAAATTCCATTCTGTACTAGCGCTATAAAGCTACTGAATACTAAAATAGAGGTCTTTAAGTACAAAAATATAAAATATTTAATTAAAATAAATAAAGCGTGCAACCACTGAATGACTTCATCTATATATCTGAAATATTTTATATTTTTGTATTCTAGAGTAAAGGAGGTTAGGGCTCATTCATGGATGTTTAACTATTTCTGATGAATGTAAGAGAAAAACATACTTTAATTTTAAATTTAAAAATTTCTCTTGGAGTTAAGCTAAAATGTATTGGGATTATGTACTAAAGTATTGAGTTTCTATAGCAAAAACGTAATCGAGTTTGAATGTGTGCTATTATTTATAATATAGCATTATTTATTATAACTAAGGTAAACGAATTTTAACGAAGAACGTGATACTTCATGAAATTATCTTTAAGAATAATGGTTTAAAAATGCTTTCTAATCAGCTGGAGCTTTTGATTCTGTAACCTATCTTTTACTACTATAATACTACAGATTCGTTATTTTTTTACCTTTTCACTTCTTAAAAATGAGGAATTTCGATACAGTTCCATTCTATCTTTCTCACGTTAAAAATCGCCATGTTGTTTTGGAAGCTAAATATTTTATTACCACAAATTTTTACTGTGGTAATTTACCATAACAGTAATGAGGTATATGCATGAGTGAAGGATTTGCTTGATTTTATACTTTTTTGATTCGTTATGGTTTAAAACTCCCAAATTTCTGATTTTTATGTTCAAAAATGTGTTTTAAATAATTTAAAAATCAATTTTATTTTTGTCAAAACGCCAGAAAAGTCACGTTATCAGAAAACGGGCTTCTATTGGAAGTGACCTCACAGCGCATGATTTGTGATTCGAAAGTGTTTTCGCGCCCAAACAAAAAACGAAATTTCAAAAATTTATATCTCAGAAACTAGGCTACGAAAATACAAATGATGTAAACGTCATTCTTCATGGTTTTTTATCTACTATTTTAATAAAATTTAATCTCAAAACGTGAGAATACCTCATTTGAATAATTGAAATTTTAGGCGAAATTTTTTTCTGTTATTTGGCACATAAAAACAACTTACCTATTTTTAATGGGACAGATCACGGGATTTTACCAAAGTTTCATTCATATCTAAAAAACGCGCTATTCTTTAATACGTTACATAAGTTGTAAGTCAAGGATCTTGAAGTAAGGATACACTACAAACATTCAACTAAAAAATGAACACAATATTAACAGATTTAACTCTTTCAGTCCTTGCCACCCAAAATTTTCTATAGTATTCAATGGTACTCTTGGGCGGCTTATGATTAAAAGGGTTAAGAAAACTTTTCTGCTCAAGTTAACAACAATTTGGTTGTGTTGCTGGGAAGTACACTTTATTACATTATAGTGTTTTGAAGTGTTCTTAATATGTTTAAAAAATGTTAGAAATGTGGTTATAAAATTGTTGCAAAATCGGTTTAGAATACGAAAGTGTTCTTAAATTTGAATCGAAACAAAATAAGAATACATATTTTTTGGCAACACTTTTACAAAACTATATTTTTCTTACACAACAAAATCACAATACAATCAAAAATCTTTTGTTTAGAAAGTGTTCATTACTGTACTTAGCGTTGCAAAAGTGTTTCACACATTTGCAGTGCACATTTAATAAAACTACACATACCCTTGTGTTCATTATATTTATTCAACAAGAAAACACGACAATAACAACAACAAAAAAATATCAATAAACCTTTTGTTAACTCAATCCAAACTTCAAGTCCCGGAGACATAACAAAGCAAGCCATACCTACCTTACCTTCGATATCGTCCATATATGGAACACACCTCCAAACTACAACGATTGCGGTTTGTGAATCGAAGGAAATCTTCTGCCTCACAAAAAACCGCTCCTAGGTGACACGAAGTGAAGTAAATAAAATAAGACTCCTCATTCATCCACCTTCGAGATGTGACATCCCGTTCCGCACTGTTGACCTTTGTAAAGAGCTCCAGCAGAAGAAGTGATACAGGACTATTTTCCAGAGTGAGCTTCTCCCTTATTGGTTATAGTAGTGCTCCAGACCTTCTGAAGAATCCGGACTCTGAACCGCCCCAGGTGTCTTGCGGCTAAAAAAGTAATATTTTTATTGTTCACTTATACATTTATATTTTTTCCCTCGTGATGGGGGAAAAACTACGGTGAAATGCTAGTCAACGTGTTTGAGTTTCCTCTATTTTGTGGAGGTTCTTATGATGCTTTTTTTGGAGATGCTGTTTGTTGATGGTGATATTGATGTCACGGGTGAAAAAAAAGCTTGACAGAATGTTGCAGAAACCTTTTCGAGACTGGAACGTCAATTTTAAGGGGGAGGGTTAGTTCTAAAGTGGTATGAGGAGTTTTTTTCGATGTTTGTTGAGATGTGCTGTAGGGTGATTTCTTGGAATTCCGATATTTTGTTGTGTTTGTGTTGTATCTTGTAAAACTTAACTGTAAGAAATCGAAGATAGCGTTATACAATTGGATTCAGAACTCTAATGATTTTATTGTACCTGAGGTTTATTTTATAGCAAGAAAAAACTGTTTACGTTATTCATTGGTTTATATATCACTTCCTTAGAACCTTCTCTATTTGAATTAGTCTTTGATGCATATTCCATTTATTTTAAGTGAAAGTTTGCGAAGTGATCAAAATACATCAGCTTTAATGTTTTATTTAATAGCTTTAAAAACATTCATAGTTCGTATTCCTCCTGTAATTCCTGAAAAGCTCCTGAATATTGTGTTTTTTCTGTCAAGTTTTTCTTATTGATTTGGCGGGAAAAAAGCTAATATTTTTAATTAAATAAAATTCCATTGAAATTTGAAAATCTTACCTCTTTTGCAGTTCTTTTAACAAAGCTTAATTTGGAACACAGTCTGCTTGTAATATGTAAAGTAGCAAAAGGTTAATAATTATTCCCTTTTCCTCCTGATTTTTTTGTAATGTACTCCAGATAAACTCCTTAAAGGCTCATAAATTTTACTATGTCAGAAATAATATGAACCCTTAAGATTGAATTTTGTTTCCTTATTTTAATAGGAGCTAAAATTGTGTTGCATCTACCTGTGTGCTTTCATTAAATTATAAAAAAACCTATCCCAAACATTAAATGATGCAATTGCCTTTTAAAAATATTACATCTAAAGTAAGAAAAAATATGAATAGTTTACAATCTTAGACATAAATATTCCATTATAACTTAAGATGTTGCAGATAAACTATGATATAACTAAGAGAAAATAGGAATTAAAATCACCTAAACAACATCACTTACGTATTTCAGTTTTTCAAACTATTACTCTACAAACAAAAACTCTCACCCAAATCTGACACTTTTCAAAACAATACCGAGGAATCTCATACTTATATACCACCACATTTTTACAGCACATTTTTACTATACCATAATACATTTATTCCAAATTCCAACACAATTTTGACACATTGAAACACGTCAGGAAACACAGACTTACACCAATGTTAGTTATAGAGCTCTCTTATTTAGATACCGTCCTTCATATCATGAAAAATATCGACGAAACGTGTTTTTGACACGTTAAAAAATGACATTTCCTTTGTCTCGTCGGTGTTGATTTCGAATTTATTCGATGGATACGCCTTTAATGTTCTATGTGTCCGTTTATTTGTTCCGAAAGATATCAATTTCCTTCCATGAGATTTATGCCACAAAATGTTTACTAATTCAGAGGAAACATTTGAGTTATTTTTTGCTTGGAATATTCTATTATTCCTTAAGAGAAACCCTTAAGTATTAGTATTTAAGCTCTTTATCAAATTTAAGTTCATCAAAAAAGTTTTATTTCCTTAATTTCAGATATTGTAATTTACTTTTCTATCAAAAATACTCAGAATTAAAGTCAAAGTCAAGATCCTTTAAAAATCCTTTCAGTACCTCAAAATAAACAGTGAATATTTTGGATTTCAAAAATATAATACGTACTAAGTAGGGTTGTTTTTGAAGAAAAATCATAAATAGTAACAATTTTAAAAGAATTTATGTTTTCTTTCCTGCAACAAAAGTCTTCAAGCAAAGAAAGTAGTTTTACAGGTGTTCCAAAGCAGTAGGTGTATTGTGGGAAAGTTAACTTATTATTTGATAAATACTTTTATTCTATAGCTTTTATTCAAAACGTTTTTCAAGAGTTATTGAAATGAATTTTTCTATACTATCCATATTATATATCTCTATATTTATAAAGCTTTTAATGTTAATTTTTCATTACTTATTCGATCCATTTAGCTTAGATTTTTTAGATGCTTAGATTTTTTCTAAAAACATAACTTAATAGTAGACCTTTGAAAAATTGGGGTAAACAGTGAATCGTTTTAAAAAGATTTATCTTGTTACCACACTTCTCCTATCAATATACTTCAATAGCTTTCATCTCATAAAAACGAAACTTGACTTTATGCTCTTTATTAAAAACTAGAACATTTTATAGCTCTTCTGATGACGAAACCATACCACAATCTGCACATCCCATTATACACAAAACCACCCTCCAAAAAATATTTTCTAAACCCTTATTCCCCCTACCATCTCCCCCAATTAACACATCTTTACGATGCATAAAATCAGAGTGCCCGTTCGATGATGCCTTTACAAGACCATAATCTACTCCCCCTTCCCTCCTCAAAATAAGATAAACCCAATGTATGTTAATAATAACAATAACGATAAAAATCACAACAAAAACAACAACAAACGGAAAAAAATCCACTTCGCAGGAAGAAAACAGCATCTTAACTCTCCCATAAACCCTTAATAACCGTTTCTTTTCTGCAAGAAGAGCTTTCCACCACCCCCAGTGATAAATGGACGTGGCCCTTCAGAGCACGAGGCCCCATAAAAATTTGTCCCACAGGCGAAAAGGGATTGTCCACCCGTCAAGGCGCCATTATGTATAAACAAGCCGAGGGAGACACCAGGATGTATGTGGTGTACGAAGAAAGGGACTGGAGGCTTAGAAAGCATTCCCGTGTAGTGCTTTTCACGTGCTCTTTAATTAAAGCACTTGCAGGGCCATTTGCGATAAGGGTCTGTCGGCCACCGATGGAGGCTATTGATTCCTTCCTTATCTTGTTGCTTTTGCCAGAGGAATAGGGATGGGTTTGATGCTGGGATTGGTATATTGAGTTTTGGTTTTGGTTGAAGCTTTTGCCCTGAAAAGGAAGGGATTCAGGTTAGATGGTTAAGTGGATGTGAATGAAGGTTTTATACTTATAGGAACAGTTATGTTTGGATTTATATAAGTGCTATGTTTTTGTTGTAGTTATCTTCGAAAATTATTTATTAATGTTTTTTAATTTGCACTATACTCAGTTGCAACTTAACTTGAGCCTGTAGAAATATGCTGAGAGCAACCAAAGAAAGTAGTTCCCCGCGAGGTGTCTGAATTTTGAGTGAAATTTAGAGCTTCAATTTTGAATAATAATAACATAATAATATAATGTTCAGTATTATTATTTTTTAAAGAGGCGTAACGCGTAGTAGTACAACTCGCTCTCAAACTCGTCAGCCAATAAGAGCTTCTAGCAATCCAGCAGGCTTTCTGTTTACTCAGATTTGCTACCGCGTGGTCATGACGTCAGGCTCAACTTAAGTTGCATTCGAGTATGGATAATAAACACAAAATTCAACATATTGCCTGGATTATGAATCTCTCTATTCTAAAAAAACGTTTTTGTAAATGGTTTCCAGAGAAAGGCTTTTTAATTACTGATCCGTATAACATGTTTTTGGTGTCAAAGTTCAGAATTTCTAAAAAAATTCTCAATTCTAAAATATTTGCATTTTTCTGGATTACGGATAAGGTTACAGTTAACAGCAAGAAACTGAAGTACAATTTATTATACCCCCAATCCCAATGACCAACCGACGCTATTCATTAATGATGAAAATAATTTCTTTCACGCTTTAAAAATGCGCTTCAATATATGTATTTTCTAAATAAAATATTTTCTGATAAGAGTTTTCCAAAAACTCACAGATATACTATTTAAGTATAGAATTTCACACACCAAGATCAATTGTTTGTAAACATTGAGTGTAATGTAGGTTTTGTCTCTTATTATTTTCAATAGCTTAAATTGTATTGTTTAAAAAGTCTGTTTTAAAACAAAAACTTGAATGATAAAACACTAGACATTTTGACGAGTTACTAGGTACTATATTAAATTTAACAGATTCATTGTTGAACTTTTTTTGTAAATATTGAATAACAATAGTTACGAGCAGACTTGATGGCTATTTTCAAGGAAAACGTGTTGATTGAATTTGATAATTTATAACCAATAAATATTCTAACTTTTAACCCTTTCAGTCCTAGACGTATGAGGTTCTCATTGAATCCAATTGAAAATTTGGGGCGGCTAGGTCTTAAAGGGTTAAGAGAGTGCTTTTGGAAAGTTGGTTGACGTTTCTTCTACTAATTATTTTAACGAATATTTTATAAATAAATAATTTTAGTGAGCAGGGTTTTGGGGGGATTGCAAAGCGATTAAAGGCCCTGCGTCATAAATTAACGGGGGTTGGTGAGAAGCCTAACAGGGAAAACTAGATTTTTATATAAATCCAAAATTAAATAAAAGTTTTTACACATTTATGAATCTGTAGACAAATGATTTGTTCAATATATCTGTGCATTAAGTTATACTACTTTTTAAATAAGGATATATATATATAGGGTGTTTATAAAGGTGTTTTTAATTCATGATTTTTGTTCAATTCCTAAAGTTTTTATATCATTATTATTTTTTTAATTTTCTCTTACCTCCGCATTTGGATCAAAGTAGCCGTATCAATGATTTTTACTTATCTATGGGTGCATCTTACTTCTTTGACCCCAAGCTTACGTTGTTTCAAATGAAAGGCTATGAAACAGACTTTTGAAACACTCTGTATATCTTAATTATCAAATATAAATATTAAAAACGTCTGAATATATACTAACTGTCTCATAAAAACAAGCTGTCTTACCTTTTGAAAAAGTTATTCCTGGTCGCTAAGTTGGCACTGTTTTAAAGTCACAATCTGTTGTTTAAAACGAAACAAATTTCAAATATTCATTGGCAATAAAACAGTGCCAACTTGGCTAATAGGGACTTGCCAATAAGGACTTTCGCAAAAGCAAACACGTTTAAAAGGTGGGACAGCTGGTTGTTATAGTATAGGACTACCCTCCATCCTATATATTAGATAAAATTAATTCATTAAAGTAAAATGTTAAAAAATAAATAAACAATCATCAATATTAATTGAGAAATTTTCACAAAAAACAAACATCCACATGAATAAAAGCGTCCACAAACCACAGTTCGACTCCATATAAACGCACAGTCTATTTTTTCTTCAGCCGTATTCCCCCAGTAATGAAGCCGGAGTGAGTTAGACTGCTTAATAGGAGCTCTGGGACCCGTTCTTGTTAATGGTGTTTTACGATAACATGTCAGGTAGCGGTAAAGCTTTCCACGTCATCCGGCAGTAATTACATTGTCTGGAGGTCTGGAGGCATAGAAGATTTCTTCTTATTATTGGTGTTGAGAAAGTCACTGTATTGATTCAAAGAATGCAACTATAAATCGCAAATTTCGCATTTTGTGACTGTATAAACTATAAATTATCTACTGATTGTTTCACTGTCTAGGGGTTTGGTAATTTTTAGTGTTTGCTTTTTTTGGAAAAGGTTTTCAAGCTGGTGTTTAAGAACTGTAGGGATGAATCAAGTTTTTGAGGTAAAAGGATGGCGTTTGGTTAACAGAGTTCATGCCAATAAAGTAACTTTTCTGCAACCGTTATAGGTGAAAGTACAAAAAGAAATAAAATTTATTGAAGGTAATGAAGTATGTATTTAATTACACAAGTACATATTTTGTTTTATATGATTGCATTATATTTTATTTTAAAAGGACAAAAAAACTATAAAATTCTCTTTTGGCCCTTTATATGAATTTAAATGAACTTGCGAGTGTATATAAAAAGAATTTAGATTGTTTTTAGCTTAACTAAAAATTTTTACACAAAATAACAATTTTTTAGAAGTGTTTAAACACTTCTATGTATTTCATATTCCGTTTTCTAAGCGTTGTAAAAGTGTTTCAGCATTAGCAGTGTAGTTTGGAAAAAAATAAAGAAATATATCTTCTCAGAAGCGCAAATTATCATTCATAATTCTTAAAACTAGAATAAGAGAAGCGGAGACAGAATGAATTACATATTAAATAGAGAGAAAGCAATAAAAAGAGGGAAAATGTGAGAAATACAGAAAAAACGAGAACGAAAAGAAGCTAGAGGGAGAATACTTTATTTTGTAAACTTTGAAGAGGTTAACTAGTGGAAAAGACACTATCAAACATCTATCGTCACAGAAACAATACAGGGAGAACGAGATATCCCAATCGACTCTCTGAACAGCGATAACTTTAATCCCTTTTAAACATCGATCAAGAGAACAGAAGAAGAAGAAGGAAGACCTCCCCAAAGTTCAATAGACTTCGGGGGGATGTATGTCAAAAGGCGGGCGGTGCGATTCGGAAACTAATTGTTCTTACGATTCTCCTCTACAACAGAGAACAAAAGCAGCTCAGCCAGATCGTTGAACCTCAGAAGATGAAAGTGACAAAACTGTTGAAGTGCAATAATCGTAATTCGAGAGAAACTCTGTAATTATCTCTTCGAGCAGGGTATATGCTTGAGCAAATTGAAGCTTTGTAGTAGGAGTAGTAGTTGAAAACTTTTTCTCCCCCCCCCCCTTGAATCTCTCGGGAGTTTTTGATTGCTGGAAATACTTATGGCGGTGGAATGGAGTTTTAAATTTCAGTCTTGGAGAGTTTGTTCGGTGCCATTGGAAAGTTAGATGGTTCTTTGGTTAAGCATGTTTCAGGGTAAAATTTTCTCTCTTTACTTTTACTACCTTAGGTAGCACAACATCGCCGGATAGTGCAGTTTTTTAACAACAACAACAAACAACTTTATTACAATATAAAGAAACAGAATAAAAGAATCCAAAAAAGGAAGACATTTTCTATTTGCATCACCAAGGAGGCGAGATCACCTCATACAGGTGAAAGAATATATTTAATATAAAATGAAAAACATAAAAACACAATATACAACAAAAATTTAATATAGAAAATAAAATACAACAAAAAACACATGTATACATGAAAAAAATACTGAAAAATATTGCCAGTGAAAATGCTCTTGGATGAGCTTCAGGGAAAAAGCGCTAGAAAAAGTAATTAAAAATAATCCTCTATATTTTCTATGGAGTATATAAACGTTTTGAATAATTTTTTAAAATTTTAATGAAGATTTTTCTGTTTTAATATGATTTGGTAGGGTAGGCTATTGTAAAATTTTGGGGATAAATAAGCATAGTTTTTATGAAAAAATTGTTTCCGTGTTTTGGGTATTAGGTAATTACTTTTTTGAACATAAGTTATAACTGGTGTTTCTTGTTTCATTATTATTACGATGAGTATTAAAATAAACAACTGTTTGATAAAAAAATACAAATGACGAATAGGAAGAACGTTTAAATTTTGATAATTTTTTTAGAATGGAATTTGAAATCTTGGCCAATATATGGTTATGTAGCCCAATAATTATTATCGTACATCATTTTGTAAACGAAAGGTATTGTTACTTAATAGCGCCATACACACATACTCGGATAAAAGAAGAACAAACCGGTTCTACCCTGTTCTATCCGCTTTCCCTTCGCCGGGGAAAAACATTTATACTCGGATACTTTCTCCCCTGGGCTCCCCTCTTGCTGATAGGAATTTGTTTACAAAACAATATGGCCTCCTTCTGCTACACTGCACTTCACACTAATCATTGAAACCAGATTATTACCTTGGAAATAAAAATTTAACAAATTATCAATGTTCACAAGATTTGTTTCGTCTTGTGCAATGTTTATTTCAATGATATTTTAAGTTTTAAAAACTAGTTTGGCCATGTTAACGGGGCCTATAGTTACATATTTTTACAGTTTTAATTTATTTTAGAAGTGTAATGTAGAAGGTTATATGCTTTTATGATTAAAAATTGAACAAATCCAGCCTTCCATAACATACGTTATAGGGTAATTCTATTGCAATATTGTCCAATAATCGTGTGCTTCCTACGGAGAGAAATAATATGCACAGCATTTTGAAAAGCGCAATTGATTTGAAGTTTGATTCTTGATTTTTTTTCATACAATTGTTAATAAGGTACCAAATACAACCGAGACTAGTTTTTCTAACATTTTAAAAATGTTCAAGGTTGTATCAAACAGTAAATAAAACTTTGCTTTAATTTAAATTTTAATTAAAATAAAGCAGCAGGAAAAGAGGTAGTATACAAATTTAAACAGTCATAGTTAACTTACAGGGTGTCCAGAAAAGAACTCCGGGTTTTTAAAATTGAATATCTCTTGAACAAAAATAGATAAAAATATAAAACCAACGGCATCGTTCTTGTAGGAGCATGGAATTTTTTGTTAAAATTTAAAAATTTTAGTCACTTTAAAAGTTAGCAGATGGCAGCACGTTGAAAATGTCGAAAAATCGTTCAAGTTGAGTGCAAGATATCGATTCTTCGAAATTTAAAAGGGACTACCCCTCTCTTTAACAATTAGACTTAAACCAATCATCGAATGTGAGATATTTCAGGTGAAAAGTTTCAATCTCAAAAAAAAAGAATCGACAATGATCGAAGAATCGATATTCTGCACTCAGTTTGAACGATTTTGTGATATTTTCAACGTGCTGCCATCTTCTAACTTTTAAAGTAACTAAAATTTTTAAATGTTAACACGAAAAATTCCATGCTCCTACAAGAACGATGCCGTTGGTTTTATATTTTTATCTATTTTTGTTCAAGATATATTTAATTTTAAAAACCCGGAGTACTTTTCTGGACACCCTGTATAAGAAATGTCACAGTATTTCAACTTGTGACTAAATGTATATTCTTTTAAAAGAACCCTCCCCCTAACAATGAGATTTTATACCTTGGGTACGGTAAAATGGTGGTAAAATTGAAACATTGTTAAACACTGATAATGGGAAACATTAATCCCAAATATGTTAATTAAACCCATTGTGTCGCGATAAAAATGGTGAAAAAATAAAGTAAAATGTGAAAACGCAAGCAAGAGTTAGCTGTCAAATTAACATACAAATGATGGCATTACGCTAAAAGAGTTTTCCCTTCTCTCTTGCTTTATTTGACCATCTTAAGAAAAACTGAAACGAAACTTTAATGGAACGAAGACAAACTAAGGTGACGGTTGAAAAGAAAAAAAGATAGCTGTCCGTTTCAGGTAATTATACATCAAAATTCAAAGCAAAACAGAAATAAAAGCTATGCTATTAAGTCGAAGAAAACAATAAAGTTCTTTAAAATGGGACTGCACTAGCTTTGGATTTGGTTTTCAAGTAAATGTATTCGTACTTCGCAATTTAAATTAGGATTCAATGTCAGATTTTTTTTTAGAAGTTAACTAAAAGGTAAGGTTTTGTTTTTACGTCTGGGTTTTCTTGGAGACAAAGGTAAAGGAAAAATATTCTAAGTAAATTTCTAACTGGGTAAATATTGGATTTCTAGTGGTTTGGAGTTCGTTATCTCCTTGTTTAGAATTTCAGTTTTATAAAAAAACATTTTAAAAAAAGAAGGCGACGGATTTGCCTTACCTTTCAAAAAAGACTTATCTCATCATGTTTTTCATAGCATCTTGCAAATTTAGAAAGATAATGTATTTATTATTTTAATCGTCGATTGGTTTAATCAGAAAAGGATTTAATTTAAAGATTCATAAGTGCTTTTAAGGCAGTTCAAGTTCCTTATTAAACCTTAAGTTATCATATTATTCATATTATCCCTTACATTATTCTCGTTATGAACCACCGAAAGCATTATTTTGTTGAAGCAGAAATACTTAATACTCTTCACAGACGTAAAACTTTCAAATATATAAAGAGGCGGTTTAAATATTACGTAAGCTGGGCACTGAGCTATAAAACAAACTGGAGTGACTAGTGAGCGTGCTGAAACCGCATCACACCACGGAAAGGATTTACATCTTCTTTTAATTTTCCCCATCTGTTAGCCTAGTTGTATACACAAAATGAAACGACCATTTTAAATTTTGCTCATAATATTTTAAAAAACAGGCATGGGCGGATTAAAAGGGGGTCATGCGGGGATTGCCCCGATTGCTTCTAGCCCCGAATGCCCCGATTGCTGCGAGAAATCGGGGCAATTTAACCTTCCGCGCCGGCACGTTTGGTCGCATGTTATAGTATCAGAGGTTGTCACTCCAGTTTGTTTTATAGCTCAGTGAAGCTGGGTAGGGGGGTTGCATTTTGCTTATTTGGAGGTTGGAGGGGGTATGAATGAATTTAAGCAAGATGTTAAAAAACTGCATTTTTTAAAATATCTTGTTACTTGCAAAAAAATTTCAAAATGCTACCAAAAATAGGTGGGTCGGACAGTTTTCTTACGTAATTATGATGAGAATTTTGGATTGTAATTGGGGGAGTAGAGGTATTTGCTTGCTCCACTAGGATCCGTTTAACCTTCTTTTTCTGAAAGTACTTAAAAGTTTTTTTTAGGTAACTTTCAGAGCTCAGTGCTGCAGAGTTCTTTCAACAATAATAAGATAAAAGATAAGGATGATGATTGATTTGAACTATTTTTTAGAGCGGGTTATGACGGGATTCTGTAATAAAAATTGTAATGAATGTGGAATGTGGAAATGACCAACCAAACATATGCCCTTACGTAATATTTGAAAAGTCCTTTTAAGTGCTAAAAAAAGAAAATTTTGCAATAAACATATAGTGCTGTAATTTTTTATGAAGTTTCAATGGATACAAAAGTATTATTTTTAATTTAAGCAACACTTATATTTATTGCGTTTATCCTGGATACTGAAGACCAATCTGAATTAAGAATCCAGGATATAGAATCAGGGGAAAGAATTTTAAAAACAAAGTTTTGTAGCAACTTTATCAAGTTAAACTAATTGTTTTATTTTTTTAAACTACAAGCCTTTATTGTCAGGTAGTTCTAATAAAATATAAATTATTTTAAATCCAAAAAAACTTCCACTCAAAACTATCTAATTTACTAACTCAAAACGTATATTAAATCTTTCCATATTACATAAAATATCTGGGAGTGTGAAACACACGTGATAAAAATGAAATGTTCCAAGAAATAATACCGTTATAAAGTTGGTTAATCAAAGATTTAGATTTACTGGTATGAAACGAAGACACACTTTGCTGTTAATAACTTATGTGGTTGTTTTAAATCACTTCCATCGGTTCTTATATTAAAATTTATGAGACAGCTTTATTAGAATTTACATGATAAATTTGTTTTTGTGATATCTTTATTGTTCCTTTGTTAGTTTTTATGGAGTAGAGGGGTAAGATAAACTACACATGTTCTGTAGCGTACAATGCAATAAAGGATATATGGTGTGTAGTAGTATTATAATTTTCAATGAATGAACTCTATTTATAAGATAAATGGGATTATCACAGCGTGTTACAGTGTCACTTAATAAGACAGTTGGGAGATATACTTTTTGCTGTAAAAACATAGAAAATTTGATGAAAACTATTTTTGACCTTAACGTAAAAACTATTTGATAGAAGTGAACGTTTAATTAAAGATGAAAATGCTGTTATATAAATTGCGATTTTTATATAAAAAATAGTATTAATTTTATTAAAGGTCATTTTTAAACTTTAACATTTCAGTTCATTATATTTTTGTTTAATTTTGATACCCACTCCTTTACTGCAATCCCATTATTTGGATACGATTAAAAGTAATCTAAAAAAAGAAAATTTTAAATTTTGAATGGAATTATATTAAAACCCAAACGTCATATATTCCATTCATCATAATTTTAAAAATGGAATACTAGAGAAGCGCATCCCTAAATATAAACTCTAATAATAAAAGCCCGGAATACGCATTCCTTTCAAAGCTTTTTTAGGACTTCTTCCCTTATTCACCAGAACACAATTCTTGAATATACCAAAGCACTTCCTCGAACCTACTCTTTAAAAACGCGTAGGTATATAACTCCACAACTAGCCTACGCATTACTCAAAATCATTCTTCTCGCAACTCCTTCTTCATCACCTGCTTTCGAAAAATAAGGAATAATAAAAAAGAACTCCTTCTCTTCCCGGAATCAAGCGATTATTGTCTGCAAATTCGATTCGGCAGCTCCCCTACAAAAGGCGTATCCTGCCACTTTCCCCAACGCGACATCTTACTTATCTAATAATAAGTAACTCCCCTCTCCCCTAAAAATAAGGAAATTTGCTTATACTGAGGGATCTCTCTCTTCCTCTCTTTCTTAATCCCGCCCTCTTTCTTTTCTCTTGATGCCTTCTCGGAAATAAAAGTTGTCACTTCGGCATTGTGACAAGTCGACCAAAGAACTAAAATAAAATCAAATAGAGAGAGAGAGAGAGAGAGAGAGAGAGAGAGAGAGAGAGAGAGAGAGAGAGAGAGAGAGAGAGAGAGAGAGAGAGAGAGAGAGAGAGAGAGAGAGAAGGAATCGGAAAAAGACGAAAGTAAACCGAGAGATTTGAAAGCGATACTGAGGAGGGGGGAGGGATTTTCTAAAGGGGGGTTCTCCTCCTCCCCGCCCATCTTGCAGCTTTTTGGTTAGTCGAGGCACGATCGCAGGTTGCAGAAGAAGAGCGTATTTGTGGATGCTGGGGTCAACTTGCACCCGGGTATAGGGTAGGCCGGGCATGCTCTTCTATTTCTTTCCGCTACATAGATCCTTACGGGAGAGTTGTCGAGAGAAGGAAATGGGTATTTACATTTTTCTTGAGGTGGTTGATATTGCAGATGGGGTTCTCACATTTTTTTCCATTTTGGATTTGACGGGGTTTCAAGTCTTATCATCAATGTCTAACGTTTCTCTAAAGGGTATTCTCGGATTAATATGATATGTGCTTACATTGGTGCTGTTCTGAAAATAAGATGTTTCTAGCTCTGTACCTGATGCCGAAGCCGAGTTCAAATCTCTGCCTTCCCGGGGGTGTACTCTCTCTTTCCTCTTCTCTCTCTTCCCTCTCTTCTATCTATCTTCTCTTTCTCTCTCACTTCCTCTTTCTTCTCTCTTAACTATACATCTCTTCCCCTTTCTCTCTCTTCCCTCTCTTCTCTTTCTCTCTCACTTCCTCTTTCTTCTCTCTTAACTATATATATCTTCCCCTCTCTCTCTTCCCTCTCTTCTCTTTCTCTCTCACTTCCTCTTTCTTCTCTCTTAACTATCTCTTTCTCTTAACTCTATCTCTTCCCCTCTCTCTCATCTCTCTTCTTTTTCTCTCTCACCCCCTCTTTCTTCTCTCTTAACTATCTCTTTCTCTTAACTATATATATCATCCCCTCTCTCTCATCTCTCTATCACTCTATCTTTCCTCTTCTCTCTCTCTTCTCTTTCTCTCTCACTCCCTCTTTCTTCTCTCCTATCTCTTTCTCTTAACTCTATCTCTTTCCCTCTCTCTCATCTCTTTTCTTTTCCTCTCTCACTCTCTCTTTCATCTTCTCTCTCTTCTCTTTCTCTCTCACTCCCTCTTTCTTCTCTCTTAACAATCTATTTCTCTTAACTCTATCTCTTCCCCTCTCTCTCATCTCTCTTCTTTTTCTCTCTCACTTCCTCTTTCTTCTCTCTTAACTATCTCTTTCTCTTAACTCTATCTCTTTCCCTCTCTCTCATCTCTTTTCTTTTCCTCTCTCACTCTCTCTTTCATCTTCTCTCTCTTCTCTTTCTCTCTCACTCCCTCTTTCATCTCTCTTAACTATCTCTTTCTCTTAACTCTGTATCTTCCCCTCTCTCTCATCTTTCTTCTTTTCCTCTCTCACTCTCTCTTTTTCCTCTTCTCTCTCTTCCCTCTCGCTCTCTTCTCTTTCTCACTCTCACTCCCTCTTTCTTCTCTCTTAACTATCTCTTTCTCTTAACTCTCTCTCTCTCTTTCTCTCTCTTATATTCCTCTCTCTTTCTTCCCTCTCTCTCTTCCTTTCTCTTCCCCTCTCTTCTATCTCTCTTTATATATCTTTCTATATCCCTCTCTTCTCTTTCTCCTATCTCTCTCTGTATGTCTGTATCTGTGCTGCTGTAAAAGCTCTGCTTGCGTATAAGTTTATAAGCGAATCCTTTAAAATCAAGCACATATAAGCGCATTTCTAGTGGGATGGCATTCAAGGCCGAAGTGTTGCCAAAATTCTGAAAAACTGCTTTAAAAAACTGAAGAGAATTGAAACACTCAGCCTGCCAGTTGTTTGCAAAAAAGTACCGCTAAATAATAATTTGGTTGTTTACAAAATTGCGGTAGGAAAACAGCGGAATTACAAGCTGAAAGAGACAAACACTAAATCTACTGACTACAAAATAACTGCAGGAGTATTAAAGAAAACCTCACTCTAAATATTTTTGAAGCAATTTCGCAAAAATTTTTAGCTGGGGGCCACAAAATAACATCTTCATAATGTCCCACGGACACTGAAACTCTATTTAATACTAACAAAATCATAGAAATATGTATAACCGTCTAAAGTGGGGTCGAAATTAAAAGTTTTAATTTTTTTTGCTACGGTTGTATTTAATATAAAACGTTGGAGACAGTGCCAGCTATACCACGGACCATATTCTAGGAGATGACGGCTATACTTAGGAGAACCCTGAGTTAGAGTATCTGATTATGAAGCTGGAATCTTAAAAATCGGATCTTATGAAATTCAAATTCAATTCAAATTTATTACACAAAGAAAACAAAATACAAATAATACAATCGCAAATACAATTTAACAAGTTTAATATATACAAAAGAGAGAGAGAGAGAGAGAGAGAGAGAGAGAGAGAGAGAGAGAGAGAGAGAGAGAGAGAGAGAGAGAGAGAGAGAGAGAGAAAAGGAGATAGTGTCTATCCCAAAGGAGCTACTGCTCGTCCATGGGTAAATCGAATATCAATATTTATGAAATCGGAAAAATTTTTCGGCTCAGTGGCTTCGGTTCACTGGTGCATAACAGGTAACATGGATATAAATTTCTGGTACACCAAAGTACTAATACTAGCATGACATGGTATTTGGTATCATTTTACTAACCATTGGAATGGTAATGGTACTACTTGCAATGACAATGGTACTATTTGCAATGGCAATGGTACCACTTGCAATGGTATCAACCATTAAAAAATATGTCATTCAAATTCTGCAGATATTGTGCGGTTCCATATGTACAGAGCTTGTTTGAAGAGAATGTGTATATAATACGTATTTGACCTCAATTTTAAGTCCCAAACAGTAATAGTTTAATTTGTAATTTCACACCATTCAACTCAAAAAACAAAAAAGCAAAATAGAAATATAATTTTTAAATAATTTTAAGTTTTTAAAATAAAAACATTTAAGTTTTAATAATATAGTTTACTCATACTTTAAAATCCATCATCAATAAAGAGGTTTCTTTCATAAGTTTAAAAAACTTCCTCAATAAAATTACCGTTAAAAATTCAAAATGAATGAGACGAATCTCCATTTAATCATTTGATACAGTATTAAATATTGTGTAGGCAATAAAATCAGCGAATATAGGGAGCAAAGAAAAGCAATGAACCAAAAGTAAATATCATTCACCCGTGAATAAAACATCTCCATACCAATCCCCGCGAAATTTCCTCGCAGTTCAACTACCATAACCGAACGTTTGAAAAGTTCTCAATTTTTGAACTCGATTCGATCCCCACAAACACTTCACTCACTCCCTGCAGCCGTTCCAAAAACAGCTCCCACTGGCGTTACGTTCGAACCACCTCCATTGAAACCGAATCACTCGTTCAGAAATTAATAGCAGAAGGCCTGATTAATCCTTTTGAAGGGCCTTGCTTTCACTTCCCATCAAACAAAGCGAGCTAAATAAAAATCTCTCTGAAGGAAGGAAGGGGGGGGTGAGGAGAGGAAAAACAGAACGCGCAAGAAGGGATTCAAAGAAGAACCGTATTCTCTGTGGGGTGGAGAAAAAACTCTACTCTTTCCGGCGTGCACAATACCGGCTCGTTACGATCGTTAACCAGGTCCATTCAACCAATCCGGTAAACGCAAAAGATTCCGGATTAAATATGGCATTGAAAAGATTTAGATGAATGGGGGGAGGCAGGGTGCTGTTTCGAACCGAGGAGGGAAGGAACTCGAGGGAATATTCTGGATTTAAATTATACTTTGAATCTAATATGAAAACTGAAAAACTAAAACTTCAATGAGTTTTTATTATGCAGGTATCTGTTTGCTCATTTTAGAGATAATATTATTTCTAAGAATTTTGCCCTAAACTTTAAGGTTCAATTCCGTTAAAGGTCCCGCTAAATACCGCCATGTTCATTTGGACACCAAAAAGTAAAAATATTACTAAATAATTTCAAACTCATAGATTAAAATGTTTAGTTGGATCAATAATTGTGTAGTTTATCAATGTTTTATCGATATTTGAATATAGGGTGTTCAAAAAGCTTAGCGATATTTATCATGAACGTTAAAGGAATTGAACCAACTTTTATTCCTTCGCAATTCACCAGCTGATAGTCACCAGCACAGATATACCGGTATATGATTGTTCATTATAGATAATAGTATATTATTTGCTAAGAATATCGTTGTGGACTTTTATTCCTTGAAACTAACCAGCTGATAGTCGCAAGAACGGATGTAATGGTAAACATATGGTAAAATATTAGTCTTTTCTTTTCATTGAATTAATATAAAGGCGTAACCAAATCTTAAAATATCACACCAGTTACTAAAAACATTGAGTGAGATCATTGTAACAGCTTCTAAACGCATTTTTCTGGTTAGCTACATCTCAAACCATCCAATCGGCACTCTTATTTCAAAACTTTTAAAAAGATAGTTGAAATTCAAACCACACAATACTAATTACGCCTTCTTTCTCTCACTGACAGAGAACCCGAATGTGCCAGGCGAGAGGGTCTCATCATAATTCCGAACGAGCCGTAAAAATTCCTGAAAACAGGCAATTCCGTTTCAACAAAACCTCCTCCTCCCGCTAAAAGTGTCCATTGGACGGAAAGAAAGGAAACCGTGTTTTCTTACCTACTTTGTTGAAGGGATAATCTAATTCCA
Organism: Tetragnatha versicolor; assembly: GCA_024610705.1. NCBI lineage: Eukaryota > Metazoa > Arthropoda > Arachnida > Araneae > Tetragnathidae > Tetragnatha > Tetragnatha versicolor. The sequence goes on from JANDEH010000002.1 coordinate 72,505,992, forward strand.
AATCGTGTTATAAAAGTGCTTTCGGCTTCTTTTACTCCTCAGGCAGAAAAGAGATTCGCTCTGTGACTGAGAAGTAGCTTCGTTGGAAAAATTACTTTAGAGGTTTCTTTCTTTTGCCGCAGACATATTATTTTACGGAGTGAAATTTCGGAAGTGAGGGCTTCTGGAAATTGCGTGTTGATTCTGTGGATGGAACACACCATAGAGTTGGTTGATATAATGAACTGTTAGTAAAATATGTTTTATTATGTAAACTCAGAAAAGTTAAATGCATTGAAAAAAAAAGTCAATCTAATAAAACCGTATTTAGGATACAAAATATTTTCGATTACATACCAGATTGGTCTTGAAAGAATCATGGTTTTTATCCTTAACGCTGTCATACGCTGTATGCTTTGGAGCATAGGTATTATGTTCTACACTAGCTAAAAAAATTTTCAAATCTATGTACTTTTTCAGATCCTCCCCCCTGTATTTCCTATCAAAATCCTTATGTTGATTTATGCCATGAATCCATGTAGTTTATGTGATGTGCATGGATATTTCCTCGTCTTAACTTTATGTAAGTGAATGCTCTTACCTCATTAATTGATAATTTAAATGCAGTAAGTTATTATTTATTTTGAGTACGTGAACCACATTAGGTTTTTATTAATACAGTCAAACGAAGTAAAGTGGAATCGCTCGAGTGTATTTTCTCCCTACTGATGGGCAAAACCGGTACTTTTAGGTATCGAATATCTAGGTATGGAATACTTATAACACTCTTTTAAAATGAATTATAATTATAGTTTACAAACTTAGAACACAAACCAAAAGTCCGAATACACCCAGACGTTAGAATCTGTATAAATCATTTTTTCAAACTTTTCCAAACTCAAATAACCCTATATGATATAACAGGGTTCGTACGTCTCCTGAAATCTTGGAAAAAAACTCCTGAAATATGCTCTACTTTTCTAAAGGTCCTTAAAACTCTTGAAAATTATAATTTCTTCTCCTAAACTTTTCTTCTAACTCCTGAAAAAACATCTATTCAAGATCAAAACAATGTTTTATTATCGACTAGCGGATATGCCCGGCCTTGCACGGGTGGAGTGTATAATCTTTTTTAAATTAAATTTTCTCAAAATATATTTATAATTTTTAAATCAGCAATACCAATCATCCCGGTATCCCAGACGCCTTTTTCCTATCCTGGTGATCCCGGTAATTTTTCATATAACGGTGTTCCCGGTAATTTTTCATATCCCGATGTTCCCGATAATTTTCCTATACCGATGTTCCCGATAATTTTCCTATCCCGATGTTTGATGTTCCCAATAATTTTCCTATCCCGATGTTCCCGTTAATTTTCCATTCCCGATGATCGAGATAATTTTTATGTCCCGGTAATCCAGGTACTTTTTTCCTATCCCGATGTTCCCGGTAATTTTTCTTCACGGCAATGTTTCCTAGTAAATTAATGAGTCTAGTGAACAAAAATAACAAATTTGAAACAATAATAAAAGATCTAGTAAATTTAAAAGTCTAGTGAACCGCTTCATTTGAAACAATGTTTTATTTTGAAGTCGTTTTCCATGAAAAAAAATTTACACTTTTCCATAAATATTTAAATTTTAAAGGAAAAAATCTTTAAATAAAGGAAAATAACGTTTAATAATGATTTATTTGAATTTATTTTAATGTTTTCATAGCTGATAAAGCTTTTAAATGGACAATTATAGAGTTTTTCTTGTTAAAATATTTGATTTTTGAAGGTTTTAATCTCGTGAACAATAGTGAGTCGAGCAGATCTACTCTGGTAGAGAAATGGAGAAATAAGCGTTTTTGGCTATAAATTCGCTAATTACTCGTAATTATTCGATTTTCGAGCTTGGAAAACTTGACAGTGATCGTTCCCGCCTCGAGATACGCCTATATACCGAGTTTTGGCCACGCCTTCGGCGTGGCTTGGGAGGAGATGCGTCCTCCACATACATAGCCACAAACGTTTTTAGTTATGTACTAGCGGATATGCCCGGCCTTGCACGGGTGGAGTGTATAAATATTTTAATTTTGAGTTTTCTTAAAATACATTTGTAATTATGTAAATCAGCAATAACCAATCTTCCCAGTATCCCAGGCATCTCTTTCCTATCCCAGTGTTCCCGGTAATTTTCAAATCCCGGTGTTCTTGGTAATTTTTTCTATCCCGGTGTTCCCGGTAAATTTTTTTATCCCGGTAGTTTTTCTTATCCCGATCTTCCCGGTAATTTTTCCTCTCCCGATGTTCTTGGTAATTTTTCCTATCCCGGTGTTCCTGGTAATTTTCCTATCCCGGTGTTCCCGGTAATTTTTTTTATCATGGAATTTTTTCTAATCCCGATGTTCCCGGTAATTTTTCCTCTCGATGTTCCCCGTAATTTTTCCTCTCCCGGTGTTCCCGGTAATTTTTTTTATCCCGGTAGTTTTTCTTATTCCGATGTTCCCGGTAATTTTTCCTCTCCCGATGTTCCCGGTAATTTTTCCCTTCCCGGTGTTCCCAGTAATTATATTGTTTAATATCCTGGTGTCATTATAAAGTAACAAAATTTAAACTATAATAAAAAGTGTACTAAAATAATAAGTCTAGTGAACAAAAAGTAGCAAATTTGAAACAATAATAAAAGATCTAGTAAATTAAAAAGTCTAGTGAACCGTCTCATTTGAAACAATGTTTTATTTTTAAAGTCGTTTTCCATGAAAAAAATTTACACTTTTCCATAAATATTTAAATTTTAAAGGATAAAATCTTAAAATAAAGGAAAATAACGTTTGAAAATAAATTATTTGAATTTATTTTAGCGTTTTCACAACTTATATCCTTTTTAAATGGACAATTATCAAGATTTTCAAGTTAAAATATTTATTTTTCGAGGTTTTCATCTCGCTTACAATAGTGAGTCGAGCAGATCTACTCTAGTAGAGAAATGGAGAAATAAGCGTTTTCGGCTATAAATTCGCTAATTACTCGTAAATATTCGATTTTCGAGCTTGGAAAACTTGACAGTGATCGTCCTCGCCTCGAGATACGCCCATATACCGAGTTTTGGCCACGCCTGCGGCGTGGCATAGGAGGAGATGCGTTACATACCCACACACACACATAGCCACAAACGTTTTTAGTAATATACTAGCGGATATGCCCGGCCTTGCACGGGTGGAGTTTATATATAATTTTTTTTAAATTAAATTTTCTCAAAAAACATTTATAATTTTTTAAATGAGCAATTACCAATCATCCCGGTATCCCAGGCGCCTTTTTCATACTTTTGTGCTCCCGGTAATTTTTCCTATCCCGGTGTTCCCGGTAATCTTTTCTATCCTGTTCCCGGTAATTTTACCCTATCCCGGTGTTCCCGGTAATTTTACCCTATCCCGGTGTTCCCGATATTTTTCCACTTTCTCTGTGTTCCCGGTAATTTTCCTCTTTCCCGGTGTTTGTTCCCGGTAATTTTTCATATCCCGGTGTTCCCGGTAATTTTTCATATCTTGATATTCCCGATAATTTTCCTATCCCGATGTTCAAGGTAGTTTTTATGTCCCGGTAATCCCGGTACTTTTTTCCTATCCCGATGTTCCCGGTAATTTTTCTTTTCCCGGTGTTCTCGGCAATGTTTCCTAGTAAATTAATGAGTCTGGTGAACAAAATAACAAATTTGAAACAATAATAAAAGATCTAGTAAATTGAAAAGTCTAGTGAACCGCCTCATTTGAAACAATGTTTTATTTATAACTCGTTTTCTATCAAAAAATAATTCACAATTTTCCATAAATATTTTTATTTTAAAGGGAAAAAACTTAAAATAAAGGAAAATAACGTTTGAAAATTAATTATTTGAATTTATTTTGGTGTTTTTACAACTGATATAGTTTTTAAAAAGACAATTATCGAGTTTTCCTGTTAAATTATTTAATTTTTGAAGGTTTTCATCTCGTTAACAATAGTGAGTCGAGCAGATCCACTCTAGTAGAGAAATGGAGAAATAAGCGTTTTCGGCTATAAATTCGTTAATTACTCGTAATTATTCGATTTTCGAGCTTGGAAAACTTGACAGTGACAATCGACACCTCGAGATACGTCTATGTACTGAGTTTTGACCACGCCTTTGGCGTGGTTTTGGAGGAGATGGGTCCTCCACCCACACACACACACACATAGCCACAAACGTTTTTATATATTTACTAGCGGATATGCCCGGCCTTGCACGGGTGGAGTGTATAATTTTTTTTAAATTAAATTTTCTCAAAATATATTTATAATTTTTAAATCAGCAACTACCAATCACCCCGGTATCCCAGACGCCTTTTCCTATCCCGATGTTCCCGATAATTTTTCTATCCCGATGTTCCCGATAATTTTCCTATCCCGATGTTCGAGGAAATTTTTATGTCCTGGTAATCCCGGTATTTTTTCCTATCCCGATGTCCCCGGTAATTTTTCTTTTCCCGGTGTTCTCGGCAATGTTTCCTAGTAAATTAATGAGTCTAGTGAACAAAAATAACAAATTTGAAACAATAATAAAAGATCTAGTAAATTGAAAAGTCTAGTGAACCGCCTCATTTGAAACAATGTTTTATTTTCAACTCGTTTTCCATGAAAAAATAATTTACACTTTTCCATAAATGTTTTTATTTTAAAGGAAAAAAATCTTAAAAAAAAAGGAAAATAACGTTTGAAAATAAATTATTTGAATTTATTTTGATGTTTTTACAACTGATAAAGCTTTTAAATACACAGTTATAGAGTTTTTTTCCTGTTAAAATATTTAATTTTTGAGGTTTTAATCTCGTTAACAATAGTGAGTCGAGCAGATCTACTCTGGTAGAGAAATGGAGAAATAAGCGTTTTCGGCTATAAATTCGCTAATTACTCGTAAATATTCGATTTTCGAGCTTGGAAAACTTGACAGTGATCGTCCTCGCCTCGAGATACGTCTATATATCGAGTTTTGTCCACGCCTGCGGCGTGGTTTGGGAGGAGATGCGTTACATACCCACATAGCCACAAACGTTTTTATATATTAGTAGACTAGCGGATATGCCCGGCCTTGCACGGGTGGAGTGTATAAATATTTTAATTTTGAGTTTTCTTAAAATACATTTATAATTATGTAAATTAACAATAACCAATCTTCCCGGTATCCCAGGCGCCTCTTTCCTATCCCAGTGTTCCCAGTAATTTTCAAATCCCGGTGTTCTTGGTAATTTTTCCTATCCCAGTGTTCCCGGTAAATTTTTTTCCCGGTAGTTTTTCTTATCCCGATGTTCCCGGTAATTTTTCCTCTCCCGATGTTTCCAGTAATTTTTCCTCTACCGATGTTCCCGGTAATTTTTCCTCTCCCGATGTTCCCGGTACGTTTTCCTATCCCAGTGTTCCCAGTAATTTTGAAATCACAGTGTTACCGCTCTAGTAAATTAATAAATCTAGTGAACAAAGTAACAAATTTGAAACAATAATAAAAGATCTAGTAAATTGAAAAGTCTAGTGAACGGCTTCATTTGAAACAATGTTTTATTTTTAAGTCGTTTTCCATGAAGAAAATTTACAATTTTTCATAAATATTTAAATTTTGAAGGAAAATATCTTAAAATAGGGGAAAGTAACGCTTCAAAATTAATTATTTGAATTTATTTTCGTGTTTTTACAACTTATATAGTTTTTAAATGGACAATTATCGAGTTTTTCATGTTAAAATATTTAATTTTTGAGGTTTTAATCTCGTTAACAGTAGTGAGTCGAGCAGATCTACTCTGGTAGAGAAATGGAGAAATAAGCGTTTTTGGCTATAAATACGCTAATTACTCGTGATTATTCGATTTTCGAGCTTGGAAAACTTGACAGTGATCGTCCTCGCCTCGAGATACGCCTATATACCGAGTTTTGGCCACGTCTGCGGCGTGGCATAGGAGGAGATGCGTTACATACATACATACATACCCACACACATAGCCACAAACGTTTTTATATATTTACTAGCGGATATGCCCGGCCTTGCACGGGTGGAGTGTATAATTTTTTTAAAATTAAATTTTCTCAAAATATATATTTATAATTTTTAAAGCAGCAATTACCAATCATCCCGGTATCCCAGACGCCTTTTTCCTATCTCGGTGTTCCCGGTAATTTTTCATATAACGTTGTTCCCGGTAATTTTTCATATCCCGATGTTCCCGATAATTTTCCTATCCCGATGTTCCCGATAATTTTCCTATCCCGATGTTCCCGATTATTTTCCTTTCCCGATGATCGAGATAATTTTTATGTCCCGGTAATCCAGGTACTTTTCCCGGTATTTTCGGCAATGTTTCCTAGTAAATTAATGAGTCTAGTGAACAAAAATAACAAATTTGAAACAATAATAAAATATCTAGTAAATTTAAAAGTCTAGTGAACCGCTTCATTTGAAACAATGTTTTATTTTTAAGTCGTTTTCCATGAAAAAAAATTTACACTTTTCCATAAATATTTAAATTTTAAAGGAAAATATCCTAAAATAGGGGAAAATAACGTTTCAAAATTAATTATTTGAATTTATTTTGGTGTTTTTACAACTGATATAGTTTTTAAATGGACAATTATCGAGTTTTTCCTGTTTCAATATTTAAATTTTGAAGGTTTTCATCTCGTTAACAATAGTGAGTCGAGCAGATCTACTCTGGTAGAGAAATGGAGAAATAAGCGTTTTCGGCTATAAATTCGCTAATTACTCGTAATTATTCGATTTTCGAGCTTGGAAAACTTGACAGTGACAATCGACACCTCGAGATACGTCTATGTACCGAGTTTTGACCAAGTCTTCGGCGTGGTTTTGGAGGAGATGTGTCCTCCACTCACATACACAGCCACAAACGTTTTTAGTTATATACTAGCGGATATGCCCGGCCTTGCACGGGTGGAGTGTATAAATTTTTTTAATTAAATTTTCTCAAAATACATTTATAATTTTTTAAATCAGGAATTACCAATCATCCCGGTATCCCAGATGCCTTTTTCCTATCTCGGTGTCCCCGGTAATTTTTCATATCCCAGTGTTCCCGGTAATTTTTTATATCCCGATGTTCCCGGTAATTTTCCTATCCCGATGTTCCCGATAATTTTCCTATTCCGATAATTTTCCGTCCCGGTAATCCCGGTATTTTTTCCTATCCCGATGTTCACGGTAATTTTTCTTTTCCCGGTGTTCTCGGCAATGTTTTCCAGTAAATTAATGAGTCTAGTGAAAAAAATAACAAATTTGAAACAATAATAAAATATCTAGTAAATTTAAAAGTCTAGTGAACCGCTTCATTTGAAACAATGTTTTATTTTTAAATCGTTTTCCATGAAAAAAAATTTACACTTTTCCATAAATATTTAAATTTTAAAGGAGAATATCTTAAAATAGGGGAAAATAACGTTTCATAATTAATTATTTGAATTTATTTTGGTGTTTTTACAACTGATATAGTTTTTAAATGGACAATTATAGAGTTTTTCCTGTTAAAATATTTAATTTTGAAGGTTTTCATCTCGCTTACAATAGTGAGTCGAGCAGATCTGCTCTGGTAGAGAAATGGAGAAATAAGCGTTTTCGGCTATAAATTCGTTAATTACTCGTAATTGTTCGATTTTCGAGCTTGGAAAACTTGACAGTGACAATCGACACCTCGAGATACGTCTATGTACCGAGTTTTGTTCACGCCTTCGGCGTGGTTTAGGAGGAGATGTGTCCTCCACCCACATACACAGCCACAAACGTTTTTAGTTATATATAGATAGATAGATAGATAGATAGATAGATAGATAGATAGATAGATAGATAGATAGATAGATAGATAGATAGATAGATAGATAGATAGATAGATAATAGATATAGTGGAAGCAATTGATTTTTTTAATCCCACTAGGGAGCTACCGCCCCCTGCTCGCTATCGCTCGCCAACCCCCGTTAACTGCTGACGCTGATACTTAAGGATCTCTTTGCCATCCTCACAAAACACAGCTCACAGCACTTACTCATTTTATAAAACATTCTTAAAACAGGGGAACTACTTCTCTGGGGTATTCTTTCAAAATAGGGGAATATTCATTCAGCGATGAAATTTTAACAGTTCCTTTATGGCAATATGAATTGGCGGATCACCATTTAATTCCAAGAAAATTAGTAACAAAGCAGTGTAAACTTTCTTTTACCATTTCCCCAAGGTAATGTTTTTCTCACACAGATCCATTCAGAAGCACTGAAACATCTCCGGAATAAATTTTACTTTCTTAAAATTTGTAATGATTTTCATTGATTGTCTGTGAAAAATGTAGTAATTATCGTAAACATCACGAAAATTTAGAATTTTGCTTCATGAGAACAAATAAACATCGAAATTGTGTCAGTTTCATAGCATTGACACGAATGTTCTGACTTTCGATTTTTATCTTTATTTATAAAACATTCCCCCGCCATATCTAGTTTTGCGTTTTGGCATTATAAAAAAAAGTTACCTTTTACTACCTTAAATAACATAACTTGCAAAAGGATATAAAAATAATTATTATTGTAATAAATAAATGCAGAAGTTCAAAATTTCTGAAAGCGAGTTTATATTTTATTGTAAATTTAGTAATGATTAGGTTGCCACAACAACAAAGATAAATATATAAATATGAATTAATTATTTAAAAATAAAAGATAAATTAATTATACATTAGTTTTAAATATAATTAAAATCGTTTGAACAGCAAAAATATAAATATGGTTAAAAAGAATCCAATATATATTTTTTTAAATTAGTGTGATAAATAGAAAGATGATTATTTAATGTATTTGAATGTTAAAAAACCAGTGAAATATATTTTCAATTGTTTTAAAATTCATAGTTTCTTGCTTTGTAACTGCGACCATATCCGAAATCTAAAAAAATGGAAATATTTTAAAATTGAGATTTTTTTTGAAAAATCGAAGGGCTTACTCGGAAATCCGGAAAGAATTCGGACATTTTGATACCATATATGTGTCATTTGGTTCAGTAATTAAAAAGCCTTTCTCTGGAAACCGTTCACCAAAAACTTTTTTTTAGAATAGAGAGATTAGAAATTTCTTGTTCAAATTCCTTAATTTTTCAATTGTTCTTGTTAGAAATTCCTTGTTACTTCATTCTGAACTTCATTCTGCTCGTAATATGTGAATTAGTATAAGGTTAATAATTATTCACGTTACCTTTAGATTTTTTTAGTAATTTACTCTTGAAAAACTCCTCAAAGACTCCTGAAATTAACCTTGTAGGGTAAAATATGAACCCTGAAACATAAACCGTAAAAGTAGACACATAAAACACACAAACCAAACGTCCGAGCTTGCTTCAAAGCGACGAAATACACCCAGGCGTTAGAATCTGTATAAGTCAAAAAAAAACTTTCCCAAACTCAAATAATCCCCCAAAAAAATAAATACAAAAAAAAGACACAGATTTGTGAAAAACGGAGGGAAGATCAAACGATCGTCCAGAATCGGCACGAACAAGAAGAAAAAGGTGACGGTCGAAGCGACAGACAGCTTGATACTTACTCGGAAGAAGAATAAATAAAAAAAAACCAGTTTTTTTATGTATCGAAACTCCTTTTCCGTTTCTAATGATACCCATTGGGAGAGCAACAAATCTCCAACTCCGTGAAAAGGCCGATGGAGCCTCCCGTCCTGCGATTTGCGTAACTTTACAAAATGGAAAAGATCTGGGTCAAAATATTGCTCCGCTGGCCCTCCTCCAAATGGTGAAGGGACTATCCCTCAATCATTATTGTTATTATTATGTTCTTGCTGCTGCTGCCTACACTTTTCCACGGTACATTTGCCGTTGGAGAGGGGACCTGATTCTAAAAGAGTTGAAAACAGTCTTTCGTTCGAAGGGCGAGAGGGTAGACTCGTTGTTGTTTTGATGGGGGGTAGACTTTTTTTGTTCGTTTCTGCGTTGGCGTCTTGTTTTTGGCTTCGTCATTATTGAGACGGGTTCTCGGAGGAGACCTTGAAGCATGAAATGGATGATGTGATTTGTAGAGGGTTTCGAGATGGATTTATTTTTTTATGTCTAATGGGTCGGCTAATAATGTCTCTCGGACGTTAGTAGGAGGAATTGGGTTGATAACGACCGATTTATGTACTAAAAAGTTAAAATAACTTAACCTATGTTACGAAAAAGAATAACTGAGTATTGAAGTTTAATATTGTAAATCAAATTTATAGCTATAAAATTTTAAAGCATAAATATTAATCTGGATATATCCCAGTGGGTAGAGGTAGTGCATCTCGCTGCCATTCCACGAAACCTAGTTATAATCCAGGGTTGTAAATTATTAACTTTAATAACATTAAGAATAACAAAATTTAAAATTTTAATATTAGTCTGGACTGTAAGTCATCCTGCAGGTTTGAGATGAACAAAATGACTTAGTACTATCCTAGGTAGCACGGCTGACACCAAATAAATGTCATGGGTCTGGCGCAAAATGCCCATGTGCCATTAACCCGGGAGGACGCGCGCTACTTTCTGTTACACGGGAACGCGCGCGGGGTCTCTCAGACCCCACAAACCGTTTTCCGTTCTAAACGTTCAGTGCATGCAAAATTTTTATCACGGATAGTTTAAATATATAATTTAATTGTTTAATGTGCATTATTAGTTGACTGCTTCTTATTAAGATATAATATAAGACTAGGAAAACAGGAAATGCAATTGAATGTGAGCGGAGCTAACGAATTTCTTTGGCTAAACTGAACCGATGTTTATTTTCTAAAATTCTTTATTTTCTAATTTCTTTTTTTGCAAGAAAAATTATGGATTATAGTTACCTCTTCCTTACATTTGGAAACCTCTTTGGCTATTTAACTCGCACCAATCCTCACAGTTTTGGAAGCATTTTCCTTAAAAACAACAACCTAACTCGGAAAATAACATACCTACTTTATTTAAACTTCATGAGGTGATAAGTGGACACCTTTTAGGCAGCTACACGGAGTTTCATATATTTTCATTAAAAATTAGAGTTTTTATGAAGGTTTATTTAAGCGTTGGGGTCTCGCAGACCCCGCGCGCGTCCTCGAGGGTTAAACACCAAATATGTCAAATTAATTTATGTAATTACAACTAAAAGTAAATGAAATTTGACCATTGGACAAAAATTGGACTAATCTTGAACGCTTGTGCTGTTTGGGTAGTACAATAGTAAGATCAAGTTCCAAGATCTATCCATACCAACAACAAATCTCTCTATTCTAAAAAAAAAGTTTTTGGTGAACGGTTTCCAGGGAAAGGCTTTTTAATTACTGATCCGTATAACACATATTTGGTATCAAACTGTCTGGATTCTTTTGAGAATGTGCAATAAGGCTTTAGAATTTCTAAAAAAATCTCAATTTTAAAATATTTCCATTTTTTTAGATTGCGGATAAGGTTTTTTTTTTTAATTTATTACATTTTTTTTTTATTATTACAAACAAAGAGGAAGATATATCACCTGGGATTGTATAACAATCCATGTAGGTGAACAAATATTAACAAAAATTACATTTGTTACACAATAAATTACAAAAAAAAATATAAACACAAATATTATAAGCAAAAATGAACACTACATGAAAACAAAACGAAAAGAGTATAAATACGATACAATATCAAACAGGAAATTAGTAGCGGCAAACAGGGTGTCATAAATTATGGCTTATTATCTGTCGTAAAGTAAGTAGTAGTGCAAAAAAATATGAATGGAATATAATTACACTAATAACTCAAGATCAAACAAAAAAGTGTTCAATGTCCCCAATAGAAAACAAAAAGTCTTTTAATTTCTTTTTAAATGGTTGCAGTTATAAAGCAAGAAACTTTGAATTTTAAAACAATTGAAAACATTTCACTGGTTTTTAATGTTCAAATAGATTAAATAAGCATCTTTCTATTTATAACACGAATTTAAAAAATATATTTTGGGTTATTTTTAACAATTTTTAAATTTTGTTGTTTAAACGGTTTTAATTATATTGAAAACTTATGTATAATTAATTTATCTTTTATTTTTTAAATAGCAAATTAATATTTTTATATTTATCTTTGTCGTTGTGGCAACCTAATTATTACTATATTTACAACAAAATATAAATTCGCTTTCGGAAATTTTTAACTTTGCATTTATTTTTTTACAATAATTATTTCTTATATCCTTTTTCAAGTATGTTATTTTAAGGTAGTAAAATGTGACACTTTATTTCATAATGCCAAAACGCAAACAACTAGAAAACACGGGGGACTGTTTTAAAAATAAAGATAAAAATCGAAAATGTTGGAAGTCTTAACATTCGTGTCATTGCTATAAACCTGACATAACTTGGACGTTTGTTTGTTTTTCTGAAGATAAATTCTAAATTTTCGTGATGTTTACGGTAATTACTACATTTTTCACAGCCAATCGATGAAAATCATTACAAATTTTAAGAAAGTTAAATTTATTCCTGAGATGTTTCAGTGTTTCTTAATGGATCTGTGAAAAAAACATTACCTTGGGGAAATGGTAAAGGAATGTTTACATTGCTCTGTTGTTAATTTTCTTGGAATTATAAGGCGATCCGCCAATTCATGTTACCATAAAGGAACTGTTAAAATTCCGCCACTGAATAAATATCCGCCATTTTCGAAAGAATACCCCGGAGAAGTACTACCCCTACTTTAAGAATGTTTTATAAAATGAGTAAGTGCAGTGAGCTGGGTTTTGTGAGGAATTACGAAGCGGTCCAAAAGTGTCTGCGTCAGCAGTTAACGGGGGTTGGCGAGCGATAGCGAGCAGGGGGCGGTAGCTCCCTAGTGTTTTAAAACTTAATGTCGTTAAGGAATTACGAAAAATGCCCACAGAAGTAATGTAAAACCAGAAAGCTCTGGTTGGGGAGGGTTATCAGATCCAGACTATTTCTGTGAGTAATTTGCAAAACAAAATGCGTCATTACATTCATTAAGGTCAAAAGTGTTGTGACATCCTAATTTCTTGGATTATCGAATTTTGGGATGAAGATGGAGCTGATTTTAACATATATTTTTGTGTTATAAAATATAGGAAAAAAATTTTAGGGATTGTTCCAATACGTACAGTTATACTTTGGATAGTTTGGAAATTTGTTTTACAAATTTTTTCTTATCACAAAGCTGAACTTAGTTATTGTTACGGCTTAAGACTTAGAAATACACAAATCCTTATGAATGTCGGTAGTTTCAACCTATTTGGGTATTTATCGATTTTATATTTAATTATGTTCAGATCTTGATTGCTGTTTCAAATTACTAAGATGCGGGAAAATTCCACCATACTTTATAGTCTTAATGCAAACTTTAGTTAACTTAAGAATAGGTAAAAAATATTATTCTTTAGAGCCAGGACTGGGTACGAATTTATTCCTTTCTTACACTGATCTAATGAAATACATTTCTCAAAACCTTTTCCCTTATCTTCCAACGAAAAAAATTCATAAAATGTCTAGATATAAACCCACAAAAAAAGAACACAAATTCAAGTTCATAGCTCCGCCAGTGTCCTTTAAATTTTATCTGACACTACCCGCAACATGCATTACACAATATACCAGGAACACACAACGCACAAATTGTGTCCAACCAGACTCAACCTTGGGAAAGAAATATGCATACATCAAGCCGTACCCTACCATTGCCATTCAACGAAAACAAAATCTTGAATATAAACAAAATTTGTGAATGCTTCATCCTGGCGTGTTTTGGGCCGTCTTTATTTATCGGAGTTTTTTTTTCCATATTTTCTTGTTTCTTTTTTTTGTATTTACTTTCTTACAGGAGGAAGCCTAGTAACTTAAGAGATTCTAGTTTTAAATTTTTATCGTTACAATTCTCATGAATAAAATATCCGGATTTTTTAGCGTAAGGTTCGGGGGAAGGGAATTTGAGACGTCTTGTCCCTGGGTGTAAAAACAAGATATGAGGCAAATTTGGAATCTGTCAGATTTTTGCATGTGAAACTCGAATGCAATTCCTGCATGAATTCTCGTCATGAATCTATGCGTAGAGCATTGCTACACTGCCAGAAGGATTTTTTTTAGGAATAGCAAATGAGCAACTTAAATGCAAATTAAAGCATACGAAGTAAGTGAATTTTGAATGTTTGAGTTAAGTTACGATAAATTTTAAATTTTGAATTATGTAAGCGTCTATACAAGTTAATACATTGTTAGAATTCCAAATTTTGTGCAAAGTTAAAGTTATAAATTCATGCCTGTTTAAAATAATATCCTCTACTGTCTGTTTATAATACAAGCGTACAACTTTGACATGCAAATTAACTATATTTAGGTAATTCAAACAATGAATATATTATTTTTAAAGGTATATTTATTTCTATGGTTTTACCGAGGTTTTTATCAAAGTCAATAAGTACCAATAGAAAATATTTAATCTCGATGAATTTAGATGATTTACGGCTATCGCTATATTCACCACTAACTTAACCTAAAGTTAACCTGGAATCAAGCAAGAACTCTGATTGGTTTAAAACTTGTTTTTCTTTTTCAACAACCAATTAAAAGCTTGATTCCAGGTTAACCTTAGATTAAGTTAGTGGTGAATACAGCCTTAAAAGGATACAAAGTTTTAACCATGAATGAAACGAAATTTTCTTTGTGTAGTCAAACTTGTTTGATACGACAATTACAATATGGAATCCCAGTCCTCTATATCTCTTGATCTAAACCTGATGAAAATGGTATTTATAAAACCTATTTTATGTAATTAAATACTGATTTAATAATGCTATCTGCTAAAAATTCTTTCTCGATCTTGTTCTGAAAGTAAAAATTAAGCAGTAAAATAGAAATCCCAAAAGTTTCTCCATCTAAAGAGAACAATATAAGCGTTTACAATATTAAGAAGGTCTTTCAATGAGACCTTAATGGTTTTACAATAATTGTTAAACTGCTAGTTTAGTTTATTGCAGATTTCTATTTACCATTACATACCAAATTCCATTGACATCCGTTCCCTAGAACCCGCAAACATTGGGTAACTTAAGTGTAAACTTACAACTCTCAAGCGTCGCCTCCAGCCGTGGACCGGTTTCGTCCTTATTAGGACTCATCAGCACGGCATAGGACTAATCAATTGTCACCACTTTTTCAGTTATAGTCGGCTAGACTAGTACTTTCCCTCCGCTCTCTTGCGGTGCCTTCCTTGAGAGTTTACACTTATTGTCTGCTAACCAGCGATAATGGTGAAATACTCCTTTCATTGGATAACTTATTTTATTACTTTTTATGAAATTCGGTCAAATGAACCATCATTCAGAGCTTTGCAACAATAACGACTACATGTAACGCTCCAACCAAAAAACCTTACAATCACAACTCAATAAATTCATTCCTTAGTCCTCTTCCTAGTGTCTTTGAACGAATGAGAAGAAGATCCCCCAGAGATCCCCCCTTTAAGCCACCTGCGCACCTCCTTCTGGTAGAGGTCTTTAGCCCGCCGAGTCTCCGGTTCTTTTCCCGTTTCTGGATCAGGTGATGGGTGGATTACAGGAGTCTAGTTTGTCCCGGAGAAGGCGCATTTGGTTCGGAGGGACGCTTGCGATAATCAAATCAAGGTGGGGTGATCGTTCTAAAAGGGGAGTCGGTTGGATGGGCAAAGCTTGATGTCCTTTTTGAGAACTCTTCACGTAGGTTTTTGGAGGTGTAATGTTAAATGAATTGAAGTTTTCTTGCTGTATTTATATCGATTGGAAAAGTATCGCTTCTTTATCAAAGTAAAACTATTTTTCATAAGACAGCGATAAATTAACAGATGAATTTATTGCTTTGATAGGAACGAAGATACTTAAGAATTCCTTCCCCGTTTTAATTAATGGCTACTTAAATGACATTTTCCTCAGTTTGTTCAGTACAAAAGGAGTATTATAAAAACTAAGAACATTTTGAATTATACAATTAAAACATAATTCCTTACAACTGAACAGAAGTCCAAAAATAAAGGAGAATAATTGAGGCGTTTGCAATCAAAACCAGCTCATTCCATTTTTGGAAATTTTACAGGAGAGACTAAAAACTTCACACGTCCACAGTTCTAAAGCTAAATTTCTCTTTAAAATTTTTAATTGTAGGTATACCCGCCGAGAATTTGATTAGTGTTTCATTTTCATTCCAGGTGCATTACCTTGGGCGTAATTACACTAATTAGTTTGGAATGAGCTGATTTTGATGCAAAAACACCATTTTCATAATTTTTTCAGTTTTTTTTGTTCAATTTAAGTTGTGTAAAATTGTTTTTATCCCGTTTACCAGTTAATATTTGTGTCTTTACGAGTTTTAAATAAGTGACATCCACTTAACTTCTTCAAATGATCTGAAATTTCAAAGTTGAGATCATAGTTTTCACCTTTTTTCTAATTTTTGGTTGGAATGCGCTGGATTTGAGCTATATCCCTTCTTCAGGTTATGAAGGACCCTCTATACTTTCAAAATATACAAAAAAGTGGATTTCAGAAAAATAAGGAATGAGCGGGTTTTGATAGCAAATGCTTCAATTATTCTACAAATTGGAAAATTTTTATATGTGAAGCATCAAACTGAAATGTTTAACTAGATTTCGAAGATACATTATTGCCTTGAAAAATTTTTATAGAATGAGAAAATTTGAGGAAAAAAGGTAAACAACTTTCAAAAAATAAATTTATGACATTTTTAAATTTTAGAAACTCTATTTTTGAATCACTTGGGTGTACCTCACTAATTCGTTGATTATTCCTTAGAGAAAGCATTGTTTTAAAAATTAGATGCAAATTTCCTTAATTTAAATAATTAATGATACTTTATTCCGTTCGAATTATACTTATTTAACTAGAATGTGAGCGGCTTAAACACATTTATCCACGGGCTAAATTATGGAATTAGTTGTTCCTTAAAGTCTTAATGTTTTAAAGAATTGTGTTGACATTTCATAGAACTCTAAAGGCGTTTTCTTAGAATAATGTTGAACATTTAAAGTTGAGATACTTATAATAGCATTGGTACAAAAATTTAAAAACATGAGGATTAGTACTGCTCAGCCAATGATAGTAAAAGTTTCATGTGATTTTTACAGACTTTGCATGGCTTATTTAATTTAACTAGAACATTTATTAATTAACAAGACATTAACATTAATAACACTAGACATTTTATTTATTTATACTCGAATGCAACTTAAGTTGAGCCTGACGTAATGGCCACGCGGAAGAAAATCTGAGTAAACAGAAAGCCTGCTGGGTTGCTGGAATCTCTTATTGGCTGGCGAGTTTGAGAGCGAGTTGTACTACTACGCGTTACGCCACTTTGAAAAATAATAATACTGAACATTTTATGCATATCGGGATGAAAAGATGCTTAATATACGTGGATTTAAAAAACTAATCATTATTCAAAATTGAAGCTCTAAATTTCACTCAAAATTCAGACAGGGGAACTACGAGGGTTGTTTTTTAATTAACTTCCGTTTTGCTCCTGAAAAAAAAGTAGTAGGAATTTCGAAATAATTTTTCTACTGGTAGATAGGTACATCCTTGAGGATCACTTTCCCTCATTACTGGAAAAAATCGGAAATTTTTTCTATTATTTATCGAATTTACAAGCGCGCTCCTCGAACTTATTTCCCGCCAACCCATAGAGAAATCCTCTTTTTCAAAATTTTCCCGTTTTTGATAGTTTAAAAATAAAAAAACAAATGAATATTTAAAAATAAGGTTATTACGGAAGGTTACAAACATCTTGAATTACTTTTCATCGTAATCACCTTTAAATAGACCATTTACCGTACCATTTCAGAAGTTTTTCGATTCCGCTTCATGAAAAGTTTGATTTTTCGTTGAGCTTCGCAACGGTTCGGACAGCCGTTTTCCCCCTCAGCGCACACTTTGCCTGCGAATCTATCGATATTGCCTTGTTTATTATGGCTGTAACTCCAGAATCCCCAATGCCTGGAACTTGGCAGATGCAAAAAATATGGTTTTAAACATCCACAATAGCATGCTGCAAAAATCACCAGCCTGCCGATTGTCTATTGTTAATGCGAACAGAATTTAAAGGAAGAGAAATTCTCTATGGGTTGGCGGGAAATAAGTTCGATGAGCGCGCTTGTAAATTCGATAAATAATAGAAAAAATGTCCGATTTTTTACAGTAATGAGGGAAATTGATCCTCAAGGATGTACCTATCTACCAGTAGCAAAATTATTTCGAAATTTTTACTACTTTTTTTTCAGGAGCAAAACGGAAGTTAATTAAAAAACAACCCTCGTACTTTGCTCTCAGCATATTTCTACAGGCTCAAGTTAAGTTGCAACTGAGTATAGTTGGGTAACCGGTGATAGTTGGAGTCTTGCTTCTATATACTCGTACAAGCAAATGCATCTTCCTCTTTCGATCAACTGCCCCTCAACTTCCACCTGCCTCCCCTCCGAAATACCAGTTCCAGCGTTGTCAAAATCACGTGACCCTTTTACTATCGTTGGTTTAGCAGTATGTTTCATGCTGTAATTGTCTTTTTTAAAATTTGGATTTTAAAAAGTTCTTAAAAAATGCTTTCTCCAGGATTACTATAAGAAACCTACAATTATGCAAAACTTAGTTTTGTGTAACTTAATAAGTATTAACTTATAAATTATTGCTAATTACTACTAATTAACTTATAAAAGTCTGGACACTTTTTTAAAAAAAGAGTTGGAATAAAAAATTTGCTAAATTCATCTTCTTGAAATTTATAAGAGGGCAGAAATCTATTAACATGGTGAATGAGTATTTTGGTACATGGATTAAAAACACACTGTATATGTTTTATTTTAAAAAAATCGCTTCATTTCTTTATTAAATTTTCACGAAAGTATTTAACTGTGAATAATTAAATGCTATTAATATTAATATTTCATAATAATTTACGAACATCAAATTTACGATTAAAAAATTGCATATTAATTACAAAAAAAAAGAAT
This sequence comes from Tetragnatha versicolor, assembly GCA_024610705.1. NCBI lineage: Eukaryota > Metazoa > Arthropoda > Arachnida > Araneae > Tetragnathidae > Tetragnatha > Tetragnatha versicolor. The sequence continues at coordinate 72,525,003 of JANDEH010000002.1, forward strand.
CTTACTGACGCGCGTTGCCTTTAATATAACACCGCCTGGATACATGAGTAAAACAAACATTTAATACCTAGGAAAACACATTACTTAAATATTCATAAACTTAACGCAAACCATGCATTCCTAACCCGGAATACATCTAGGAATACTCATACCCACTATTGATAGACCCTACTCTTCTCATACACGCTAACATAGCATCCCACCCGACCTTTGGAGAGCCAATCCTATTTCTTAGCACCATCCAATGCGACCGGGTCGTCTGATTTGGTGCATAATTGCCTACATTGACACGCGGTCCTGCTCCGGATGACCTGATTACTCCCCTATGCTGGAACAATCCCTTTACAGACCACGAAGGTAAGTCCCCTATGGTCGCCATGTCCGTTTAAGAGTGATCATATTATGAACAACAGGCTCGCCAATTGGTTACTCTCTAATGGGTTCCGCGTATGAGTGGAGGGTTCATCATCTCCATCTCGGGAGGCCTGAATTTGCCGTCGTATTTATAAGCCTTGTTGTGTGATGTATAGTGTGGATTCAGTTGCAAGATGAGCTATGTTACATTGTCGGAATATTGTGTACTACTATCGGGTAGATTTCTTGTACTACTTGTTTCAACTAGTTCAATTTCACAGCTTCGCCGATAGGAGAACTTACTGAATTTAATTTTACGATTTTCTAGAATAGGCTGCTTTTTATAAAAAAACCTGTATCTTTATTTGCTTAAGCTAAACTTCCAAGCATATAAGGTAAATATCATTACAAAATAAGGTTCAATTTCATCAACGTTCCAACTAAATATCGCCAATCTCTTTTTAATGCCATATATATTCTAATATCGACAATTTTTTCTGATTTCAATAATAAACGTAGCAGTTATTGATCTAATTAAACATTTTAATCCGTTTGAAATTATTTAGCAGGTGTTCTACTCTTTGGTGTCCAAAAAATCATGGCGCTACTTAGAGGAAAAGTTAACGGAATGGAACCCAATATATTACATTAAACAATATTGTCAGTTCATCCCAAATATTAATTACCCATTTTATATTCTTTAGGTACTCAAACTCGTTAATTAACCGAGAATTGTTATTTCCTTTATCTATCCAGTTAAATTTAGCAAAACTATTTAGGCATAAAATAACAGAAACATTTCCAATTATTGTTATTTATATATAACAGAGTAAGTTGTTTTACAATTTTTGGCAATATGTTTGTTACATAGAGGAGATATAACAATGGAGTGAGCTTTCCCATTGAATCGCCTTCAAAAAAGAGTAACCATCATCGGTATGGGCTCCTGGCGACGATTGGCGCGTTATCGCTTTATTGGCAGTTTCAAAACTAATAAGAGGTCATAAAATGATTTAAAAAATTTCGTGATAGTTTTGTAGTGATTATGCAGAAACTCTAAATATTTTTATTGTAGTTTTTTTTCTAATTTACTAACTTTTAAAAGTGGAGATATATTGAATAAAATAGGTCTTGACCTTACATTGGATGTTTTATTTTATTGTGTGTAATTAAGAATCATTATATTCCATTTTAGTGTTTTACTTATAGAATTCAAATGTTTATAATTTTTGAGAAAAGTATTTTACCTCTCTAAAATCGTTTTTGCATTTTCAAAAATATTAACAAAATTTTTCACATTTTTGCAATCAATATCAGTGATAGGGGCTAAAAATTAAGCATAAACTGAATGTGCACAGCCCACAAGGATAATTTTATTAAAGATATTTTAGGGGAGGAGTTGGAATGAAGACCATTTTCTCTTTGCTTTTTTCATTCTGTGTTTTTTTATTTGCTCCTCGATATAGTGCTGCAGTTTATTTTAGATGAAACCCAAAGAGCAAAGAGAGCGAATTAGTATTTCTGATGTCCAGACAAAAATCTCGAAAGTGATTCCTTTCATGCAATTATGATTTCATGCACTTTCTTGCCACCCTAAAAGAATTTTTCTTTAAATTTGAGAATAAATGCCAGCTTAGTCTAAAAAATGGCTACTAAATACCAAATGTAAGATGAAAGTTGCATGTATTTTCACATTTAATAATTTCTTAAGTTTGAAACATTAAATAAAGGAAATTTTTTATAAATATTACATCAAATACATCCAATTTTAGTTAACTTAAATTAAAAATTAATAAATTAGTTGTATAGCAAGCTTTTTTAAAGGAAAGTTTTAAAGCCAGAAAATGAAGAGATGATTGAACTGTTCCATTCATCCTTACAGCTCTTGTCTTATTCATTTTCATACCTACTTATTTCTAGAAAACTTAAAATAAGCTTAGAAAATAACCATAAATGTTTACCATATAAATTATAAAATATACTTACAAGTAAAATTTAATATAGAGTAAAAATTTCAGCTTTAGTTCATTTTTTAAATTAAATTTAAAGAAAGAAGACAAAATATTTATTTTTGGTGTAAGAAAAAACTTTTAGTAGTCCTGTTAACACAATAATGGAAGCTGGTGTTAATACAATTTATTAAATGGTGTAGAAATCACTATATTCTGCTTGGAATATAAAACATTTAAAGTGAAGTTAATACATAACAAATTTAAAGGTCCCATTCTTCCCCCAATCTCCCCTACTGTATTTTCTCATGTGCTACATTCTTTTGATGCTGAAATAATAAAATATAATTGAAACAAAATTTTTATTAAAATGTAACAGGAAATTTTAGTAAAAAGTCAATCAAATAAAAAGTTAACACTTTTACAATTTAAAATACACATTTCAAGTTTTCAAAAAGGTTAAGGTTCTTGAAGTACAATATCAATCGAAAATCTAAATCGAACAAATTCTACCCCTCTGGGACATTTGAAAGTAATATTAAAATTTTTACTGTAACTAAATTGGGTGACAAAGAAAAAAAATTCACAAGAATCTTGATTAAAAATTTAAACCATAAAAATTAATTAGAGTATCCAAATTCTGAACACTTGAATACAGTTCTTTTTTTCAAGTAAAGCTAAGAACTTTTTGTTATAATCCAAAATCATGCAAGACTAAATTAGTACAAATCTAAGTTAGTACAAATCTGAATGGATGCAAAAGTAATTAAAATGCATGGTAATTTTACATTCTTTAATTTCCTTAAAGAAATGTTATGGTAGTAAAAATATGTAAGATTGTCAAAGTTGGGCATATGCAAATATTATGTTAGACTTCAATAACAAAATGTTATATCTCCAACTTCTAATTTAAATTACTAAATTATATAATCAAAACCTAAATCCTTACAAATTGTTCATTCAATAATGTTCGAGTCCGACTTTATATTTTTGTTTACTGTGCTAACTGCCCAGCCTTATTTGTAAAACCACTTTATGTTAATTTATGCTAATTTTAAGTGCTCTATATAAGGCAAAGCTTGCCTTACACAGTTCTTCACACACAGTCACAACAGTTCTTCTTTTCTCGCAACTAGGTGTTTACAGCAAATAGCGATCGACGCCAAAGACGAGTACCCAGCTGCTTCTAAGGTGATACGAGAAAATTTCTACGTTGACGATCTGCTGCTAAGCATGGAAAGCCTTGAAGAAACCACCGAAATATGCAGGCAAGTTTCTACTTTATTTCTTAAAAGAGGATTTGAACTGCAAAAATGGCGATCAAACTCCTCACAAGTACTTAAGGATTTAGGAGTAATAACGCAAGACCAAATACTGGATATTCAGAGTAGCACAAACTGCAAAGTGTTAGGCCTACAATGGAAATCTTGCGATGATGTGTTTTGTTTTGCTCCCCAACTTGAAATAACCCCACCACTAACAAAACGGAAGATCATCTCGAATTCATCACAAATTTTTGACCCGTTAGGTTTAATCGGCCCATGCGTAGTTTGGATTAAAATCTTCTATCAGAAGCTGTGGTTAATCAAAACTGATTGGGACGATAGTCTACCTGAAAATCTAGTTAAAGAATGGAGAGACTTTCAAGTTAACTTTAACATGATAAAAGCTATTAGGATTCCTAGATGTGTATCCGAGACTAAAGCTCAAATCTCGTTGCACTGTTTCTGCGATGCGTCGGAACAAGCTTACGCTGCCGTAATCTATTGCAAGCAGAAATCTCCAAATACAGCATCTGTAAACCTACTAGTTTCCAAAACGAAGGTTGCGCCCATAAAGCAAATTTCTATCCCTCGCCTCGAATTGTTAGGTGCAACTCTTCTAACATCTCTACTAAAAGTTGTGTTAAGCACTCTCAATATCCATGATGCTGAGATACACGCGTGGACAGATTCTAAAACAGTTTTAGCATGGCTTTCCTCCCATCCAAGGCGTTGGAAAACGTTCATCGCTAACAGAACCTCCAAGATCTTAGAATCCCTTCCCGCTAATTCTTGGCATTATGTGCCGTCTAAAGAAAACCCGGCAGACATAGCATCCCGCGGTATCAATCCCCAGAACTTGGAAAGTTGCAAACTTTGGTGGCATGGACCAAGTTTTCTTCTTAAAAATTCCAACAATTGGCCTCTTGAAAATACTTCATCTGAATTGGGCCCCAAGGTATTAGGTGAAAAAAGAAGTGATCCTATCCTTTCAAACCCATGCACAATTAACTCTACGCTAGAGGACATTTTCGATAAGCATTCTTCACTTGCAAGAATCGTTCGCATATTAGCCTACTGTCGACGATTTATAACAAAGTGTAGACCCAGAAAAGATCAAGCTAATCGCAGTGAACATTTATCTCTTTCAGAACTTACAGAGGCAAAATTAATCATATTTCGTTGGGTTCAAGAAACTCATTTCCCGGATGAACTGAAGTGTTTGCAAGAACAAAAGACCCTATCTTCCCGTAGCAAAATACTCTCCTTGTATCCCTTTTTGGACCAAGGTATTTTACGGGCAGGAGGGCGAATAAGAAGATCTAATTTGCCGTTTCAGTCAAAGCATCCAATTATACTGCCTGGCAAGCATAAGATCAGTGTCATGATCATAAAAGAATTCCATGCGGCAAATCTGCATGCTGGCCTAACCCTTTTGGCTCACATCCTTAAGCAATCCTATTGGATCGTGGGTGCAAAGCGGTTGATTAAGAAATGTGTAAATAACTGTGTTGTCTGTTGCAGGTATCGCTCAAAGCCAGTTAAGCAGCTGATGGGAGATCTACCTAAGGCTCGAGTCGAGATCAGCCGACCATTTACCAACTGTGGCTGTGACTTTACCGGAGCGATCGAAATCAAACTCGCCAAAGGTCGAGGACAGAAATCTACAAAGGCTTATGTAGCGTTATTTGTGTGTCTGGCAACCAAGGCATTACACCTGGAATTGGTAGGAGATTTAACAACTGAATCCTTTATTGCAGCATTAAGAAGATTCATTGCTCGACGTGGATGCCCATCTCATATATACACCGACAATGCAACTAACTTTTTGGGTGCTAGTCGTAAAATTGATGAAGTTCAAAAATGTGTTAATGATTTTATTACGAAGGACCCTAAGGTTATGTATGTATTAAACTCATCTCAAATTGTTTGGAACTTCATTCCACCTTTCTCTCCCCATTTCGGAGGACTCTGGGAGGCGGGAGTGAAGTCGGTGAAATTTCACATTAAACGATCCATTGGAGAAAGCAAATTGACTTTTGAAGAACTAAGCACACTTTTGTGTCAAATAGAAGCTATTCTTAACTCTAGACCTTTAGTTGCTCCAGACAACGATATCGAATCATTGCATGCTTTAACCCCGTCTCATTTTTTGACAGGCGAAAAGCTAAGCTTAATTCCAGATGACTCGTCTCCTGAGCAGATTCCCCCTCGTACCCGTTGGGAATTGGTGCAATCTATCAGCAGAGGCTTCTGGAAAAGGTGGCACAACGAATATTTGCATTCTCTACAACAAAGACTGAAGTGGAAAAGGACGGAGGAGAATCTCAAGGAAGGAGACCTCGTCATCATAAAGGAACCCCACCTTCCAATAGCCGCCTGGCCTTTGGGGCGTATCATCAAGGTCCATCCTGGAGACGACCAGCGTGTGAGAGTTGTCACACTGAAGACTCAAAAAGGACTGTTCAAGCGGAACATTTTAAAATTAATTAAGTTAAATTAATTTTGGGCAGGAGTTTATGTTCATTCAATAATGTTCGAGTCCGACTTTATATTTTTGTTTACTGTGCTAACTGCCCAGCCTTATTTGTAAAACCACTTTATGTTAATTTATGCTAATTTTAAGTGCTCTATATAAGGCAAAGCTTGCCTGGATCTTGTTAATCATAAATGTTCAATGATACATGCATCCTTCTCATACTGTAACTTCCTCACCGTGTCTTCCAAAATAAAACGCCGATGATTCAAACCCAGTTTCTTTATTGAGCAAAGCCTCAACACAAATAATATTCATAAAAAAATCCCTGAAATTATTTACAATATGTATTAGAGAGTAGGGCATATTTTACATATTTTTTAATACTACAAACCATACTACTTACCAAAAGTGTAGCTTGTAAAAATTAAAAAGTATATTCTAGGAACTAAATCTTTAAAAAACCAACTCTCAAATTACAAAGATTTAGCAATAAAAAAAGCACAAAAATTTGTCATTTATAAACAGTATCTCCAAATCTAGTAGTTATTTACATTTAGTTGGTACCTTTTGATTTAAACATAGTATGGATTGTCACTATTTGATGGTCACTGTCCTCGGAAGAATATTTTTATATAGATTACAAAATACAGTATAACTTTACTTCAAAACAATTTAGCAGATGATGAATTTATTAATTTCCATCTTTCAGAATGGTTATTTTCCTCAAAAGATAACTCAGCATTAATAGAAAAATTTTAAGATGACTTCTTCACTACTTGACAGTAATTCTTCAAATACACGCCATCAATGAAGTTAGTAGGTACATAATTTTACAAACACAGTTTGCTCTCTTCAATATTTCTTTCATGTATTCACAAAGAACAGCATTTATATAAAATAAAAAATAATTATTACCATGTGATCACATAAAATGTAAATAATTACGAGAAAAAATTAACAGTTATTTTATTACTGTTTAATGACACATTGAAGTGTTTATAATTCGTATTCCCATTAATTTTTTATTTCATTATAAATTTCTTAATTTAATTAAAATCCAATTCAATTTAAAACAAAAAAAACCTTCTTGCTCAAAAAAAATTATTATGTAGTTAAATGGAAAACGAGAGAATAAGAATTCTTAAAATATGGGATTTCCTAATGCAAGAGAAAATGCATAATTAAGCTGAATAAGAACAAGCAAAATATTTTAAAAAAGACATATTCAATCAAAAATTACAAGTTATTCGTAATTTATAATCTGGGCAAAATATAATGTTATAGGAATTTAAAGCACGAACAATATCGTATTTCTTACAATTGAAATAAATATGAAAAAGCTTAATTGAGAACTGAGAAGCAAAGTAAACAAAGCTAACAAACATATAAAAAGTTTAGTAATATAACTTTCACTGAATTTAAAAAAATATTGAATATTTACCTTCTTAATTCCAATCTTGAATTGACTTTGCAAGTCTATTCAGAATTCTTGATCTGAAACTGATTTCAACTAAAAATAAAAACAAAAGCTCGCCGTCGATTTCAGTAACATGGAAAAAAATGGCGACGGCTGCAAATTTCGAGCTCAAGTGGATTGGCGAGCGGTTGGGCGGCGGCGGTGTGACGTATTGGCGGCGGATGTGACGTTTTGGCGGCGGAAGTGACGTTTTCCCATTGCCTTAATGTTAAACGATGTTTGCCACTGTTAAGGTTTGCCATTGCTCACTCCACTGTTATATCTCCTCTATGGTTTGTTACATTTTAATGCATCTTAACTTACTTTAAAAAGGTTTTTCTCACACCTAAAGTCAATTCAACTTTCAAATATTTCATCTAGCTATTTTGTTTGATAAACTACGGTAATTATTTTCAATTTTAAAACTTTTATATTTTTTTTATCTTTATAAACTATGACACTTAATAAAAATCATAATATAAAGGACTGATTGTGTGCTATTTCCATTTCGCTTGATCATATTCACTATATCCCTTACATAATTATTACTTTACAAATAATTTAACTTTTCAAGCTTTGATTACCATCACCACAGGAAAATTAATTCTCATTTAATTTCTAAAATTTACTGATATGCATGAAACACTTTTACATAAAACTCGAGTACAACCATTACATTGATATAACATTGAATTGCTTACCTCTTAATCTTCATAATAAACATTTTATTCTAATTTCAACAACGTCCAACATCTAGCATTAGCTAACTACGTGACATTTACAAGACTCAAAACACTTATCCCCAAATCGCCGTTTCGTAAAATTTTTCAAATAGCACTATTGACAAAATACAGAGCCAGCTCCTCGGCACCAGTACATTTCATTTGCCTCATCAAGCGCCTTAATTTCCAATTTATATATAAAAGATTCCAAAACTTTCAAGAATATCTTCCAACTCTAGAGAAACGACAGTTCCCTGAAAAGTCATCCACCTCTATTTCATGCTGCAATAATTAAATATCGTCGATAACATGGGACTCCTTGATCATTTGCATATTCTATTAACAGACTTGTGCCTTCCCCTTGAGGAGTTCAGCTGCGTATCGGGCTCGAAATTCAAGGATTTTCAACTCCTGCATTTATATGAATTTTTTTCTCTTTTTTTCTCGCTACTGTGGGAATTTAATTACTTTATAGGTAAAGAGTTTCGATGTTTTGCCCGTTACACACTCAGTAGTTTTTCATTTTTCTGCGATTTAATTTTTTTTGCAGTTTTTTTTTGAATTAGGGAATTTGTAAAGAGAGTGGGCTTTATGAAGTGAACTGCGGCAGTTTTTTTTTAAATATTCTGATTAAAAATAAGTTTTTGCTTTGATTCGATCTTTTTGGTTCTTCTGATGTGGGTGATGGTGTTGTTAAAGTAAAACTGGAGTTGAAATGTGATTGAAGTATGGTTTTAATTTATGGTAGAACGGCTTTACATTTGACGTTTCTGAAAGAGAGTCTATTCTAGAGTTCATTTGAGAACATAATTTAAGAGCATTGCATTAAAATGTGGCTTTATGAAATTCGTGATTACCTTCAAACACATTTGTAGAGATTAAGTATTCCACTAATCACATAACGTGTGAAATTTTTCAAACTTTATTTATCAAAAGACAATAGAAAATTTAAAAATATCACTAAAATAAGTGTAAGAAACATTTATCGGTATTTTTCGTGAAACGTTTAGGAAAAAAATTTTATGAGTTATAATATGAATTCTCACCTTCACCTAAAATTAAAGAATAAGTTGTGGCGACAACCTGTTACTAAGCATTGCAGAAATAAATAAATAAATATATATATATATATATATATATATATATATATATATATATATATATATATATATATATATATATATATATATATATATATATATATATATATATATATATATATATATATATATATATATATATATATATTGGCACATTATCTTCAATCAGATTTAATACTTTCTCTACAAGAAAGTAAGGAAACCTACCGAAAAGTTATTAGAGAACAAAATAAAAAACTGCCTAAAATAGTAAAGATATATTTGCTCAAGCTTTACTGAAAACGCTTATTATTGCAACATCAAAATTTAAAACACACTACTTAAAAAGTCTATAGGTATCACATAATTTCTTCTGCAATCAAACTAAGTATCCTTAAAAATTAAAATTCTTACGACCTAAAAAGTTTTTCTCCTCTGGACACCTGTAGCAAAATCAAACACACAGACCAAAAAATAAAAAAAATCGATTCCGCTTGATTCCGCCATTTTTACCACCTGAAAAATTAATCCCCGGTCTATCGAGTCGGGCCTCCTGCAGAAGTGTCTAATGTTGCACGTGTTTACCGTCTCTGGCAATAACCGTTCATCCTGAGGGAGAGCTCCCTATAAATATTTGAGGAATCCGGCGGATTCGTTTGTTTTAATGAAAGATGGGGAGGCCACGTTCTCGGGCGAGTCCGTGACTTACGATCCACTTGCGGAACCATAAAATTGTAATTGCCCGCCCTCGATTGTTCAGGGAGTTCTTTCCTTTGGCCGTTTTCTTGGAGAGAATCTGTGAGGTGGGATTTTGGCTTGGGTTTTTTTCTGATTGTGAGAATGGATAAGGGTGTTTGTTGTTTTTAGGGGGTTTTCTTTGAATGATTTAGAATTTAGAGTTTTTCGTATTGTTACGACTTTCACAGGATGCCAACAATGTGGGTACTTTTATATAAAGGCAAGGATTTAATGATGATAATTTTGACTATATACAGAAAGAGCTATTTACATAAAATGGATGACAAAAAGTATCTAAAACCCCATTTTTCTCTCCCTCTTTTCTATCAATCTCTTGAAATTGAAAGTTGTCTAGGGGTATTTTCTTACTCTTACGAGCCGCTTAACCCTCTTCTTTGTTCCCTTAATTCTCTTTATCTAGATTTTCTTTATTTTTCTCTTAACCCATTAACGCCCAAATTATTTTTTTGGCGGGCGAATTGGATAAAAACCATGAATCTGGTGTATTTTGCCTTCAATATGAATATTATAAACAAATTTTGTCAAAACAGTCATTAGTTTCTTTAAAAAATGCTGATCTAAAAATAGATCACTGGGCAGTCGGAGGATATTTTTTTGTCACAGAGCTAAGTACTAGTTTAGCTTCAAAAAATCCTAAAAATTATGAAATAAATAGAAATATTAGTATTTATCTTTAAAAAACGCGTATTCATTCATAAATATGTGGGGGGAAATAATTAAATAGTAATAAAATTAAATATTTTACCCACAATTAAATACACAAAGAGCCTATGTTGAAAATAATTATAGGGAAAAAAGGGAAATTGAACCAAGAACTTTAAATTTATATAATTCTATTATATACTCTAATCTAATAATCTCTATTATATATCTATATCTAATTTATATACTCTATTGGCTATATATCGTAATCATGATTTCACTATTGATTTCTTTAATGTTGAACTTAAAAACACCTTGATTTCTCTAAATCGACCTAATATCATCCTAATGGGTGATATTAATATAAATATTTTAAATAATGATTATAACGTTGCAGAATATTTAAACATTTTATCCCAATTTGGTTTTTACAGCTACATTAATAATCCCACCAGATCTGGTTCATATTCATCTACATGCATTGATCATGTTTTTGCAAAAACAAGTGATCTTGAATTAAAAACTGGTATTTTCATATCTGATCTAACAGACCATTTCCCTACAGTTTGTAAATTGAAAAATCTGGTTGCTTCTAAACATTTTAGTAAGTCCGAATCTTTTGTCTTTTTGAATTATTCTTTGTTTTATAATTATTTATCTTCATATGTATTTAATTTTAATGTTAATTCTAGTCTTGATCAGCAATATCAAAAATTTGTCTTTGAAATCAATAACATTAAAAATAATTGTAAGTACCGTAGTCTGGACCTGGTACCGTACCGTAGTACGACCTGGATCTGTATTTCTCACTTTGAAGCAAATTTTTCATTTTAAATATTATTCAGCCTTTTGCCAATAATATTGTGTGTGATTTTGTCGTGGTTTTCTTGTGTTTATTTATAGTTTTAATGTATTTTTCCTTTTTTTTTCTTTATTTTCGTTACTCAGTTATGTATTTAATTTCTTTTACGCCTGGACGGGATTTTTTTATTTCCCCTTGGCGTATAACATTGTTTTTCTGTATTTATGTTTATTTTTCTTTAATTGTTAATAAAAATTATTATTATTATTATTATAAGTATATTATAGAAAACATATGACATGACATAAAATTTTAACTAATAAAAATAAAATGCATTGGGTTAATTTTTTGAAAATTTTGTAGATTGGTTTTACCATAAATTAATAATATTCATGAAATATAATGTAACTTGATCTTACATGGAAACATTCAAAATTGCTGCTTGTTTGAGCTTTTCCACCGACCTATTCCAATAAACTACTTACTCTGCCATAAACGTCAATTTTAAGGTTACAAAGGCTGGATAAGGGCGAATTTCAAAAAAAAAAATTGCAATTCTCAATTTGAGATTTTCATAGCTCCTTGATAACCAGTGTTATCTATATATTTTTCAAAAAAGCACCTATCGCTAATAAACACTTCTTTGACTTTTTCCATATTCTTTTACTGTTTTAATATCCAGGTCTATATGTTGATCTATGTCTAATTTTCCTCTCAATTCTCTCCTCATGTCTCAATACCTGCTGCATAACGTGATGATATGTTCCGTTGTTTCGCTTACATGACATGCTGGGCATAATGGGGACTCCGTTAAACCAAATCTAAATAGTAGGCTTTTTGTAGGCAACATGACTAACGTCTCTTAGTAGCAGTGTATTCATACGGAGGAGTTTCTGCGCATGCTTCAGAACTTCAACGTCGGGAGTGCTTTTATTCTTACAAGTATATATTTTATTACTGTTTAATGACACTTCGTATTCCATTAATTTTTTATTTCATTGTAAATTTCTAAATTTAATTAAAATCCAATTCAATTCTCACCTTCTTGCTCAACAAAATTATTATGTAGTTAAATGGAAAACGAGAGAATAAGAAAATAGTAGGCTTTTTGTAGGCAACATGACTAACGTCTCTTAGTAGCAGTGTATTCATACGGAGGAGTTTCTGCGCATGCTTCAGAACTTCAACGTCGGGAGTGCTTTTATTCTTACAAGTATATATTTTATTACTGTTTAATGACACTTCGTATTCCATTAATTTTTTATTTCATTGTAAATTTCTAAATTTAATTAAAATCCAATTCAATTCTCACCTTCTTGCTCAACAAAATTATTATGTAGTTAAATGGAAAACGAGAGAATAAGAATTCTTAAAATATGGGATTTCCTATTTTAAGTATGCGTAATTAACCTTTTACAGGTCAATGTTCCCAATTGGGAACATCGTGTTTGAAAATTCATAAAAAAAATAACTACTATCAGTATAATGTTGAAAATTTTACCATGTAAAGTTGAAAAAGGACTTGATTTTTTAAAATTCCAACGAAGTTGCTATCTTTATGAGAAAAAAAAGCTTTTTGATAGAGGTACACAAAATAATTCATGAAGAATCGAAATATTGTCCTAAGTTTCCAAAATTTTGTATGGATATTGGAAAAGACTTACCTTAAATAGATATCCTTAGTATAATTAATAACTATTAAAAACACGCTTGCAGTAGCTTGCGAAACATGCATGTTCCCAATTGGGAACATTGGCCTGTCGCCGCTATACACGGGATACCCGAGTTTGTAGTATGGCGTTGTATTATAGAACTCAGTAGAACGGGAGTATTTCTTTTTCGTAAAGAATGAAATGGTTATATAATTGCTTAAAGGGGAATCCCCTTTCAGAAAGGAAGTAGCTGGCTTGTTTTTGGTTTTGATTGTATATTTTTTTTTCGTTTGAATCTACGATTTTGTTCAGAGAAATGATGAATGTGTATAGACATGGAATACGTCGGCTTCAAAAGTTAATAACTTATCGCAGAGAATTTATGCTTGTAAAAAAGAAAGGTTAGTAGCTTCACATGTCTGGTATTGTGTTATTTATTACCCATAAGAAATAAATTTCGAAAATAGGGGATCCAAAATGCGTTTTGTATAAGATAAAAAGGATAGAATGTTTCAGACTTTATTCAGCAATGACTGTGAAATTTTCTTATAAATGTATTAATCCTACATTCAAAAACGAATTATTTCATTCATAACTCAAATGTTTGATCATTATTTTTGTACAAATTATTATCATCCGTTTTAAATCCTATTTATAAATGTACAATAATTTCAATATATTTCTTGTGCTTAACAAAATAAAAACATGGCTTTCGATGAGAGGAAAATTAAAATTAATCAATCCCTCATAATATATTTTATTTGTTATAGATATCCGAAATTTAACATTGTATTTTTAAGGCTAGTGTATAAAATTTACTTACATAAGATATACAATTTTGGTATTTTGCTTATGTGTCACATGAAATTGCCATTAAATTGTTTTCAAATTTCTGAAATTTCTATAAAATTACAGCTTAAACACAAAGATAAACAATAATTAAGGTTGATTTTGTTAGTTATTCCCCAAAATTTGGAGAAAATTTGATTTGTTTATCATTTGAGTCTACGCTTGTTTCCCCGGTCGAAGTATAGTCGGAAGTGGCCAAAGTTCCCAATTGGGAACATGGTGAAAATCACACTTAAAAATTTTTTACCGCCTTCATATTAATAATTTCTCTTAATTGAACCATTAGAAGGTATTTTATGTAAAAAATTAATTAAAATATACCTGGATCTTAATTCGGCCTGTAAAAGGTTAAAGCTAAATAATATTGAAGTTCTGGAGCATGCGCAGAAACTCCTCCGTATGAATACACTGCTACTAAGAGACGTTAGTGGCAACATGCCCGTATCATAGAGGAGATATAACAATGGAGTGAGCTTTCCCATTGAATCGCCTTCAAAAAAGAGTAACCATCATCGGTATGGGCTCCTGGCGACGATTGGCGCGTTATCGCTTTATTGGCAGTTTCAAAACTAATAAGAGGTCATAAAATGATTTTAAAAATTTCGTGATAGTTTTGTAGTGATTATGCAGAAACTCTAAATATTTAGTTTTTTTTTCTAATTTACTAACTTTTAAAAGTAGAGATATATTGAATAAAATAGGTCTTGACCTTACATTGGATGTTTTATTTTATTGAGTGTAATTAAGAATCATTATATTCCATTTTAGTGTTTTACTTAGAATTCAAATGATTATAATTTTTGAGAAAAGTATTTTACCTCTCTAAAATCATTTTTGCATTTTCAAAAATATTAACAAAATTTTTCAATATCAGTGATAGGGGTTAAAAATTAAGCAAACTGAATGTGCACAGCCCACAAGGATAATTTTATTAAAGATATTTTAGGGGAGGAGTTGGAATGAAGACCATTTTCTCTTTGCTCTTTTCATTCTGTGTTTTTTTATTTGCTCCTCGATATAGTGCTGCAGTTTATTTTAGAAGAAACCCAAAGAGCAAAGAGAGCGAATTAGTATTTCTTGATGTCCAGACAAAAATCTCGAAAGTGATTCCTTTCATGCAATTATGATTTCATGCACTTTCTTGCCACCCTAAAGGAATTTTTCTTTAAATTTGAGACTATATGCCAGCTTAGTCTAAAAAATGGCTACTAAATACCAAATGTAAGATGAAAGTTGCATGTATTTTCACATTTAATAATTTCTTAAGTTTGAAACATTAAATAATGGAAATTTTTATAAATATTACATCAAATACATCCAATTTTAGTTAACTTAAATTAAAAATTAATAAATGAGTTGTATAGCAAGCTTTTTTAAAGGAAAGTTTTAAAGCCAGAAAATGAAGAGATGATTGAACTGTTCCATTCATCCTTACAGCTCTTGTCTTTTTCATTCTCATACCTACTTATTTCTAGAAAACTTAAAATAAGCTTAGAAAATAACCATAAATGTTTACCATATAAATTATAAAATATACTTACAAGTAAAATTTAATATAGAGTAAAAATTTCAGCTTTAGTTCATTTTTTAAATTAAATTTAAAGAAAGAAGACTAAATATTTATTTCTGGTGTAAGAAAAAACATTTAGTTGTCCTGTTAACACAATAATGGAAGCTGGTGTTAATACAATTTATTAAATGGTGTAGAAATCACTATATTCTGCTTGGAATATAAAACATTTAAAGTGAAGTTAATACATAAAAAATTTAAAGGTCCCATTCTTCCCCCAATCTCCCCTACTGTATTTTCTTATGTGCTACATTCTTTTGATGCTGAAATAATAAAATATAATTGAAACACAATTTTTATTAAAATGTAACAGGAAATTTTAGTAAAAAGTCGATCAAATAAGAAGTTAACACTTTTACAATTTAAAATACACATTTCAAGTTTTCAAAAAGTTTAAGGTTCTTGAAGTACAATATCAATCGAAAATCTCTGGGACATTTGAAAGTAAAATTAAAATTTTTACTGTAACTAAATTAGGTGACAAAGAAAAAAATTCACAAGAACCTTGATTAAAAACTTAAACCATAAAAATTAATTAGAGTATCCAAATTCTGAACACTTGAATACAGTTCGTTTTTTCAAGTAAAGCTAAGAACTTTTGTTATAATCCAAAATCATGCAAGACTAAATTAGTAAAAATCTAAGTTAGTACAAATCTGAATGGATGCAGAAGTAATTAAAATGCATGGTAATTTTACATTCTGTAATTTCCTTAAAGAAATGTTATGGTTGTAAAAATATGCAAGATTGTCAAAGTTGGGCATATGCAATATTATGTTAGACTTCAATAACAAAATGTTATAACTCCAACTTCTAATTTAAATTACTAAATTATATAATCAAAACCTAAATCCTTACAAAGAATATTCATAAAAAATCCCTAAAATTAATTACAATATGTATAAGAGAGTAGGGCAGATTTTACATCTTTTTAATACTACAATTTACACTTACCAAAAGTGTAGCTTGTAAAAATTAAAAAGTATATTCTAGGAACTAAATTTTTAAAAAACCAACTCTCAAATTACAAAGATTTAGCAATAAAAAAGCACAAAAATTTGTGATTTATAAACAGTATCTCCAAATCTAGTAGTTATTTACATTTAGTTGGTACCTTTTGATTTAAACATAGTATGGATTGTCACTATTTGATGGTCACTGTCCTCGGAAGAATATTTTTATATAGATTACAAAATACAGTATAACTTTACTTCAAAACAATTTAGCAGATGATGAATTTATTAATTTCCATCTTATAGAATGGTTATTTTCCACAAAAGATAACTCAGAATTAATAGAAAAATTTTAAGATGACTTCTTCACTACTTGACAGTAATTATTCAAATACACGCCATCAATGAAGTTAGTACATAATTTTACAAACACAGTTTGCTCTCTTCAATATTTCTTTCATGTATTCACAAAGAACAGCATTTATATGAAATAAAAAAATAATTATTAGTATGTGATCACATAAAATGTAAATAATTACGAGAAAAAATTAACAGTTATTTTATTACTGTTTAATGACACATTGAAGTGTTTATAATTCGTATTCCCATTAATTTTTTATTTCATTATAAATTTCTTAATTTAATTAAATTCCAATTCAATTTAAAACAAAAAAAAACCTTCTTGCTCAAAAAAATTATTATGTAGTTAAATGGAAAGCGAGAGAATAAGAATTCTTAAAATATGGGATTTCCTAATGCAAGAGAAAATGCGTAATTAAGCTGAATAAGAACAAGCAAAATACTTAAAAAAAGACATATTCAATCAAAAATTACAAGTTATTCGTAATTTATAATCTGGGCAAAATATAATGTTATAGGAATTTAAAACACGAACAATATCGTATTTCTTACAACTGAAATAAATATGAAAAAGCTTAATTGAGAACTGAGAAGCAAAGTAAACAAAGCTAACAAACATATAAAAAGTTTAGTAATATAACTTTCACTGAATTTAAAAAAAATATTGAATAGTATTTACCTTCTTAATTCCAATCTTGAATTGACTTTGCAAGTCTATTCAGAATTCTTGATCTGAAACTGATTTCAACTAAAAATAAAAACAAAAGCTCGCCGTCGATTTGAGTAACATGGAAAAAAATGGCGACTGCGGCAAATTTCGAGCTCAAGTGGATTGGCGAGCGGTTGGGCGGCGGCGGTGTGACGTATTGGCGGCGGATGTGACGTTTTGGCGGCGGAAGTGACGTTTTCCCATTGCCTTAATGTTAAACGATGTTTGCCACTGTTAAGGTTTGCCATTGCTCACTCCACTGTTATATCTCCTCTATGGCCCGTATCAATCTTTTTTTATCAAACAAATTACAACAATCGAGTGCTGCCTCTAAGAAGCCCGGCTTTACCGGTCCAGTCTGGTTGTACTAGTGATCTGTAACAGTGTGGGGGAGGTTAAGTAAGGAATCTGTATGGTATTCTAGTAAAAGTATTAGTGCTTATTTCATTTTTACCCTGAATTATCCATTGCTGAAATATATTGTAAAAATATGAGAAATAAATATATATAACCATTTTATCCTAAACGCCCATAATTTTTAATGGGGTGACATAGGGTTTTCTTAGATGACATAGGGTTGAAAGGGAATAGGAAAGGGTTCAGGACTGCTTTTATATAAGGTAAGTAAGCTTTTTCATTGTAAATATTTTGAAAATATATTTATTCTTTCAGTTAGTAAATTGAAAACATTCCTCAACCAACATTCACATTCTCAACCCATTTTTACTATTTTAAAAGAATTTTAATAGTCTTTAGAGGTTTAATTTTTTCTTTTAGCCTTCAAGTGCGATTTTTACTACTTAACGATTTTAAGAATATTCTTTTTTAACTAAAAATAACCAGCTCTAAGTGGCTGTGGGGAGCCTAGTGGTTAAGGCATCGGCTTCGGGATCGGAGGGTCCCGGGTTCGATTCCCGACACCGCTAAAGACCCATCGAGTATATGCGGAGTACGTGCTCGTTAAATCTGTGGGTTCGAAAGTCCTGTGGTCCGACATGGCGCAGTTTACCACGGGTCCAGGTGTCTGGAGACTATTTCCCTCCCCTTCAGATGCATGGCAAAATTGTGGAGGTGGCGATAGATAGTGGCAGTATCTATCATCTCATGAGGCAGAAGTCGGACTCCTGCCATTTATGGGCCTCAATTTCTCAGGAGCCGCACCCCCTTTGCCTTGAATCCTTGTGGAGCTTGGTAATTCCAAGTGGCACACGACAACAACAACAACAACCAGCTCTAAGTATATAACAGATTACACGTTTAGGTAGGAAAAAGCATTCATTAAACATGTATCAAATTCATCATTCAAAGCATAGAAATATTGTTACTATAACTTTTATTTTTATCACTAGGGAGCTACCACCCCCTGCTTTCTCAAAAAACCCCGTAAACGGCTTAAGCAGGATCTTTTGGATTGCTTTGCAATAAGGAAGTTGCATGTGTCAGATTTTCAAAAACTAACAAGTGTTCCGTATGGTTTTTTGTATGGTAAAATGAAGTATCTAGTCAATTTTTCAAAAAAATGTACAGGTAATTAAATATTTTAATTAAAAAGTCGAGAAAAAGCATGTGACTGAAAACGTTTATTGTTTAAATCGTACGATGACACCAACAATCATACCATCAACTCCATTGCTTTACAACAATGTTTATCGTAAGATGACGTCACATCACATTCGTACACATGCAAAAAATTATCCAATTATTATTTTTACAAACTAAAAAGTTTATTGCACTTTAAAGTAAGGAAAATTAAACGAAATATTTGGCAATTTTACATATTTTTCCTCTAATTTGAAGATTTAAAAAAAAGATAACAGCTTCAGAAATTTTGAACATCTAAGTTTTTGATGAGGAAAGCAATGAGGAAGTTGCATGATTTTTTAAAATTTTTTTAATCGATTCTTCTTGCAAAAATAAGCAACTACCCAAAATTTGAGGCTGATCGAGAAATTTTTTGATTGCCAAAAAAATTACAAAAATCCACTTGTTAAAAGCGCGCGAAAACGCTAAGAGTTTGGGGTCATCGTATGTTGACGTCATCTTACGATAAACATTGTTGGAAAGCAATGGAAATGATGGTATGATTGTTAAGATCTTTAAACAATAAAAGTTTTCAAACACGTGTTTTTTTCTCGACTTTTAAATTAAAATATTTAATTACCTGTACATTTTTTTGAAAAATTGACTAGATATTTCTTTTTACCATACAAAAAACCATACGGAACACTTGTTTGTTTTTGAAAATCTGACACATGCAACTTACTTATTGTAGTAATGAAGAGTATATTGCACATTGACATACTTAACATAATATAATTAGTTAGAAAAAGTTGAACCAATATTTTAACTGTCAGGTTTTATTCCAAAGGAAAGTGAACCAACAGCTCGCTTATTAACACCTGAAATTGACAGTTGGGGAACTTTTAATACGATATTATCTTTTTGTATGAATGTTGAATTATTACTTACTGGGAAAATAAAAGTTTTGTCATTAATTTTAAATAAGCATCATTCGATTCCAAATTTTCTATTTGACCAACATAACAAACTTTTCTTTTTAGTAGCAAATTCTTATACTAGAATAAACTCACTTAATTCAATTGGTATGAAACAATTATCAGGGACATTTATTTCTTCAATGTTTAAATATGGGTCTAAATTTCTTAAAACTGAAGCTTTCTTTAACATGTTATTTTCTATTATCACCAAATATTGAAACAATTACAATAAAAAAACAATTTAACTTCAAGTTATTAAATATACTACACTTATAAACATATAAATCACTTTCATAATCAAAAATCTGAAAGATGAGGCAAATTCGCACTGTCTGAATGTGCCCCATCTTTTGGTGTACAAATGTGCCCCATCTTTTGGTGTACAAATGTGCCCCATCTACTAGTTCCAGCTTACTACGTCTCAACAAGATATTTATAATTAAAGCAGGGAAATAAAACCTTTCTAGAAACTTACTTGAGTAGTGCTTCTACTGAATAAAATGCTGAATGTCCACTTGAGAGTTATTTTTTATTGATATTTTACGCTAACAAAATGACAAGAAAATTTACATTGCTGCTTCTAACGCTAGCAAATTTCTAGTACGTATACAACAAAATGGCTCAGTGCTTTGAAAATTCATGCAGGAGGTGGTAGTTATGCTTCCATCTACTGGTATTTTTTTCAGATTTTTAAATTAATAATTTCTATGCCGTCTGTCCGAATGTGCCCCACTCTCCCCTAGATAAAGAGTCAAACCTTTAAAGTTTTGTTACTTCAACTAACACAATATTGCTTTGTTTTATTTCTATCATCCTTTAAACACAAAAACTATACATTACCCTACCTAAAAGAATTTTACCATCTACACAATATCCCCTTTCTATTACTTAGTCGGGAAACTTAATCCGTCCTCCCATTTGGTTCGTTTCCAATAACAGCAGTAAAAATGATTTAGATAACTACCTATAAAATCTTCCCCAAAACCCAATAATAAACTTTATGTACCCCTTTTATCACTCGACAGAACCCCGTACTTAAACCATCTCTGAATTATGCAAACGCGTTCCCTTGAATGCCCGCGCTACTTAGCGCTAATTTCCACATAAACCGCGGATAGACCGAGCGAACCGAAATCTCTTTGCGGCGCAAAAAGCGTCCTTTCAAAAACGATTCCCGAAACCACACTCAACCAAACCGCTCGAAACGATCATCGTAGAGCTATTGGTTAGCTAGAGTGCTTTGGACACTCTTGTTCCCGTTGTAGAGACCGTGGGCATTATCCAGGTGATAAAATCGATACTCTCATAACCATACAGATAAAACAAGAAGATATTTTGTTCGAGTGTCTGTATGATGTCGAAAAGGTTAGGATAGCAAAAAGAAATCATCAACGAGGGGAGTCCCATACGTGTTTTTTATTAGTGTAAATTCCGCTCTGAAAACTTATTTAAAAAAGGACCCCCAATTTTCTACGAAAGAGGAAGCATTGAGTAGTCATTCGGGGAAGAACAATTCCTCCATCTAAATTATATTTTTATATGTGATGAACCCCAACCTCAACAACTTAAATTTCTAATTCGATCACTAAAACAATGAATTTGATTTCAGTTTTTAAAATTCTGTTTTTTAATAAATCTATGTATACAGGCCCGTAAAGGGTTTTTGCCGCCATGTGCATATCGATTTATTGCCGCCTCCCTATTTCATTTTGTGTTTCAAGTAAATGCCCCTTCCCCATGGGCGGATTTAAGGGGGTGCATGGGGATGCAACGCACCCCAACTTGCACCCCCAAGTTTTCCAGTACGCACCCCCCAGGGTTCACCATCTAAATCCGCCCATGCCCTTCCCATTTGACTCTTTTAACTTCCTTTGACTATCACCATTTAACTCACCTTTCTCAGAAATAGTGGAATTTTCCTGTTTCACTCTAATAATGAATTCTTTTGGGGGATCTGGCGGTACCCCCCAGAAAATGTTTGAAAATATGCCCCTAGAAAACTGGGAATTTACTCATATTTGGCCCTTCATGTGAAAACAGTGTGGTACATTTTTTTTCAAAACTGTATAGTGTGTAGAATTATGAATTGGTGTAATCTGCCGACCCCAAAATTTTGCCACCCTGTGCTACAAGCACATGTTGCACATGCCTAAATACGGCCCTGTATGTATACTTGGCTCAAATCTCCTTAACCTTCCTACCCTCTTGAAAAAATAGTCGCATATTCCCCTCGTGGGGTCTCTGAGGACCCCACGTAAAACCCATGCGTAAAACATGCCTATGACTCTAATAAAGATTAAAAATTCCTTAAATGGAGAAGAATTGTCATTTTTTATTTCTAGAAAGATGCTTCAGAATAATTTATCCAATTTTTTTGGTATTTTTCTCATTTTTTTCGTCTTATTACGGCTTAATAAGGAAGTTGCATGTGTCAGATTTTCAAAAACAAACAAGTGTTCCGTGTGGTTTTTTGTATGGTAAAATGAAATATCTAGTCAGTTTTTCAAAAAAATGTACAGGTAATTAAATATTTTAATTTAAAAGTCGAGAAAAAAACACGTGACTGAAAACGTTTATTGTTTAAACTATAAGATGACGTCAACAATAATACCATCAACTCCATTGCTTTACAACAATGTTTAGTATAAGATGACGTCACATCCAAACTCTTGGCGTTTTCGCGCGCTTTTAAAAAGGGGATTTTTGTTAATTTTTTTGACAATCAAAAAATTTCTCGATCGGCCTCAAATTTTGGATAGTTGCTTATTTTTGCAAGAGGAATCGATTAAAAAAATAAAAAAAAATCATGCAACTTCCTCATTGGGTTTCTTTTGATACACGTTTTTTATAACATCTGGACCTTCAAACAAGAATTAAATTACAGAAATGAACTACATTGAAGTTGTTTTACTTAAAATATTTATAATCACACTGTTTAAAGCATACTAGTTGATATACCCGGTCTTGCACGGGAAGAATTTAGTAGTTAATTTTAAACGATTTATGAAGCTGCATATATTCTCTATTCTGCATTATCAGCTACCTGTCACCCCAGATTAATTTATTTAGTATTATGAAACATGTAAAGTTTGGATTCTTCTTTTTAAAATTGAAATAATACAAAAAAAATGATCGGTTCAGATTTCTTATTAGTGAAATCAGTATCTCGCTTGCTTATGTAAGTTTTAACATAAAATTGGTTTTTTTCTTGATAATTCTTCGAAATCACATTCTGGACTTCCATAAACACTCATAAATATTTGAAAGCATTCTTATTTTTCAAAGAAGACTGAATATAAAAACCTATTTACAATCAACCATGAATTTATATTGTTTTTGTAAAGAATGTGTTCAACAGGAAGTAATGGCGACAGTTGTCTGAGTTTTTTTTGCTGCAACTGTTAGATACTCAAAAGATTTCTATAAATAGCATATTTTTCTTAGAATGTGAATAAAAAATTTAAGAAATAGCGAGTGATTCAATGTATTTAGCCGCAATCTTCTTTTTGTAAAAAAAATGACAATTTCTACGAAAATATCTTTCTAATATTTCTCCAAACGTTCTAAACCAGGGGTTCCCAAACTTTTTTGGCCCGTGGACCCCCTGACGACATTTTTCGCATCCCGTGGACCCCCTGTCTTAGGGACCATTCAAAAAGTAGCTAAAATCTTATGTTTATGATATTTATATTTCTCTAAACCACGCATAAATTTTGTAATAATAATCATTTGTTTTCACTTTTACATATTTAAATAAATTTTGCCATTCATATGGTTACTTGATATTTTTAAGGAAATTATAATAACCAAACATTTAAAAAGTTTGAAATAAAAACAAATTTAAAATTATAGTAATATCACTACCATTTCACGACACAAAAACTTTTAGCTACAGTGGCGAATCCAGGATTTTTGTCTGGGGGGGGCTGAGTTTCACAAATAACTTAATTGCTATTATGGGCTGTTTAGGATTATTATTATTATAAGTAACTGAAAGGGGGAGGGGGGTTTGCCAGTGCAGATTTTTGTTTAGGGGGATTACTCAACATCTTTTCGAGGTCTAATCATAGTTATACTAAGTTTTAGGTGAGATGACATCGTAAGGTTTTAATTTTGGTGCACTAAATTTCAAAATTGTGAAAAATGTCAACTCCGAGTAAAAGGGGGGTCTGGGGGTCCCCCCCAGAAAAATTTTGAAAATTTGCCCCTCAAAATAGTGTTTTAGCTCATTTTGAAGCCTTATTCCACCAAAAGAGCACCACTCATTGTAAGCGGCAGAATTATCAAGGAAAAAAGTTTATGGTTTTATGAATTGGAAAATTTCTAGGTGGTTTAGGGGTTCCTATTCCAGAAAAAAATTTTAATTTTGCCCTTAAAAGTGGCATTTCAACTCATGTTGAGACACTTTAGGTTACATCCAAGAGGATCCCTCTTTGTAAATAATTATTTATTAATTTAGTGCTTCACTTGGAAGGGCTTGTGCCCAACAACCCAGCTTGTACAACATATGTATTTGTTTTTTTTCTTTTCTGTAAATAAATTTATTATTATTATTAAATCCCTAAAGTTTCAAGGAAAAACCGTACTTATTATATTCCAAAATTTCGTGGGGGTTTGGGGGTCTTCCCCCAGAAATTTTTTTTAATTTTTACCCTTAAAAGTAGGGTTCCGACTCAATTTGAGACCCTTTGGGTAACACCACCGAATGTCCGCAAAGTGTTGAAATTTCTTTTTTGGCTTTATTGCTATTACCAAAACTTGAATGTCTTATTCCTGGGGGGCTGCAGGCTTTAGCCCCACACCCCCCCTTCTGGATTCGCCACTGTTTAGCTATATAAGGACTCCGTGATAACCAACTTTTCATATTACTAAAATTTGATTATAACAAAGACAAAAGTTTTGAAACTGGTCAAAATTTTTCATTTTGATGAAATTTTTCCAGTGGACCTTTGAAAGTCACTGTGGACCCCCTAGAAGTCTCTGTGGACCCCCAATTTTCATTTTCATGCCCGTGGACCCCCTGGAAGTTGCTGTGGACCCCTGGGGGTCCATGTGGACCACTTTGGGAACCGCTGTTCTAAACAAACATGCAAACCTTTTTTTATCTATAATACAACAAAAAATAAAATACTAAACTTTATTTGATACTGTTTTACCGCCATTCATGGCTGGGGTCTCAGAAGACCCCAGAGGGGGAATATGTGACTATTTCTCCCAAGACAAAAAAGGAATAATAACTCCAAAATTTTTACCCATTGTAAAACTTTGCGTAATTAAGGAATAGTAGCATCGGAAATTGTCAAAACAAAAATGCATGGGAGATATCAAGCGTCAAAGTGCGTCTGGGGTCGAAAAAGACCCCAAAGGGGTAGGAAGGTTAAACTGTTTCATTTTCACTTAAAAAATTAATTTTTAAGTTTTTGATTTTCAGCACGGAAAAGGGCAATTCCACCGTAACTCACGCTACATTTTTTTCAAAATTGCAATTTCAAATAATTTTTAAATATGGAAATAACTATTATTTTCTTTCTAAAAAAATCATACATATTAAAATTTATGTTAATAATAAAAAATAAGTATTGAGAATCTTTTAAGAATTTTAGTTTTTTAAATATTAATTAAAATAGAGTCGTAACTCACGCTACAAGAAAAAGACATGGATTTATGAGTATAAAATTCAAATTTGTTTTTCTGCTTAAATAGTGTTTTAATAATTCTATATGCTTGTCAGGTGTTTGAATATACTTCCTTTATTCTAAAATAGCAAACAGTTTTACTGGGAGTACTTCAGAAAATCAGAAATAAAATAAAATATAGAGAGCTGTTCGTAACTCACGCTACATTACTTCGTAACTCACGCTACATGTACAGGGTGTTCCAAAAAAAGCCCCTAACTTTAAAAAATCATAGAAAATCAACTATTAGAGATAAAAATATGCCGTTCACTGCATCTTTCTTCAAATGCCCGTAAATTCTTGTTCCCAAATTTTTGAAAAACCGCAGTTCTCACGTCAATTCATAGATGGAAGCACTGTTCCCTCGAGAAATTTATTGAAAGTTATCCTCCAAATCCCTTTTTCGTTCGTCGTAGGGAAATCAAATTTGGGGATAGAATCGATTCTAGAATCGAATGATAATCAAGTACTTTGAAATCGAACTTTGGTTTCCAGTAGACAGGAAGGGATTTCAGCGAATTTTTTTTCGATTTCAGATCACGCGCATTAAATTATTCCATTGTAGGGGGAAATGAATTAACAATGTTCTAGGGATCTGATAAAAATGCTTTTTCACTACTTCATCATCTTTCCCGCAATAGAAACTACTTTTTGCGTGATAAATTTGATTATAATATAATTGATTAAATGACTAAGGCGTGCAAGAAAATTCTCAGGGCTCGTACAAAAGGGTCCGCAACTTTATCGGAGTCATCCGCAGTTTTACTAGGATCGCTTCGCAACTTCACTGGAGTGGTCCGTAGTTTAATTGGATCGCTTCGCAACCTAAGCGGAGTGGCCCGTTACTTACCGGAAGTGGGCCGGAAGTTACCGGAAGTGATCCGCAACTTCACCGGAGTGGTCCGCAACTAACCGGAAGTGGTTCGTACGTCACTGGACGTGGTTCATACGTCACCGGAAGTGGTCCACAATACACCGGAAGTGGCCCGCTACTTATCGGTTAGTTGCGGACTACTTCTGGTGACTTAGGGTACGGTCATGGCAAGCGCAGAGCC
This sequence comes from Tetragnatha versicolor, assembly GCA_024610705.1. Lineage (NCBI taxonomy): Eukaryota > Metazoa > Arthropoda > Arachnida > Araneae > Tetragnathidae > Tetragnatha > Tetragnatha versicolor. The sequence continues at coordinate 72,551,828 of JANDEH010000002.1, forward strand.
AGGCGTATCTCAGGCAGATCTAACTTCTCCGCCCATCACACAAAGGGGCAAAAGAAAACCAGGGGGTTTCTCGGAATCTTCCCTTTTGTGTGATGGGCGGAGAAGTCGAGAAGTTAGATTGCGCCTGCGATACGCCTGGCTCTGCGCTTGCCATGACCGTACCCTTACAAACAACTTCCGGTAAGTTCCGGACCACTTCCGATGACTTACGAACCACTTCCGGTAAGTTGCGGACAACTCCGGTAAAGTTGCGAAGCGATCCAATAAAGCGGCGGACCACTCCGGTGAAGTTGTGAAGCGATCCAGTAATGCCTAATTAATTGTCATGGAGGCATTCAGAATTGCGATTGATTTAATTGTTAATGGTAGGTTCTCTCAAAACTACAATCGAATTAATTGTCAATCGTCTCCTCCGCAATTGAAGATTAAATCAATCGTTATATACCAGATCCCCCTCAAGAACACTATTAATTCATTTTCCCTACAATAGAATAATCTGCAATGCACGTGACCTGAAATCGAAAAAAATTTCACTGAGATCCCTTCCTGTTTACTGGAAACCAAGGTTCGATTACAAAGTACTTCATTATCATTCGATTCTAGAATCGATTCTATCCCCAAATTTGATTTCCCTAAGACGTACGAAAAAGGGATTTGGAGGATAACTTTCCCTAAATTTCTCGAGGGAACAGTGCTTCCATCTATGAATTGACGTGAGAACTACGGTTTTTCAAAAATTTGGGAACAAAAATTTACGGGCATTTGAAGAAAGATGCAGCGAACGGCATATTTTTATCTCTAATAGTTTATTTTCTATGATTTTTTAAAGTTAGGGGCTTTTTTTGGAACACCCTGTATATAAGCGTTCAGTTATTCATGAATATAAATATAATTAAATTGATTTAAACACTTTGTTTCATTTTTACTATAAAGTTTATGAGTATATTTAACAAAAAAGTTATAAAAACTAATTAATTTATTTTTAATTTTCTAAATAAACTATACATTTTTCATTAACAAATTAACCTTTAAAACAAATATTTCTAAATATTGACTTTAAATTCAGAAATTCCGATAAAAGTAATTTTACACAAAATTTAAGCAGTGCAAAACACAAGTAGATCAATACTACATAATTATTCCCTAAAATAATTAGAAATTTTTATTATTTATTTTTTTCATTTTTCTTGATCATGTCCCTGTTCATATGGAATAGCCCAAAGTGATTTTAAGCAATTTTTTTATAGTTAACCTTTGTGGATGCACCACTGCTCTATGCTCACCACCCCCCCTTTTCCGTCAAAAACAACACTGTCAAAAAAGAAGGCAATTAACTCAAGAAGTGGCGGTAGAAATTGATTCCATGGTGGAACCTCCCTCCCCGGAGAGGGATCTTCTTCCCAGCCTAGGTGGGGGGGCCCTCCTTATCACGGAGTAACATCTCTCCATGTATGGAGGCAATTTCTACCCACAACTTCTTGAGTAAGGTGCAAAACACACTGCACGTCTTAGAGCCAAGTCACACCTAGAGAGCCTGTATACGAGAGAGAGAGAGATGCGACAACTCAGTATAGCGCGCGCAGATCGGTAGACTGGTTTTCTGTTTGCCGTAGGCGGTTACCTCCATAGGATTAGCATGGGACGCGAGACAAGCGGCATGATACAGTTTGGACAGAATATTGGACAGAACTGGATGCGCAGAGACGCTTTTAAGCGAGTTGTCGCCTCTCTCTCGTATACAGGCTCTCTAGTCACACCTAGCGACCATAAGACGCGACAGCGAACAATCAAAGAGGGGAAAAAGCATGGAGTTCAGCCTGAGACTCCCCCTATCTTGACAGGAATCTTCCTTCCTGTCAAGATAGGGGACTAGGCTTTCCCCATGCTTTTTCCCGTCTTTGATTAATTGCAGTAGCAGCTTATGGTCGCTAGGTCTGACTTGGGCCTAAAGTGACGGTTTTTTTACAGTGAGGTACACTTCCCTAGGCATCCTCTCACCGCCCCCGATGAGAATAACTGGTCTATATTTTCCCAATCTTCCTAAGAGATATTTTTTTATCTCAATATTTATCTGGCCAATAAACTCTAACTTCTAAGTTCATTTTGCCACCCACCATATCGTCACGCAGGATCCCCACCCCAAACCTCTCCCTACACATAACACCCCAACGACCTTTTATTCCAGCACAAAAATGACACATCTCGGGCCAGTAATAGCGGAGCATTATCCCCGAAAAGCCATTCCATAACGGCACGGCTCACAACAAAACGTTTTGCAACCAACTCCTCTCAAAAAAAGAAAAAGGTCGACTGTTGAGTCACCACCCGATCCACCAGTCTATAATTTCCTCGAGCCTGGGCAAGAGCGGCTAATAACGGGAATTCTGGGGGCGCTTAAACATGATGAATGCCTTCTGAGAGGGGCTATTAGCCCTCGACGTCCGATTTGGAGGCCTGCGTCGTTTGTAATAAGAATAATAATTAGGTCCGCGCGCAAAATGTCAGTATTATGCTATGGTGTGAGAATGCCATACTGGGTGGGTTCAATTAATTGTGAAATGCGGGGCGGGTTTGTGACCCGGGTTTTATTGGGGGAAGGGTATGTTGAAAAGTGGATTGATTGTGTATGCGGGGAATTGGAGGTGAACATTTTATTGTTGGTGTTATTAGTTTTGTTGTAATGATGTTTTAGTTTGATAGCATTGGAAAATCTTTTATGGTGCATCTAATTAATATCCATTGTCACTACAATGTTTAAAAAATTTCAACCTTTCACCTAAAAGCGGTTCAACAAAAGCTGCATCCGAAATGTAGTGAAAATATGAACCGTATTTTCGGTGCTTTCCAGCACCGAAAACTTGTTTTTGGTGCTTTTTTATCAAGTTTCGAGAGATACATAAAAGAGCATGTTTCAAGAAAAATAAATGAAATGAAATTTTTATGTATATTCACCAATGGAGGATATATGAAACACTACTGGTGGGATTTTAATTTCACGCTTTCATTTGCCCTTCGATTCCCTAAAAACTTAAAAATATTCGATTTACTATAGATCATTTTCAATCACGACTCGGACCTAGCAACGGCCATAGCAACAGATTGTTTTACCTACAGCAGATAACAGTTGAAAGAAAATAACTGGTCATGGAATGCTTCTATTGGAGCGTTTGTAATCACATGACAGCAACAGATACCGCCGCACCTAGCAACGGCCTTAGCAACAGACTTTTGGAATTACAGGAAGGAAGAAAATAAATGATCGTGACGTCACATGAAAACACTCTATAGTCTTACTCAAATAGTAATTTAGACTTTAACTTGGGACCAGGGTTTTGAGTAATATAGTACTGGTAAATCTAAAATTTCTTCCCTAAAATAAAACTCGTCCCAAGTTAAAGTCTCAGTTACTATTTGAGTGTAAGACTAGTAAATCTACACCATTTATCAAATATTAAATAAATCATCCTTCCTTGTTATCAATCGATCTACGGACCTCTCGTCCGCGCCCACGCAATTTCTTCACGGTCCCAGAGAGCAAAATCCTCCACAGCGTTATGTCAGCAGCGAACCGACGAAAGATAATTTTCGACCCGAGCTTTGGGGAGGTCCGGCGAGACTCATCCCTGGCGGGGCCCCCTCCGGGACCTCCAGAGAAAGAGAGAGATGAGCCCTTCGGACCGGAATGCATTTTTATGGACAAATTTCTTCCTCTCACAACTTGTATCTTCTTCGCTCTTCCGCCCGTGTGGATAGAGGGAGAGAATACCAACTCAGCGGGGGATTTTACATTTATATACTCGGGGCTCTCCGCGATCTGTTTGAAAAAGTTGTAAGTCAGTTTTGAGGGTGGGTGTTGAGGAGAATATAGTTTTGTGGTCTTTAGTGGAGGGGGAGTGGGGGAATTTGAGGGATTCTTTAGAAAAAAGATAACGTGACGAAATGAGGGTATTGGCGGTATTTTGTGAGATATAAGTTACCCAGTCAAAAAATGTAAGCAAAATTGCTTCAAAAAAGAATCTAAATTGCGTCTTAAGTCTAATGGCATCTACTATTTTGTATCAATCATACTTTCAAGCCTTTTAGCATGGTAAAATCTGCAGTTTTTCCTACAGTAATTTTGAAACCATTCTGAAGACATTTCAGCGGTGTCAAAAAATAACTGTAGACAAAGCATTTACATTCCCTTCACTCTTTTGAAGCAATTTTGCAGAATCTTTTGGATGGGTAGGGTTACATCTTAAAGTGAAGAGGAGTAAACTGCATACATTTTCCCTCTAAAATTCGAAAGTGGCCGAGAGAGCAGTGTGCTATAAATAGTGATGGGCAGGTATCGATACCAAATACTTAAGTACTCGATACCTATAGGTATCGAGTGTATTCGATACCCACAAAAGTATCGATACTTTATTGACATATTTCGTTTTAAATTTTTCAATGAAGTAATCTTTATAATACCTACTGTAGATCAAACGCAGCCTGGTTCCGTTTTCATTTTGCAACGCTCAAACCCAAGTCGTTATCATCCGCGAGAGAAATTTGACGCGGCTAGGTTTTTCCCCCGCCAAATCCTTCGCCTCTATCCACCTCCAGGCCCGTAGCTACGGGGCTTTTTGATGGATCACTTTCAGTTTTTTGAATATTAGTCTGATTATGGATAGGCCCTAAAAAAATTGTCCCTTCAGGTTCATTTCCCAACATTGAAAAAAAGTACTCGATACCTAAAGTACTCGATACCTATAAGTATTCGATACCAAAGTATTCGATACCTATAAGTATTCGATACCAAAGTATTCGATACCTATAAGTATTCGATACCAAAGTATTCGATACCTAAAATTATCGATTTTGCCCATCACTAGCTATAAACTATCCTTTAATTGGTTTTCTACCTCACCAATATCTTTTGCTTTTCTTTGTTTATAAAAAACTTCTTAAAGCGATGAGAAAATGGGTATTTTTTAAACTATAGTGTAAATGAAATATGCGGCTCAAGGTCATGCAATTTTCGCACTTCCCACATTTTATTTCGATTGTATACTGCCACGTCGTTACCATGGTGACGAGATAAAAATTGTCACTTTCAACAGCCTATTCTATTTACATAGACTTAATGATTGATTTAAAATTGAAAAATCTGGTTAAAAAGTTAGACTGCAAATGCTCTCTACAAAAAAGACATGTTATAAACACATTTAAGAACATTTTCTTGTCCCCAAAATAACAACATTCGGTGGTGTTCTTGGGTGGAAAACTTAATAACTTTATTGTGTTGCGTTAGTGTTCTGGATATCTTTGAAGAGTGATTAGAATGTGTTATAATCTACAACTATGTACCAAAAATAGTGTAGTAAAACATCTTTAAAATCTGAAAATGTTCTTAAATTTGTGTTGCAACATTATTAGAGCACATTTTCTGCCTTTAGCATCTTTTTGCAACACTATCTTTTCTTACAATATATTCCATCTCCTATACTCAAAAGCGTTTCGATTGTGTTGTGTGGAAAAAAATGGTACATAGTAAAAGTGACGCAAGAGACAGGAAATCTGTTTTTATAGTGGTTGTGATCCCAATTTTAGGAACACTTTTAGATATTAAACATATCTTACGACAATATTTTTAGACCACATTTCTGGATGGAACACATGTCCAATGTTTTTAAACATAGTTAGAACCCTATCACAACACAATAAGATGGTAAAATGTTCAACTTAACAACAAAACCAAAGTGCTGTTTATTTGGGGACAAAAGTGTTCTTAATTTTTTGAAGAGTGTTATATCCGGTTCACACATAAAAAGTTAAACTAATATAAGTTCCAAAATTTAGCTTAAGTCGAGTATAAATTACATGCTAGTCTTAAGCTAGATTGACACTTAAACTAGTTTAACTTTTTATGTGTGAACCGGGTATTAGTAGCAGAGAAGGGTTCTAAATATTTCGGAAGGAATCGATTCCGGAATCGAATACCTTGGAATCGATACCAAGGAATCGAACCCTTGAAGGAATCGATTCCAGCAGGAATCGAATCTTACGAATCGTAGTTAATGTTCTAATTAATACAGATAATTAACAATTTTGTTTACTAATTAATTAGTATTTTGATAATTAATTGTAATAATATTAATTAATATTTTACTGGTTATTAATTAAATTAATAATTTATTCTTTATTTGTAATAGAAATAGATAAGTTCGATTCTACTTTTCCGATTCTGGCCTTAAGGAATCGATTCCAGGTTGGAATCGATTCTGGAATCGAATCGAACGGTTCTTTAGATCCCTAAGAATATCTATTCTCGCTAAATCTTGAAGGTAATCTTTTTTAAACTAGGAAATGCAGACTGGTGTTTTTGGCGTGGACAGAGATTAACGGCCGTATTCATCAGTAACTTGACCGTCGGTTAACCAGCAGCAGTGGCGGCTCGTCCATAGGAGCACAGGAGCACGTGAACACCCAGTGAAAAAGTAGAAATAAACCCAAATATAAAGATACACAAAAATCAAAAGAAAACAATACATAAATCATTCTCAATTTCTTTTTCATACTCAGAATCGAGTTTCTACCCCCCCCCCCCTTTCACCTGTCAGCAAAAAAATTATTGCCGGAAACGCGAAAGTTTTGTGTATCAAATAAAGAGAGGACTACACTCTTATTTTTCTTTCCTTATTAGCACGTGTGAGAGAAGAAACTGAATGAGTCGGAAAAAACCTCGACTTCTGGCCGGAGAACATTTGGGCTTACGGCTACACATTGGAGATCCCCGTGCGCACAGATTTTGTGTGCCGAGGCTTACGGTTTTGAGGTTAAGCTTGCTTTTTTTGTGGTCTGGATTTTTTCCCGGATTGGAAAACGAGATAAGAACCTTTTGAAAGTATCATTAAACTTTTCACGTCAGCTGATATGCAATAATTAATTCTTTTGTTATTGGTTATTTTTTTAAAGTGACGTTGGAGTAAAATTACAGATCTTGAAAATTACACATCACCTGTATTTTTCACAATCAATTGTTCGATTAAGCATATATAACAAGCACTATGAGTAGACAGACCCAGTGCTCTTGTCATGCTCCTAAAAAAATATGATTAGGTATTATGCATGATTTTAATGAAAGTGCCAAAAATTTTTTTGCTTCAAAAAAGGTTAGACGAGTGGACATCATGCATAAAAGTTGTTTTTGAGGTATTATGTTATAGGCTAGGGGCATTGTAAAAATAAGGGCTTTCTTTATCATAAGTTTTGTTTATTTCCATTAAACGCATATTTAAATACATGCAGTGAAAAATTAAGGAAACTTAAAATAACTCCCCTGAAATAAATAAATTTGTTCTAAAACAAGTTTTCTTTATGTATTCGTCCAATATCCTTTCTTCTCATCCTTGCTCTTGTGTAAATTTTAATTTGAACAAAGGGTGTGAACACCCTGTTAATAAACTCACGAGCCGCCACTGACCAGCAGTCAAACTTCTGATTGGCAGTTAAAGCAGAAAAATAAGTTTTCCACCAATCACAGGTTTGACTGCCGGTCAACCTCCGGTCAAGTTAGGGTTAAAACTCAGCTACTGAATATCGTCACTCGAGAAGTCGTAAAGATCCTTACAAAGGGAGGGAAAGGGGACTGATGCTCAACGCTTATTCACAAAGCCCGCAAGGTTTTTATAATTCGATATAATGCGCCACGAAGAAATAACATATTATTCTAATAAGTTTTAAAGTTACTGAATCCCCGCTGGAGCAGTGGTTGGATGTCAGCGTAGCATGCGGCAGTTCGTGGGTTCTATCCCCAGTTATTATTAAAAAACAGCAAAAATCAAATCCATGAGCATTGTTAACAAAGTATGAAAACCTTGCGGGCTTTGTTAATATGCATGCTCACAGCTCCATGTTTTCTCCACTCTCTTGATAAGAATCTTAACAACTTCAGCGACGATATTCAGTTACTCTGTTCCGACCCTTCGGTTAATACGGCCGTAAAGAAGCCAAACACACACTTAACTATTTTCTTAAGAAAATAACGTTAATTGACCCCTTGTTCATTTAAATTTTATTCAATTTTAGGAATTATCTTAAAATTGTTAACATCATTCAAACGGATTCCGATTGCGCTAAACATTTATTTCTACTAAATGTCCCAATATTAGATGGTATATGATAGTTTTCCTTCCCAAGATTATTTTCTCACATAGAGATTTCAGAAAACAGTCCTAATAAGCATCAAAACTCAACAAATGCATGACTTACCACACTGTACCTCCAAATCCCTCCTCGCATTTCATCTTTATATGTATCGGTTTCTTTCGCTGAACCCTATAGGAAAACCGTCTGAATTTTCGGGATTTCATATTCTTCCGCACTTTTGTTCCAACTATTTTTTTTTATTTATCCTTCGCTTCCGCAACACTCGGCTTTATATATTTTCGGTAAACAAGACATGACTCGTTTGCAAAGTGCGTTTGAAATTTCTAGGGCGTTGCTTTTTTTGCCTGTATGTATTCAGGGGCTGATCCGGGGTGGTGGAAATTTATTTTGGACGCACAGAAACATGGTTCGGTAGATGAATATGAGATGAGACCGGGTGACCAGAAGTGTAAACCATCTCTTCGAATTCAGCTATTCTGACACAAGTTGCTCTCTTTCTTTTTGTTTTGTTGTTGGGTGGGAGTTTCATCGTGTTGTTGGATAGGAGCAAACAGTGCGAAGATGTGAATCTTAACCAGAAAATGCATTAGATGCTACAGCGGTTTTCTCAACTAGCTCTTTAAGCGAAGCAGGGGTATCAGAAAGCTAACTGAATGATTTCAAAATTAATAAAAAAATATATTAAGAGAGATAAAAATATGCGGTTTGCTGCAACCTACTTGGGCGGCCTGAAAATGTTTCCGCACGAAATTTCAAAATTTCGTAGGACATGAATGTTTTAACAGATGGTGCCGTTATAAATTCAAACTATAGGAAAGAAAATTTCTAAAAGGTCATAGAGATATTAAAATCTGTGATAAAATAGATTCTAGAATCGAATAAGAATTATTGAATACTTGGTTTAAATCTTCATTCCAGTCAGAATTGCGAGTTTTAAAACCATTTGACCTATTCAGCTTTAATATAATATTTGAATAAAGAAACTTTTATAAACTTAATTTTTGAACTATTTTATACCTTTGACCCATCGAAAATGATTATTAATTAATTCTTTAAAATAGTATAATTTCGAATAAAATAATTAATTACATACCCAGGTAGCACAGCGATATTGGCCGACACCCAGAGGGTATTGGCCAATATCGCGAATGCCATGGGATATCGAATATCGAGTTGCGATATTGCTCGATGTAGCTCAATATTGTGTAAATTTAAATAATTAGTGTACAGTCCTAAAATATTAGGAAGTTATTTAATTTAATTCAAAAGCTACGTAAATAATGATATTGGAATGTTTTAACCCATTAATAAAGATTTTGAAATTTTCATATTTTTTCCAACATTGTCTGATACTCACCAATATCGTGCCAGTGATATCTAAACGAAAATATTGGCCAATTTTTATTGATATCGTCATAGTTTTTCGCGACATTGAACAATGTTCACCTATATTGTGTTACTGATGTCTGTGTGTCAATATTGGCCAACATTCGTTAATATCGTCATATTTTTCGCGACATTCATTGATATTTGCCGATATCGTCCCAATCGAAATGAAAACCGTGGTTAATTTCTTTGATATCGTGAGCCTAGTACTATAAAAAAACAATATGCCAAATTTTCTATTAGCCCAATATAATAGGCAAGATTGAAAATTTTCTTAACATTGTCAAGTTAAATTAATTTAAAAGACAATTATTGATAATTCATTGTTTCACTGGGTAACTGGTAGAATTAGAACTTTGTTGTATGAACCACTGAACACTTGTAATTATTCCTGAATTTTGAGCATAAAAAGGACGGTTAATAGCTATCCCCCGAAAAGTTTAAGGGTGCTTGAGCCCCCCAATAAAAGCAGAAGGGGGGCTAAACCCCAGGGTTTGGGTTGGGTTTTTAGGGTTTTTTCAATAAGAACCCTGAAAAAACCCATATAAAACTGGGTTTTTTCGGAAAAAGTGTTGGTTTTTTAAAAAATTAGGGGTTTCTCCTATAGTATATACAGGGTGTATCTGAAATGGTGCAACAAACTTTCAGGGATGATAGTAGACACCTAGACGAGTCAGAATCACCTAAGATTCGGGGGTCCCACACCAAATCCCAGATAGTTAAAAAAGGAGCGACACCCCAAAAAAATCATTGAAAAATTCAATTCGTAGAAGAACTACTATTGGTAAAAAATTAATTATGGTCTCAAAAATTGTGGTTTAATATGGTCTTTAAAATTATCTCAGAAGTCTTTACTTTAAAATTTGTTTTATTATAAAAAAGTTTAAAAACCACAAAAAATGTGAAAACTCTGCCAAAACCTTATTTTGTATTTCGAAATCATTTCTTTTGATTTGATAATTTGAAAGATCATAACTGAAAACCCTCAAGTCCAAAGTTTCGCGTAAATACAATCAATATTTAACGCTTGAGATCCTATTAAAGTTTGTTTTTTGCGGTGCGCAAACAGTTTCCTAGAGCTGTTTCCAGAACAGCCATTTGCGCACGCAAAAAACAAACTTTAACAGGATCTCACGTGTTTAATATTGATTGTATTTACGTGAAACTTTGGACTTAGGGGTTTTCAACTATGATCTTTCAAATTATCAAATCAAAAGAAATGATTTCGAAATACAAAATAAGGTTTTGGCAGAGTTTTCACATTTTCTTGTGGTTTTCAAACTTTTTTCATAATAAAACAAATTTTAAAGTAAAAACTTTTGAGATAATTTTAAAGATCATATTAAACCACAATTTTAGAGACCATAATTAAATTTTTACCAATAGTAGTTCTTCTACAAATTGAATTCTTCAATGATTTTTTTGGGGTGTCGCTCCATTTTTAATTCCCTGGGATTTGGTCGGGGACCCCCAAATCAAATGTGATTCTGACTCGTCTAGGTGTCTACTATCATCCCTGAAAGTTTGTTGCACCATTTCAGATACACCCTGTATATCAGAAACATTTCTAATGGGTATACAATACATCCAAGAAAACGTTATAATAATAATCAAATTAAACTGAAAGATTATCTATAAAAATAAATTATAAAATTAAAATGTATTAACTCCCTCAACCAAACATCACTTCCACTAAACCCCAACCATAAATATCCATTTTTTAAGCTCGCACAACAACATTCCAGTCTCAATGCATCTTCTACCCACACTTTCCCAGAAAACAACACATCCCTTGCGCGTGCGACTTCCTCTTACAAAAATAGTAATTACGATTCAAGCAAACCACTCCGGCCCCCAACTCCCATAAAAGCCAGCCATATCCGACCCACAGATGTGGCTCCGCTCAGACCTGCATCTAATTCCGAAAGATCAAGCCCTCGGAAACCCGAGTTTTTGTCTTTTAGTTACGGGAAATCAATGCAACTTGTTATTCAAGCCTTCTTTTTTTCCTTTTGTTTAATAGAAAACTCCGACCAGATTCTCCTCTGATCGCTCTCCTTCCACTATCTCTGCTCCGAGCTAATCGGGCTTTTGCTAGTGAATACATGAATTTAAATTCCTTCCTAAACTATTCGGAAGTGGGACAGGCTTCCATTTTCTTCAAGTAATGTTAATGCCTCAAATATTGTGTTCTCATTCTTCATCTTTTTTGTTTCGTCATATGTTTAAGAGGTATTTAAGTTGTGTTTGGAGGAGGACCTCTTTTGAAGCTTTGGAGATGAGTTTTTTTGTTCTATTTATTTATCTGTTTGGATCCATTATGATTATGTAAATATTTAAACATATTTAAACGTGAATCAAGTTTCGAGTTCGGTGTTTGTTTTCAAAGGGGTGTTTTGATAGATGTATTGAAATCCATGCATAGGAAGCTAAGAAATAAGTTTAAAGGACATGTTTTGAGTATTTCTGCTATCAAGAAAACTAGAGACAGGAATTGTTGTTTTCTTGAGTTCGGCAAAAAATATTAGTACATTAGAAGTTGAGACTAAGGAGTTGTTGTCAAAGGAGACGACGAAAATATAATTATTAGATAGATTTGTGGACCAATAGTTTTTAATTATAATGCAAGCTAATTATAAATGATCATTTATTTTTTCTGTTAAAACTACGTGAATATTTTTATAAAGGGTAGGTGGGGGTAATTGTCCGCATGGGGTAATGGTCCACACGGCCATTTTTTAATGTTAATAATCGATTATATTGACTACATCGATACAGTAGGTTCCTTTCACAACCCCCAAATGGCCGTGAAAACTTCAGAGGAGTAGCGTGTCCGTAGTTCAAAAAAAATGCGGTAGGTTAGTTTTTAGTGTCCTTGTTAGAGTATTTTTCTCACTTTTTCTTCATATTATGGTAGAATAGTTATATTTATTCAATCATCTGGTTTTTTCTGCCGAAAGGGCCTTTATTTATCTTTGAAATTATATCAATATACTCATGTTTACTTTCATTTTCAAAAATCAGTAATACTTTGTTGTTGTCGTCATGATATAGGGTACGCATTTATTTTGGGGTAAATGTCCGCAGTTAAAAATGTGGGGAATGTTCTCAGAAACTCCAGAAAAAGCTTTTGTTGAAAAGAAAGACAGTCCTAAAACTTTCCAAAGCCAATGAAATCAATATGCTCAAGGTTTTATGAAATGATAAGTTTTCCTGACAATTTGCTTATTTTACGCTTTTTTAGAACCGGAAAAAGGAATGACTGTGCAACTTGTGGAGTAACTTTGCTCCATGCAGAAAAAAATATGAAAACAGGGATTAAAATTTTAAAATCCTACATTTAATATCTAGATTACTATCTTTATTCTTTACCATCAAATGTGGTCTTTATTTTGTTATTTTTACTCTCCCCGAGGGTCAAAGTCAGACCCTTATACTTGCGGACACTTGCCCCGAAAAATGGGGCAATTTTTTTATTTTTAAAGTTGAATATTTCTAAGATTACTTGCAGCTCGAGATTGAAAAAAATATGAACTGATAGGTCACACCCTAAGCTTTAGATTCCATACTAGAAACTCTATATATTCATATTTATCAAATGACAAACATTCATATAAATATACGAAGTACTGAAGGAAACACTTTCAAAGGGAAAGAGTGTCATGAATTTTTTTTTCAAAACTTGAACGCGATAAATTACGTACTTTTTTATTACTTCAAAAGTAAAATCTTTAGTACGTATAACATACTACTGTGCAAATTTACTACTGTAAACTTTGGGCAATATAAGTGATAGTAAAAGTAATTTTTTACTTAGGCGAGTAATCAAATTTTCCTCAATAAATTATTCGAATATTTTCATCATCACGCTAGGCCAATTCCTTTTTTTTCAAATTTCAAATTTATTATCACAACACAAATAAAACAAGCCCATAATTGGAACAAAACACAGACAGAAAAACAGAGCACAAACATTCTTATTTTTTCCTGTTAAATTCCTTTATTGACCAAATTTATTGAATGTATACATACATTGTTAATATATACAACATTTAACAAACGATCATAATAATCATCATAATTTACCATTTCTTATCTATAAAACGTTTTAACAAACATCCTCTAAAAATGAGAATTGATCCCGAGGTATATATTTTAGTATATTTTTCCTCAAAGGAAAAAAAAGAATTTCTCAGATATCGACTTAATTACAAAACAGATAACCCTCCAAAGTAAGCAAAACTGGCCGCTCTTATCTTAGCCTAACGGGGAAATGAACAATCACAATGGGGAATGTTCCTTCCAAAACTTTCATAAGATTTCCCCAGATTTCATCACTTCATCACCAGCCATGCATAGATCAGAATCCCTCTATTTTTTTTTCATTCGCGATCTTATCCATAAAATAGGGCTGCAGCTATCAACGATAAACAATTAGTGCTCCATGTTTAGCGGAGCAGACATAAGGGAGCCCGGGTCCATTGTCAAACATTTGATTGTTCGAAACCCCTTTCTTCGTTTTCCCATACGAATTTCTTTATCTCGAGGCAGGGCGTCTTGCCAGAGTTTAATTATGATTATTATGGTGGTGGTGGGAATGATTAACACTACGAGAGGACCAGACAAGACCTATAAAACAAACCGGGCTTATTGGCCGTTATTAACAAAGTGTGCATCCATTTGATGTTTTTTTCTAGTTGATGAAGTGAGTCTTAATGCCTGTGTCGTGTTATTAGCTAAGCACTGTGGATTGATATTGAACACAATGGAGTCAAGGAATTAATTCGATTTTTGTTTGTGGGGGTTTGGAATGGGTAATGTATCCCAATAACGCGTATTTTGGGGAATTAAGCGTTGTGATAAGCGGTATTGGTAAAAACAAACGTGTTTCTATCTGATTGCGGCGATTAAGTATGTAGTCCATAGGTTTGTTTTGTTGGTGAATGAATGTAATGTTTCATTTCAGTTTGTGACATATTGTAGATAAATGAGTTATGATGTTGCACCCTTATAAAACAGCTACATTAGTTACTGTTATTGTAGGCAAAATATGGAGAGTGTAAGGTGCAGTGAAAAAAAACTTAAAGTCGAATTGAAAAAAAATATATATACACGTGAAAAAAAATTCTTACACAATGAGAAGAAAACCAGGAAAGAATTTTTAAAATAGGTTAATATCTTCAATTCCCGTATCGATCTTAGAGTTTTCAAAAGTCCTCAAAATGAAGTATTTTTTCAGAAAACTTTAAATGTGTTATTTTGGATCCAAGAATTAGCACCTATGACTTCAACTAATTTATAAATGATACAAATAAATACCTAAAGTCCTTTTGAAAACTTTAAAAAACATAAATTTACTACGCCTGTAAAGTTGTATTCTCAGATTATTTTCTGTTTTCTTAGAAAATATCCAGAACTTTTTCTTTCCGAATCTTTTTAAAAACCTGTGTTTTCTTCAAGAGATTTGGAGTTTTCTATATCAAAAGACATTCCTTTGAAAAAAAAAACATAATTTCGACTGTACTTTTCAAACTTTTACATTTCTTCAGAAATTATTATTCTTTTATCAATGTTTTTTTATTTAGTTTCCTTTATCTTAATTATACTGTTTTATATTTTTTTCATAATCCGTCTCAGTTAAAAAATTCAGCGAAAATAAAGTGAAGTTCAAGATATTCTGTTATCTAGTTTTTTTATTTTTGAAGTGGTAACCCCGAGCTTTTTGTGAATTGATTGCATTTAATAAACCTTAACTTTTTTCTGTAAATTATTTACACGAATTAAAAAATATTGTAAAAGTTGAATACAACACAATTTTCGCTTATAATAACAAATAATTCATCACATTGTACGGAATCCCCGAATTCATTACATAAAAAATAAAGCTTACTCACCATACAATTTTCACAAACAGCTCAAACGCATTTTAGTGTAAAGTATACAAACATTCCGAGGAAAAAATAAACACAGCAAAAAAATTCGCTACAACCTGTCTTTGCATAGCCTCATTTCCAAGAATATGGATATTTATCGCACTGTAAAAGTCTACCTAAGCCTTCCGAAAACAACATTTAAAAAAAACTCTAGTGTGAAAGAGGCACAGTGTAGCGCCTCAATTGCTTTTTCCTTACACGAAACGTCGTCTTTTCTTAAGCCTGTAATACTTGTTGCACTTTATTGTTGCTGCACAGAGATTGAAAAATTTTTTTCCTCGTCTCTTATGATAGTTTGATCTTCTTTGCTGCATGTGCCTAATCCATATGTTTAGTCGACTTAAGTGGGATTTCTACTTTTTTTTATGTTGGGAAAAAAATTAGGTTTTTGTGCGAAGGACGTTTTTTGCGATGTATATGGAAAAGCTAGTGGGTTAGGATGTCTTTGACACTAGCAAAGCTCCCGTCATAAGACTAATCGCAGTTTGACATCTCCCTTATTCTTCAAATCGTAATCAGTGTTTATGGACTTTACGGATACAGTTAAAATAAAATTAAAATAAGGGAAGCGAATCTCTTTTTGGCTACATGTTTCTATTCAGTAATATTTTTTTGCAATCGATATTGTGTTCCATTCAGAGAAAACATTAAAAATTAAATTAAAGGATCTTTTGCTTTGTGGCAGGGGTTCTCAACCTTTTTGACTTTTTTAGCGAAAATATTTTGGCGACCCCCTCAGACCTAAAATGTCAAGAAACTTCGTCTCTCTCCCTACTCATTATCATCTCATTGAAGCCTTGACTGAACAATTCAAAGATTATATTCCAGCAAAGAGAATATAGATGGATATTTATGGGTGGTCAATTCGTTTAATGAGCAAGCCGTTCACAAAAGGCTGAATTAAGTATTCATCTTCATGATAATTTAATAGAATTATCTTGTGGTCAGAGTGTATGAAGTTGAACTTTAACAATGCTTGTGTTGACAAATTCTGGATAGGTGTTAAAAAAGAATATCCAGAACTATTCAAAGCAGTGAATCAACACCATTTGCAACATTCTACAGGTGTGAACAAGGTTCTCTAAAATTGTGCACTTAAAGGCAAGAAATCGTTTGACACTTGAAAACGACATCCTTCTTCCTCCTATGTGTTACTGACATTAATCCGAACAAAAAAGACCTATTAATTCTAATCATGCTCAAATTTCTCATTAATTTAATTGTTAAGATCTATAAGTTTCGAAAATTGTTGTGTCTGTGTAAAAAATAACTCTGTAAATATGACTGTTTTTAATTTTTGTCTCGCGACCCCCCTAGGCATGCCCTGCGACCCCTCAGGGGGTCGCGACCCACTGGTTGAGAACCCCTGCTTTATGGTATAAAAACATATTAATATCTCAGGTTTTTGAGTAACATTATGTGGTATTAAAACACATTTTAAACTCAGACCCCTTTCATATTGATTTATAAAGCTTTTTTTTATATCTAGAAAGAAAATTTAGAGTCTATTAAACATAAAAATTTGGGTCTGTTTTAAAATACAATAAAAATTCATAGTTAAAATTTGAATTGAAAATTTACAAGGAGAAAATTTTCAAAATTTCTTTTAAGTAGGATACAAAAGGCGTCAAACCTGGCAAACATTTTTTCCCTGTATGACATCACAGTCAGGCACCCCTTAACCAACAGTTTTTTAATCCATATCTTTTTTTAATTTTAACCAGTTTCCATGAAGAGAATCAACCCAATAAATTAAATATAAATCGACGAAGACCTAATGTTGTATATACTGTACCTAAACCTGAAAAAACTATTTTTTGCAAAAATTTTTTTTATCTAGCCCCTAAGTTCTTAAATTTACTACCTTTAGAAATCCAAAATAGTCTAACCAAACATGCATTTAAAAATAAATTAAAAGACTTTTTGTTTTCTATTGGGGACATTGAAAACTTTTTTGTTTGATCTTGCTTTATTAGTGAAATTATAATCCATTCTGATTTTTTTGCACTATACTACTTACCTTACGACAGATAGTAAACCTATAATTTACAACACCCTGTTTGACACTACTAATTTCCTCATTGCTATTGTACTTATATTTTTTTCGTCTTGTTTTCATGTAATGTTAACTTTTATTTATAGCCATGTTTAAAATTTTATTGTAATTCCTTGTGTAACAATTGTAACCAACTGTTTGTTTACCTACATGGATCGTTCTACGATCCCAGGTGATATAATATTTTCTTTACTTTGTTTGTTGATTATAAAATATCACCGATAAAACTTTACCAAACGTCTCAAACCAGTTATAATGTAATACAAAACCCCCTTTAAATTTTAAATCAAACAAACAGCCCTAACTTTACTCACCTCATCATAAACGTCCCCGTAACTCGCCAACGCTCGGAGCTACCTCCTTAATTAGCCAACTCCCTCCCATATAGAAAACCGAGCAGCAGACGCCTATTAAAGTCAAGACATCCTTTGTCTCAAGTCGACCGGATCTAACGATATCACCTTCAGGGGGCGAGAAAATTAACTCAAACTTAAGCCTCTGCGGCTGACAGCCCCACTTAGAAGCCAGGAGTTTTTGACGTATGAACTTCAATTTTTTCCCCTCACTTTTAATGCCCTTTTTTTAAAGGCCGCGCGTGGAAAGTTTAATGTCTTATTTCCCTGGCTTTAGTAGCTGTTAGTTTTTGCGTTAAAACCTGCCGCGGGGCGCTCGGCTTTACGACTTTGTTGCTGATTTAAAAGCAGCATCGATTATGTTAAAAAAAGGCGGCCTGCCCACCTTCGGGCCTTGTTATATACCGAAGCCAGCTGCAGACAATGAAACCGTAAGGGGTTTCCCTCTCTTCTCGCCCCTTTAGGGTTAAGGGTGGGGGAGAAACAACCCGTGGCCATTTTTGAGGCTTTTCTTGTTTAAAGTTCGTATTTATTCTCGGCTCCTTTTTGTCTTCCTCAAAACATGCATTCTCTTTTGTTTGCGCCCCAAAAGAGAGAGTGTGTTTTATGGGTGCGCTTCCACAGGGGGGGGAGTCTTAACCACCGATTTTTTTTTCTTTAGGGGGGGGGTCGATGGAATGGTTTTCGGGCACGTTGTGGGGTGGTTTTTAAGGGTTTTGGGACATTTGCATCCGTGCGGTCGGTCATTCCGACCAGTTGTGGCAGTTTTTGTGGCGAAAAAACCTATTGGAAAGTTTTTTTTTGTAGTCACGTGCATTGAATTTCGTTTATAGGTGAAGAAGAATCGACCCGTTTGGTGAACGAATCGTAAACTGGTTAAAATTTTTGAAAAGGAAATAGTATTCCTTACTGTATTCTTTTCACCTCCATGCTTTTATGAGTTTGCTGTAGCTAAATTTAAAATTTAGGGATTATAATAAAGTCATTTTTAAATGATGAAGATTGTGAAAGATATGGTTGATTTTGGTTCATTTATAAGAAAACGCAGAGGTTCGAACACAGTGCTGCTTGTGGTTAAAGAAAGGGAAGCTCTTCTAAAAATGATTTAATTGAAATTTTTAATGTAAATATGTTTACAAAAACACCTTTTGGGGGGTTGGTAAAAATTAGTTAATTAACGAGGCTTGTCGATTTCTTTTACCTCAACACCTTTAACGATTACAATTAATTTTTGAATTACCTTTGCTATACAAACAATGCAATATACAAAACAATAATTTTATGTGGATTATGTTGCAATTTCTCATTTTACACCAGCGGTTCCCAAAGTGGTCCATATGGACCCCTAGGGGTCCACAGCGACTTCCAGGGGGTCCACAGGCATGAAAATGAAAATTGGGGGTCCACAGCTGTTTCTAGGGGGTCCATGGGAAAAATGTCATTAAAATGAATAACTTTGATACTAAGTTTCAAAAACAAGTTATCCTGAGTTGTGGTCAAAAGAAATTCCATTTTTGATTGCTTTTTCCTCTTCTTTTTGGCGAAGAAATGTTTCAGCGCTGTGGCCAAACTTTTGACAAAGCAAAGAAACAGGTTGGAAATTATACCGTACGGGGTGATTTGAGGTTAAACCTTACGTGGTTGAAACATAATGTTAAAAACCTAATGTCAAAGCACCAGATTCATGTTGATTCCAGATATATGTTCTAATATTCCAGTTTTCCCTCCCTGTTGTTTAAATCTTCATATAATTCCTATTCCCTACTTATATTTTTAGGAATAATTATTCAATGAGTTAAAGTTGAAATGGGGATTTTATTACTTGTTACTAGCAATAATATTTTATAAGGAGGGTTTTTATGAACAAAGGGTCCTTAGGGCAATACATTTTTACATTTTTTTTTTGAAATGTCTACTTTTTTTTTATTATTATTATTTATTGAAATACAAACAAAAGAACAAGAAAATTTACAAATTCACATAGTCACCTGGGATCTCATGGTCCATGTAGGTGACCGTAATTATAAGTAACAAAAATTTAAAGTAAAAACTAGGAGAAGAGAAAAAAAAACACAGGAAATACATACATGAGGTGGATATAGTGGCTGTTTAGCCCCACTGCGCATGTGCGCTTTAATTTATTCAACGTTTTGTTTAGCACAGCCGCGCATGTGCGCCTCTAGTATTTTGTATAAAGCAGACCGCTAGCTGCGGTTTTCCTGTTGTTCTGTTCGACTGTTAAATAAACACATTGGACAACGCTTCGCGGAGTTCTTCCCTCTTCTGACACAAAACATTGGAGGTTCCACCGAGATTCATCGTGGTGTTCATCTATCTAACCAGGAAGTAAGAAACATTTTTGCTTTCAAAATGGATGCCACAGAATTCACCAGACTGCGTGGCTATGAAAAAGCGGCTCTGACCCGCAGTGAAACATTTCTAGCCAGCGCCAGCTCTGATACGAATTCAATCAACATTAATAATAGACTGGTCAGGTTAGAAGAAATATTCGCGAAACTACTTGAATATGACTCTGCTTTACCATCAGATCAATCTGAAATTATCGAACTTGAAAATCGTTATTTCGAGGCTAAAGCACGTCTTCAAGAATTATTAAAGCCAACTACTCGTTTTGATCAAGATGATCCAAATCCTAGTTTTCTAAACACAAGCTTTGGAACTTCGGATTTTCGAATGCCTAGATTAAACATTCCTGTTTTTCATGGTAATTACACTCAATGGCTTAACTTTAAGGATTTGTATTTGGGAATTGTGCATAACAACAATAGCTTATCCAATATTCAAAAGTTTCAATATCTACTTGGATTATTAGGTGAAGGTCCCAAAGCAATAATCCAACACATTCCCGTAGCAAACGCTAGTTATGAGGAAGCTTGGACAAAACTCCTCAACCGCTACAATAACAAAAAGCAAATCACAAACACTTTATTAGCTACCTTTTTCTCGCAAAACGCGATTACTCAAGCTAATTATAGCAACCTTCGTTTGCTTGCTGACACTTCCGAGCAAGTGGTCAGAGGATTAAAATGCGTTGATGAAAAGGCTACTGAGCCAGACATCTGGATCATTTACATGCTTTTAAACAAAGTTGATCCTGAAACTCGCCGTTTATGGTCAGAGAAAACTGGTGACGCGGATTTTCCGTCATTTGATTTATTCATACAATTTTTAAATGACAGAGCATCAACGTTAGAAAATTCCAAAACAGACTCTTTAGTTTCAAGGGACACAAAAGGTAATCCTAATCGTGCCGTTTATTCAAAGTGTCCGAAATGCAAAGACTTTCATTACCTAGCTAAATGCCCAAGTTTTAAAAATCTGAATGTCCCGTCTCGCAAAATATTTGTGATAAAAAGAAACCTTTGTTTAAATTGTTTTTCAGAGAAGCACACAACAAAGTTCTGTACTTCACAGTTTACGTGTAGATTTTGTCACTTTAAACATCATTCTCTTTTGCATGAAGAAGGTCTAGGTGCAAGTTGTGCAAGAACAGACCAAAGCCAACAGCCAAGGAAGGAGCCAACCTCCATCCAGACTGATGTGGATCCACAACCAAAGTTTGACTCGACAGCATCTGCCCTGATCCAGAGTGTAACAGCGGTAAATCCTAATCAAGCAAATAAAGCTTTGCTTCCTACAGCAGTAGCTTTAGTCCGAGACGATAGCGGTAAGTTCGTCAACATTCGTATTCTTCTTGATTCGGGATCCCAGGCTTGTTTCTTATCTGAATCATTCGCCAAGAAAAGTAATCTCAAGTATGACCCAAAAGCTAAAATCAGTGTGTCTGGTATTTCAACCATCACACCAACAACAACTCTAGGTAGTGTAGACTTATGCCTATATCCAAGGCATAATAGAAATGTTGAATTTAAGCTTAAAGCTTTTATTTTAAAATCATTGATAACTCCTGAACCTTTGTACAAAATTACGGCACAAGATCGTAATCTATTAGCAGGGCTACAATTAGCTGACTCTGATCTTTCACAATCAAGTGAAATTGATTTGATTATCGGAGCCGATAAGTTTTTTTCGGTAATTCTACCAGGTCAAGTGACACGCGACACT
This sequence comes from Tetragnatha versicolor, assembly GCA_024610705.1. Lineage (NCBI taxonomy): Eukaryota > Metazoa > Arthropoda > Arachnida > Araneae > Tetragnathidae > Tetragnatha > Tetragnatha versicolor. The sequence continues at coordinate 72,573,778 of JANDEH010000002.1, forward strand.
GGAGAGCCGATTGCTCAGAATACTCGTCTGGGTTGGGTTGTAACCGGAAACGTAAAAGGTAATCAATTAGCTAGTCTTACCCTTGCAAATCTAAACCTAGACGAAGATCTTAAAAGGTTTTGGGAGGTTGAATCAGTTCCGGTAAACACCTTAGAACTAACACCAGAAGAAAGGTTTTGCGAGCAACATTTTGTAGCAAATTATAAAATTAACAGTGAGGGAAGATTTGAAGTTAAACTTCCAATTCTCAAAACTGATCATAAACTGGGAAACCCGTATAACTCTGCTTATTCCCGGTTAAAATCAATGGAAAGAAAATTCCTTAGAAACCCAGATATTGAAAACCTCTATAAGGAGTTTATGCAGGAATACCTTGAGTTAGGGCACATGAAACCTACAAATGATCAAATGGATCACCCAGATCAAAATAAGTACTTTCTCCCTCACCATTGCGTTTTAAAGGACTCTAATACTACTAAGTTGCGCACAGTTTTTGACGGCTCGTGTAAAACTGAAGGATCCGTATCTTTGAATGACATTTTAGCTGTAGGAGCCAAACAGCAACGAGATATATTTGACATTTTATTGGATTTCCGTATAGGGAAAATAGCCGCTACTGCGGATATAACCAAAATGTATCGTCAGGTCATGGTAAACTCAAACGATCAAACTTATCAGAGAATCCTATGGAGGTTTAACCATTCAGAACCTATTCGTGAGTATAAACTTACAACTGTAACCTACGGACTTTCATGCTCTTCTTTTCTCGCCACCAGGTGCTTACAACAAATAGCTTTGGATTCTAGAAAATCTCATCCGGCTGCTTCGGAGGTCATACAACACAGATTCTACGTGGATGATCTTCTGCTAAGTATGAATGATTCTGAAGAAGCGGCCAAAGTCTGCAAAGAAGTCTCTGAACTACTGCTAACAAGAGGCTTTGAGCTAAGAAAATGGAGATCAAACTCTTCAGAAGTATTGAACGAGTTGGAGATTGCAAAGGAAGAAAAAAGCCTTCAAATACAAGGTAACATGAATTGTAAAGTCTTAGGTTTGATGTGGAATTCTGTCAGTGATACCTTTTGTTTTACACCTCATCTGGAGGTTGATCCACCCATCACAAAAAGAAAAATAATTTCAAACGCGTCTCAAATATTCGACCCATTGGGTTTGATAAGTCCATGTGTAATTTGGATTAAAATATTTTATCAAAAGCTATGGTTAGTTAAAAGTGGTTGGGATGATGCTTTGCCTGAAAAGTTAATCACTGAATGGCTGGAGTTTCAAAACAAGTTTAACATGATTAAAACGTTACAAATTCCTAGATGTGTTAGTTTTTCTAAAGTAAACATCTCATTATACGGTTTTTGTGACGCCTCTGAGCACGCTTACGCAGCTGTAATCTACTGTAAGCAAACTATCTCAAATGAAGTAACTCTAAACCTACTAGTTTCTAAAACTAAGGTCGCACCTATTAAGCAAGTTTCGATCCCTCGGCTTGAGTTATTAGGTGCAACTCTGCTCGCGTCACTCTTGCAAGCAGTTTTGAGTGGTCTCCAAATAAGCCTACAAAATGCTGAGATACATGCATGGACTGATTCCAAAATAGTACTTGCATGGCTCTCTTCGCACCCAAGGCGTTGGAAAGCGTTTATTGCTAATAGAACATCCAAAATTCTAGAGACCCTACCCTCCAACTTTTGGCATTATGTCCCATCTAGGGAAAATCCCGCTGACATAGCTTCAAGAGGCATCAATCCCCAAGATTTAGGAAATAGCAAGCTTTGGTGGCATGGACCCAATTTTCTCACTCAAGAGTCAAACCATTGGCCACTTGAAAACCCTACATCTGAAGATGATCCCAATGTTTTACTTGAACAAAGAAGCGAACCCATTTTTGCTAACTCGTGTACAGTTAATTCTACTTTAGATGAAATTTTTGAGAAACATTCATCACTGGCAAAAATCACCCGAATATTAGCTTATTGTCGGCGCTTCATATTGAAATGCAAGTCAAGAGCTAGTTTAGCAAGCCCAAGCTATTCCACTCATATCTCTCTCTCTGAGATCAAGGAAGTTTAATTTTGTTCCGGTGGGCTCAACGAATTCATTTTCCTCACGAACTGGACAGCTTGCAATCTAACAAGACCTTACCCCCCCGTAGCAAAATAATTTCCTTGCATCCTTTTCTGGACCAGGGTGCCTTACGGGCGGGAGGGCGAATAAAACTATCAAACTTGCCCTACAAGTCAAAACACCCGATTATTCTACCTGAAAAGCATAAGATCAGTACAATGATCATTCAAGAAGCCCACACTACCCATCTTCACGCGGGACCAACCCTACTGAATCACATAATCAAACAGACCTATTGGATCGTGGGAGCCAAACGGTTGATTCGCAAAATTGTTAACAAATGTATTGTTTGTTGCAGGTATAGATCCAAGCCAATCAACCAATTGATGGGAGATCTGCCTGAGGCCAGAGTCAATATCAGCCGAGCTTTCACGAATGTTGGCGTTGACTTCACCGGATCTATAGACGTAAAGATCGGTAGAGGTCGTGGTCAGAAGTCAACGAAGTCCTACGTAGCATTATTTGTATGCCTAGCAACAAAGGCACTGCATCTTGAGCTAGTAGGAGACCTTACAACTGACTCTTTTATTTCAGCTCTCAAACGAATGATTTCTAGGCGGGGTTGCCCATCTAACGTTTATAGTGACAACGCAACGAACTTCGTAGGGGCACGCCGTAAAATTGATGAAGTTCAAAAGTTTCTTAAAACGATCAGAGACCAATCCCCTATAGTAAATTTCTTTGACACCTCAGAAATTACTTGGCATTTTATCCCCCCATCTTCTCCCCACTTCGGAGGCATTTGGGAAGCGGGGGTGAAATCTGTGAAGTTTCACGTAAAAAGATCCATTGGCGACAAACGCCTGACCTTTGAAGAGTTGAGCACACTTTTGTGCCAAATTGAAGCAATCCTCAACTCTAGACCCTTGGTTTCACCCGATAATGATTTAGAATCTTTGTATGCGTTAACTCCTTCTCATTTTTTGATAGGAGAGAGAATGACCTTCCTTCCAGATGATCCATCGAACGATGTTCCTCCAAGAACTCGATGGCAGCTTGTTCAAAGCATCCGTAACAGCTTCTGGAAGAGGTGGCATGGAGAATACCTGCATTCTCTCCAGCAAAGAGCCAAATGGAGGCAACCCAAGAGGAACCTGGAGGTTGGAGACCTAGTTATCGTGAAAGAAGCCAACCTTCCACCTGCCACCTGGCCATTGGGCCGTATTGAAGAAGTTCATCCCGGCGAAGACCTGAGAGTACGAGTCGTCACCGTTAGAACTTCAAAAGGACTTTTCAAAAGGAACATTCTAAAATTAATTGAATTATAAATTAATTTGGGCAGGAGGATGTTTAGCCCCACTGCGCATGTGCGCTTTAATTTATTCAACGTTTTGTTTAGCACAGCCGCGCATGTGCGCCTCTAGTATTTTGTATAAAGCAGACCGCTAGCTGCGGTTTTCCTGTTGTTCTGTTCGACTGTTAAATAAACACATTGGACAACGCTTCGCGGAGTTCTTCCCTCTTCTGACACAAAACAGTGGCAAACAAGGCGCCAATAAATTATATTTTTGCCATAATGATGAGTTAAAGTGCTTAAAACTATTTTAAATCATACATTAAACAGAACAAAAGAAATCATCAATATCCTCAATAGTAAACAGATATTCTTTTAATTGTTTTTTGAATAAATGTTTTGAAGGGCTATTTTGAATATGTATAGGTAACTTATTAAAACACTTAGGGGCTATGTAACAAAAATTTTTACAGAATATGGACTAATTAGGTTTAGGAACAAAGTATAATATGTTAGGTCTTCGTAGGTTTACGACATTGCGTTTTTGACAAATGTTGGGGTTTAGATAGAGATGGAGGCAAATTTTAAAATAAAAAAGATGGCGAATTGGAAGTATATTTAAGGAATTGAAGTAGTTAGTTTTAAAAACCTTTGACTATTAATTTTTTATATTTTATGATTAACCGGGCGCTTGCGGAAAGTTCTATGATAAATTGTCATAAATTAAATGTTATATTAATAAAACATTAAAACTAATGATAATTAACACTGTCATTTGAATTCTGTTACATTTAGCCTTATCCATTGGTGGTCATTTCCTCATGTGTAGCTTGTTAAACGTCAATCATAAAGGCATGTTTTCAAGATTTGAACCCAAATAATCCTAAAGTACCTAATTTTTTAAATTTAAATATAATTTTGTTAAATTTTTTAATGTTTATATTAGCTTTTTTACAATTGAATATTTTCAATATGGTTCTTCTTTGATGAAACTTAACTATCACTGTTATTTTTCTGATATTATATTTGTTTTTAGTTTCAAACTTTTTAAGTTTTATTTCTACAATTTCATTAAAAATGTTGTGTAACGGTATTAAAGGAAAATACAAAAAAAATATTTTTTTTTAAATATGTAAAGTGGAAATCAAATTCTTATCAATGTACGAAAAAACACTTAAAAAAATTACAAAATTAATGCTTAGTTTAGAAATGTATATCATAAACATAAGATTTGTAGCTACTTTTTGAACGGTCCCTAAGACAGGGGGTCCACGGGGTGCGAAAAATGTCGTCAGGGGGTCCACGGGACAAAAAAGTTTGGGAACCCCTGTTTTACACCCATATTAAACTCATGTTAAAATCATAGAAATACAGGACGTTTTTAGTATATTTAAAATTTCAATTTATTCAATAACTTCAAAAAAAGTTTTGAAAGTGTGAAACATTTATAACTGGTTTCAAATTTATTTAATCACACAAAACTATTTGCATTTGAATTGCTTGTTTAACTCAGCTCTCTGAAATGTGAGTAAAATGTTAAACTTTTCACGATGTTATACACTATAACCGAAGTTTTTAATACTGATAATAAATAAGAATCAGCAAGTTAGATTGTGTATTTTAAAACAACAACGATCATGTGTGTCTTTCCTTACGAGGTAGTTCAGATTGAACTCATTTATGTTTTAGAAATGACATAAAATCAACTCATTCCTCTAATATGATACAACTGTTAACAAAATTTTAAGACGCAACTAATGTAAGAAAGATAAGAATAAAAACACCCTTCATGCCTAAAGGAACAAGTTTTTCCTTGAAAGTTTCTCAACGAAAAAAAAATAAACTAAATATTAATTCTGATTAAAGCGAAATAAAGTTTTTTTTTTGTTTTTAAAAAATTAAGCAATGAGCTGCACTCAACGAGGACTCAAACAGTTGTTTTTCTTTTATTTTTATTATCATCTAGTGACTGACATAATTGCAATGATTTCATTCGAGATGGAGAATTATCTATTCAAAAAATGAAAAGAAGTTTTGAAAAGAAATGTTCTTACCCCCTGGTTATGCCTTGTTTAATCTTCTCCAAATAAGTAATAATCATAACTCCAGTGGACTTTGAAATTACGTTTTAAGATGATTTACAACAGAAGGAAAATACGAATACCCAAGAGTAACAAGAGAAAGTTGCATTTTTTCTTTCAATTTTATACTCAAAATATCCTTTGTGACAAAAGAGTTTTTCAGTTTATGAATTTACAAACAATCAACTACATTATGTTGGGCCGATAAAAAAACAAAAAATCATTTTTAAATATTCGTCTTTCCGTATCAACTGATTGGATGGATTTGAATATTATCATCAGAAAATCATTAAGGTTATTTTATGTAAAAAATTTTAAATATAATGCTTAAAATGATTGATTTATTTTTTTACATGTGTATATTTTTAAAATTTAGCTTAACTATTCAAAGAACTTATAACTAATTAGAAACCTTATAAAAGAATGTTTATGTTCTCCACGCAATGAATGTTTGAGAGCAGAGTTAAAGTGGACTTGTTTAAACACCCTGAAGATACAAATAAGTATTTCGAATTGAATTGTCTTAATTGAAAATAATTAATAAAATAAAAAGAAACCTTTTTAAAAGCAACGTTTTTAAAACGGACTAAAAATGTTAACTCTACAATGCATGATTTTTTAAATTCACTTGAAAATCATTTATTTTACTTCTATTATGGTGTAAATTAGTAAAAAAATACTAATAATTTATTTTTTCTACTTTTAATTGACAAAAATATTTGTCCTTGTGTGAAATTAATTTGTGTCCCTTGTGAAATTAATTGTGAAGTGAAATAAAACCAAATGCTCTAGAAAAAAACAACTTATCTTTTCAAAACAATTTTTTTTCAAGCTGAAATTTTTTTTTATTTTAATTTATATGGTCCTTTTATTTTGGTTTCTGTGTCTAGACTTTCGTCTCACTAGTTACTAACAAATGTCTTAAAATAGTACTCCTAATGCCATCTACTGGCAGTCTAAATTGCTAATACAATGAAATGTTATATTTTTTGTACTTATTGCATGGTGTTGCCGTTTATAAATAGTCCACTGAAAATAGAGTTGAACCTCAAACAAATTGCAATAGAAGGTTTCTCAACGGTTTTCACTTAGAAATGACCTCAATAATAACATACTAAAAATCGGCCAAAATCGGCCGGGGGGAAGTTTAATTTTTTTTTAAATTTTTAAAAAATGTCCGGAAAAAAATTAAAAAAAACCCCAAAACAATAATATAGACATGTGATATAGGTTTATAGGTTATTTTTGAGTTTTAAAACCGAATATTGCCTTAAGTTTTGAAAAAAATTGAAATTTCAATTTTTTAAATTAATTTGAATAATTAGCTGTATGAAAAAATTAAAACCCCCCTAAAAACCTAACCAAATCATCAAAAGAGATAAATCAAACGGTTTTCATTTAGAAATGACCTAAATATTAACATACTAAAAGTAAAAAATTTTACGAGTTTAAGAAGTTCAATTTTTTTGTAATTTCAACTTTTTTTGCGAAAAATGCATTTTTTTTTCAAATTCGTGCCAAAAACTTTAGAGGCTTTTTAAAAGGTCATTTTTCGGTGGATATTGTCCACAGATAGTTAAATAATGGAAAACCGGTGGAATTGACCCTCAATGAATTAGTTAATTATTTTAAATTCTGATGTAAATATGCCAAAGTATTACCTTTTTTCACATTTGTACTACATTTTACCAATTTCAAAATTTTAAATAAAATAATTAACTAATTCATTGAGGGACAAATCCACCGGTTTTCCATTATATAACTATCTGTGGACAATATCCACCGAAAAATGACCCTTTCAAAAGCCTCTAAAGTTTTTGGCACGAATTTGAAAAAAAAATGCATTTTTCGCAAAAAAAAATGGAAATTTGAAAAAAATTTTTACTTCTTTAACTCGTAAAATTTTTAAATTTTAGTATGTTAATATTTAGGTCATTTCTAAATGAAAACCGATGGATTTATCTCTTTTGATGTTTTTGTTAGGTTTTTAGGGGGGTTTTAATTTTTTCATATAGCTAATTATTCAAATTAATTTAAAAAATTGAAATTTAAATTTTTTTTCAAAACTAAAGGCAATATTCGGTTTTAAAACTCAAAAATAACCTATAAACATTTATCACATGTCTATATTATTGTTTTGGGTTTTTTTTGAAATTTTTTTCCGGCCATTTTTTAAAAATTTAAAAAAAATTAAACTTCCCCCCGGCCGATTTTGGCCGATTTTTAGTATGTTATTATTGAGGTCATTTCTAAGTGAAAACCGTTGAGAAACCTTCTATTGCAATTTGTTTGAGGTTCGGCCCTATTTTTCGCTATTTTCAGTGGACTAAAATGGAAGTTCGAGTAGGAAATGGGGAAAAATGTCGTGTAGCCAAATGGCTACAGTATGCACTGAAGGGTTAAGATAATTTTTATAACTACTTTAAAAACGAAAAACGTGGGGATCATGCATTAGGTATTTAATTTATCCCCTTTTATCATTCAGTTAATTTATTTTTTACTGTGGATAAAATTGTAAATAGTGCCAAGAGTAATAGCTGTATATATGATTGCATGATCTCCCCGTTTATCGTTTTACAAGGAGTTACAAAAATTATTTTTAGTTTTTAGTCCATTTTAAAAAAGATGTTTTTAAAAAGATTTTTTATTTCACTAATTATTTTCTGGTTTTTAGTTTTGTTTATGTAAATTTTCGAATCCGGCCATAACTTCCAAGTATTTTATTCATTTCTCTCTTTAATAAAACTAAAAACCATATTGTATTTTGAACAGTAATATATCATGGAATATACTTTTATTCTAAATTTCAAGGCTCTATAGCACTAGTTCATTGGGAATATAGTTTAAAATTGATTACTAAATTCCACCCGGAACTGACAGACAGACAAGATTGAAAGCGATCTAATAAGGTCCTAATCATTTACAAATTGGAATAATATAGTTAAAGTGACAAGTAAACTCCATTTCTTTTAAAAGTTTATAAAATATAAGTTGCAAGAAATTGTATACTTTCGAAGTATTCCATTAAAACAAGAACCAATTGCAATGGGTAGACGGGCATATGAGAATCACCCCACCTAACAGGAGATAACTTTTTCTTTTCTTTCCAGTTTGTTACACCTTTTTGCACCTAGGATTTAATTTTGAAGCTGTGTACTATCCTCCGCAAAAGAAAAAAAAATCCCTCAAACACAAAATACCAGTTACAACTTCGTTACCTTTTTTCTTCTTCTTCTATAAGAGCGAGGAAGGAGGCTATTTCTGTTTCATGACTTTTTTCTTTCTATCTCTGGTGCCAAACTTCTCTTCTCTTCAATTCCATTGGAAAGGAATCGCAGTAGGGTGAAAAAAAACCGATGCCCTGACTTGAATGTCGCGGAAACTCTAAAGTTCTGAGGAAAAGCGCGAATTGAAAAGCAAGCAGCGAGTCCTGTGTAACGAAAAATTGCATTGAGAGATGTGAAGGGACACATGCGTGATGGAAAAAGAATCTTTAGATCTAGATCTAATCAATAAATGGATCCTTCTGAGTAGACGAAGATGTATGTAGAAAAGATTTCGCAACGCCTCTGGAAAATAAATAATAATCGCACCCTCCCAAAGTACAGAGTAATTTGAAAATCAGTATACATATTCAATTCTGTATAGATCACAGTAGTAATGATTTATCCCTGTGAGGTAATAGTTTATTTACCTACACAAACAGATATTAAAATTTTGTTTAATTTGAGTACTCCCCTACTTAAACTTGGTCGAATGAATTAAAATTTATTGGATTTTCCTTACTAGGGAAACTAAACCTTTATATTAAAACTATGCCTGTATTTGTAAATGTTAGGTGGAGGTATAAGTGTATTAAGACGTTCTTGTCAGAAAGAATGAAAGCTTAAAATACATAGTTCTTTTGTGTAGGAATTATAAGATAAATGTTTTCTTTAATATACTTTTTTTAAAAAGCTATTGCTATTTAATTAAAGCTGTTAAAAATAAAATGAAACTCAGGTACTAAATATTGAGAATATTACTGATGAGTTAGAGAAAATATTAAAAATTTATTTTTTAAATAAAATAACATTTTGGAAATAACAATTTAAAATTATATTCTTTATCAAAAAATTTCTTAATGTTCTCCTAGCTTACTGATAAAAAATTCCAAAGATTTACCTAGAAATCCCGTCGAGTACCATACTGTTTGTTTTTATATAAGTTCCACACAAAAAACTCATACATTACTTAAAGAATACAGTTTTTTAAGCAAGCTATTGTAAAATTAGCATTAAACAAAAAAAATGCATCTTTGAATTAAAAATTTATAAATTAATTTTGACATTCGACTTTAATTGCATCTAATAAATTAAAATTCGTATGTAATCATGATCTATAATAAAAGTTGAATACAACTGCATCACGGCAAGTTAAATTTTCATTTTACTTACATTAAAAACAAAATAAAAACCGAACCTCAAAAGCTTATAAAGGCTGTTCAGATACCTTAAATATACAGCGTTCGAAAAGTTGCGCCTAAGGTGTAAACACAACCAATTACACCACACGGAGCTTTACACAACTTAAAATAGGATTTGGAAATATTCGATTAAAATATTTCTGTTGAAAAAACTATTCACAACAAAAACCTTTAGATAGACATTAAAGTATATTCTGGTTTTTCCATGAAACTTTCTTAGAGCTTTAAAGGTGTTTCAAAAAGATTTTAAAACATGCTTCAGGGAAATGGTGAGAAATTAACATGTATGCATCTGGCAATTTCGGATCTTTCGATGTGTCGTTGCTATAGTTACCAAGTTATTTGATTTCTCTTTAATAATAGTGAATATAATGCTTTTCATTGTTAACTTATTGTTAGAAAATTATCTTTAGTATTTTTTGTCGTGCTAAGAGAGGGTATTGTACACTTTTAGTACTTTAATTTGATTTATGGCAATTACTATTTTTTATTTAACTCATATATGTAGTTTTTAATGAATAAGCACAGTTATTGACTTGCTAAAATTGGGAGGAAAATAACGGTTACCATATTACGATAATAAGTTGATTAGTTGATAACTTATTAAAGTATAGCATTACGTATAATAATAAGTTGAAAATCTTACTTTAGTTCAACTTTTTTGGTACAAGAACGGAAATTTAAGAACAACAAAGAGAACTATATCGATTTATAAGACGTTTTATTTTTAAAAGTAGTCCTTGAGGTATAGTAGTTCCCCGGGCAAATTTTTCGTTCTACAAGATAAAAAAAGGAATCTTTCTGTGTTGAGTTTGGGTGGAAGTTTTAAAACACCCTGTAGTATATCGAGCAGAGCTCCCGTCTGAAACTAGTTTTTACTACCCTGAAGGATTTAAAAAAACATGTCCTCGCCTTTACCCAATTCTATAACCAATATTGCATTATCTCATATTATACATTATTCTCATTTTTCAACCTCAGGAAACGAAATTCGTTCCAAAATTGTTCTTTCAATTTTTCCATGAAAAATAACAAACTTATGCCTCCGCATGCTTTCCTCCCTTCCATGAAAAGACCCTTTCAAAGTTGACATTAGTTGTATAGAAACAAGATTTTTTTGCCTACAAGTCATGATTGAGAAAGAAACGTATTTTTATATATCAGGCTTATTCCATTGCGTCAATAGGATCTTCAGGTATCAAATAAAAAGGGAGGCAAAAGCTTATTTGGAGCGCATTACCCAATTTTTTTTAGTGGGGGGGGAACCGGAAAGTAATTTAGTTCAAGAATCGATGATGTCGTTTGTAGTATTTTTGTTGTTGGTGTACAAATGCGTGGAAAAGGCTTTTCATCTTAACATTGTGGAGCGAGCATTTGTTGATTAGTTATTGCTGGCTGTTGTAAATAATCCGCCTTCGCTTTGACGTTTCGCGAGCTTATACACAATGGGCCAGCGCTTTAGGAATATTTTTTTTGGAGTGATGAAGCCTGTGAGAGGGGGTGAAAAAAATGAAAGGAATTTGTTAAGAATAGTGTTGAGGTCTTTTTATGTAATGTGTTTGTTCCGTGAAATGTAAAAGTGAATAAAACCGATTTGAATGCATTAGGCTTATGCTGTGATGAAAGGCGTATAAGATTTATCTGTGTCAAACAGTGACAAGTTTGAGTAATTGATGTCAGCCTTTATGCTATTCTCTTTGATTAAACAAATATAAAACCTGATTTTAACATGACATTTTAATCTCCTATGAGATGTATGCAGATATTCCATCCCTTAGTATCTTAATGTTTGATTGTGATAAATCTGCATATATAAACTTACTTATTTTAATTTAAAAAAAATTATTGAAATATCAGGGATTAAGATTATATACTATACATCTTCTCAAAAGGTTAATGCAAAACTTAACATGCTTGTTGGTCATGATATGACAAACAAGACTGTCTTAGGAATTCATGTCCTCAAATGGTAAAATGTGCCAGCAAGGGGACACAACTAGTCCAAGGTACACAAATGAAAAAATAGGTCCGAGGTACACCTTCCCCTATACTGGACTGCACATTTTTAAGTTTTTAAAATTACGTAAAATCTTCCCCATGTAACATCAACGGAAAAGAACACCGTACGATAAAAAAGACACGTAAGTGGAAAAGTCCAATATCCCATGGAAACAGCAGAAAATCGTCCATCTACCATCAGCCACTCGAAGAGGGACAAAGATGTTTTTCTTCGAAAATCCTGACAAGACAGGGGAACGCCTTCATCTCTCGTCTTGTTTTCACTTTATTATCTATGGCATCAAGAAAAGCAAACGGCGGTCGGTCGAAGGCAAATATTGTTCCAGGCACGGTTATGGTCGATAGCTTTTGTATATGCATGTGGAGTCAAGTGAGCATGCCGGGTCTTTGTTTGAACAATCACTAGAGAGGAGGGTTGAGATGTTTGTTTGTACTACGAGGCTGTGGTAATTACGGACCACTTGCGTCGCATATATGATGGGAGAATATGAGAGGTTGTATGGATGAAATTGTTTTTGCTAAAAAGTGGGTTGGATTTTTAAGTTTGGGAGTGATTTGTTTTTCGATTTTGCTGGGGGAGTGCTTTGACTGAGAGTTTGAATCACGAAAATGAGAATTCTTGAAAGAAGTGTCTTTGGGGGTTTATTAAACAAGTAAAGAAAAACGTTAAAATACCCAATTCAAATTGTTATTATTTTCATCATCCTGACATGCATTTATCAAGTCTTAAACTTTTTTTTTTGAAAATGGGAATAATTTATTATTTATCTGTGTCATAAAAAGATATTTGTTAAAGATGGAGAAATTTAACGACTCATTACTTTTCCCAAGGCTATATGACAGTGAAGATAATAAGAGATAAATATAAAGAATATGAATAACTTCATTATGTGGTAGTTACTCGATTTCTACTTCTTCAATAGCTTGACATCCCTGGGTGGGCTCTGGCTTTTTAAGTGTTATATTAGTCTTCTCCAGGCAAAGTATTTTATATAAAATATGATAATAAAAAAGGGCAATTCCCTTAAATTATAAATTGAACTTTTGAAAAGGGTCTGACAACAGTATGTGATGTCATTTTATTTGAAACATAAAGGAGAAATAGAAGTGGAGTGGGCATTACTTTTGGATCGACTCCGAAAAAGAGTGCCAGTCATTATCAGGGCTTCTGGCGATGAGTTGGCCGCTTGCTCAGCAATTTCAAAACTATTACAGGTGTGCGCTTGGCAACAAGACGCGACACCAAGGGCCGGATGCAACTACGTTCTGCGGCGATTTTGGGACCGGTCGAATCCTACTTCGAAACAGCTCAACTATCGTTGTCCTCAGTCATTTTTCCAGCATGCCGCTGATTGGTTTTCAAGAACGTCATTGAACCACGTGCATTTGATTGTACCCTGCCTTTCCCACGCTCCGCGCGTCTTGCTACGTAATGGGACCCTTCAATTAATCAAGAGGAAAACGATACCCCGATCGTCGTAGAACGCCCCCTCCTGAGCAGGCGTTCTTGGGCGATCATTATTAGGTGATATACGGTTCTTTAGCACGTCGCAGAACGTAGTTGCATCCGGCCCCAAGATGGCACGCATTAGCAAGACGGTTCGGAAGTAAATAATTTCCAATGAAATCGCCGTCACGTGTTTGTGGTATTTGGCGGTCTTTCTGGAAATTATTTCAGTCACTCTTTAAGGTTACTTTGGATCACTCCAGCATTATCTCTCTTCTTTTATCCTAAATCAATGGAATCAAGTGATTTTAGAAATCAAAGCGATTGTCGCTTTTTCTTTTACATATTGAACTTTAAAATATAAATTTTTTTAATTTTAGTGTTAATTTTTTGAATTTAAAACCATTTTTTACAGAAAAAAAGCATATTTTTTGTTTTAAAAATATTCTAGAGCTGGCCATTTATCTACATTTTAAAAAATATGCTTATTAGACCACCTTACTGTTATCAACTTTTTCATTCATATTAAAGTAATAATGATGCACAAAAGCTGAGTTGTTTAACATAGTTTTGCTTTTAATTTTCTTAAATATAACTCCAAGTAGTTCAAATTTAAAACTTGGGAGAGCAGAATCCCGAACAAATATAGAAAACATCCTTTAAAAGCTCACAGAAAGATTGGGAGCTGAAACAGATTTAACTTTTTTTCTTGATACAACGGAATAAAAGGAAGTCCATTGAAGAATTTTATTCATGTACTTTATATATAAGTTACTTCCTTTTTAGCTCATCGCCAGAGTTCAAATCTGACATTCGCTTTCTCGCTTGACCTAACATCAAAACCCAGCAAGATTCCAGTTATTTACCTTTGCCTTTCAAAGGAAACTCCTGTAAACACGGGATAACTTTATTTTTTTGTTGCATAAAATAGTTTATTTTGTATTTGAATTTGTGCTTAACTCGATATCTTTAACTGAATTTCTGACTTCAAAACTTCTAGTCGGGAAAATATCTGTGTAAGTAAAAGTCTCGTGCAGTAAAATTGAGTGAAGTTTAGTGAGACAACCCGCTTAAGATCGGATTCATCTCACAAGCAGAATGGAATACGAATAAACACAGTTAGTAACTCTTCATTGGAAATATCTTTTATAATATAATAAACTAAACATTATAATTATAGTATATTTAACCATTTAACTATGTGACATTTTTTTAACTTATGCAAATACAAAACATTTTATACAGGCTAGAAAATGAAAACATAATAATATATTTACTTTCTTACATTATGGAAGGCATGCTGACTTTTAAATCTAACTAAATCTAAACGTTTTACTGTAATGTAAGCTGACTAATATAATTTTATTTTACATTAATACTTAAATATCGTAAAACATTTCCATACTTTTTTGAATATTAATTATCAATGGGTTGTTAATCATAAAATATAAACATACATTTGACAAAGCAAAATGTTTTATCTTATTTTTTAGGCTAAACACTAAAACTAATAAACTTTGTAAACATGTTTTTAAAATTAGTTAGGCAAAACACTTATCCTTGGAAGTTCTCTCTTTTAAATTCCTATTTAAATTTCTGATAAATACCCTTTTTAATTAGCAATAGATTATTTTGACCATAAAATATTCAGGAAAGTAAAAGTTAAAAAAAAAACAATTCACCAAAAATTTGCAAAAAATATAAAATTTCTAATATTAAGCAATAAAACACACAAAAATACACAATCTACACAGTATTTACCCTTTTAAAACTACATCAAGGAATGGATTTTAGTCTATAATTGAAGTTATAAGATGATTTTTGCATGCAAAAATTGCCATTTAGTTACTCACTTGTTTACTTTATTTACTTTACTTTTTAGTTACTATAAAAGGATGTAATATCTTTTTGACCCATCAAAATATCAAAAAAGAAAACTTTGCAGGTTGAGGATACTCTGACTTAGGTGGATCAAATATCGTATAAAAGTTTCATCACAATGCCTGGCATATGCGCTGTATACAAAATAACGTGACGCCTCTGCGTTTCTTTGAAATATTGAAGGCAGATAATATGTGTGGGTTAAGAGCGAACTCTTTCCCCCAAGATTGGTGGGTTATGATCTTTGAGAGTCTTTTATCATGTTTTATTTTTCCTTTCTTGGAAAATATTTCCGTTTTTTTCGTACGGGGGTCGTATGCAAATTTATATTTTTTAAACCATTTTTTCTTCTTTACACAAATTTTGAACGGTTGTAAGTGCGTTGTGTTTTTTAAGTATCCTAAATAAAGACCATACCAGTAATACTTAATAATGACCTCGTTTGGATTTCATTGGTAGGTAACTGCAAAATGGTTTACATATCAATTTCATCACTGATTTTTTATTGCAAAGATAATTTTTGATACTTGATTTAAACGTTGTTTACAAAATATATTAATAAATGCAATAAAATAAATTAAAAAATACTTTAAATATATTGATAAATAAATTTAAATCATTGTTTACAATGGTTTTTTAATTGATGCTTTTCATGTTTACATATAATATTTTTTTATTTTTTTGCAACTTACCCACTTCTACAATATTGTTGCTATCATTTATAATTAAAGTATTTTAATCCTAAAGTATGAACTACTTAAAACATAACTTTGCAGAAGAATTTGAATATTTACTATAATAAAAAATTACTAAATTTTAAATCAGTAAAGTAAATTTAAGTAAAAACAATTGAAGTATTGTGACTTTGTATTTGAACCTTTTTATAATTGCAATAATTACGCATTTACTATATTTACCACACATTCAACCCCCTTCTTTACTTGTGGCGTAACCAGGGCTTGGTACGGTATAATTTAATTAACCATCCCTGCGTCAAGACAATTACTTTTAAGTGCGATAGGCTGTCCATAAATTGCTCATGGACAGCCCAGTCTTAAGAGTCGCCATGTTTAATGAAATTATTTTGTTGGAAACTCAACATTAATACAATAATGTGCTCCCGAGAATGAAGTTTCGTAAGCCACACTCAAGTAAAAAGATTATCTTCTGAATCTTTCACTTGATGTTATTAGATGAAAATCCGTTGAAGGAAATATTTTCTAAAGCCGAGATTAAACTGATTCTTTCGTGAATTAATAAACTAAACTTTACTAAATTTCGTTCTGTGTTAGCTTGTTAAATCTTGTATTTCGTCGGGCAAATATTATTTAAATCTTGCATAACAAGGTTTAAACTCTGAGAGAACAAGATTTCATTCTAGAGGTGTGCGTTGTTAGATATACAAAGCGTTATTTATACTTGAAAATTTTGAGAGGTTGATTGTTTTTTTTAAATTATATTAATAACGAAAAACGCTAAAAACTTTTTGTAAAAATATTTTAAATCAAACTATCTTGGTGTTTACATCTTGGCTACTTTGGTATTACAACTTGGTGTTGCAGATGGTTATTTTTATGCCATTGGTAAAATGAATAAAAAAGAAGAAATTGCATTTAATTTATAAACTATTTCATGACTCACTTCTAATTAATAAATTCATTTAATACAATTGGCAATATTACAGTTTTTATAGCAAAAGCATTTCATAAAATTCAATTATTTCTTGATTATATATGCGAGATATTTTCTCCTTAATTTCTTTTTTGATAGAAATAAAATTAACTACTCATTTTAAACTTAATTATTATTCCACTTGAGTGCATTCTACAACTTTTTTCGAATAACTAAATATAATTAATGGTTAGTTCCTGAAAGTAACACTACATTTTCAGTAGTTTGTTCTAATCTTATAATATTTTTTGGAGCGTATAAGTAAATTTTTGATCATAAAATAAAAAGTGGTTTCTGGAAACGTAGAAGAAGAAAAAACTTTATGTGTTTTTATGAGTTTGTTTTATTTTGGAATAATTTTTATTCAATAAAAACACAATCTACTAAATAAATACAAATATAATTACAAACTATTGCCTTTCAATATTATTTATTTTATGTTTGTGTTTAAAAGGAAATCTATACTACTTTCTTCACTTTTATTGTAAAAAATATTTAAAACGTTCGTTTACTTAATAGTAAATTGTTTTTACAGCAGCTTCAAAACGCATAAATTTTACCACTAACGTTACATCTTTTATTTATTTTGCTTAAATAGTATATGCTAATAGCTTTTACAAAAACTGGGGATATATTTTACCCAAATGAACTTTGGTTGCTCTTTTCTATAAAAAAACCTTTTAAGAAAATTTAGTTTCCAAAGTGTATTATAAGAAATTTCAAATGGGGTTTCTATAAATGTCTCTCTTGAATGCAATGCAATTGCGTTACTTTTTTAATATATCTCAAGTGTTTATGATATTGGAACAATATCACTCAGGTGAATGATTGATATGTAGAAGTCTGTACTTAATAAAGAGGACATCCTCTGCCTACTAATAATAAGAAATTGATTAGCTTATATAGGGTTCAAGTGGAACATACGTAAACAAGGTGAGAAGAAAATCTTACAGTTTGTGTGTTTCCTTTCTACAAGACAGGTAAAATTTTCAATAATTTTTAAGATTGTCAAAACAAAATTTAAAATGATAGACATTGATGAGTTTTTAAGCTTAAGTGTTTATATTTGCTTCCTCAAACTTTTAGAGTTACTGCTTTATTTACTAACATCTCATAGAAAAAAAGTACTGAGAAACTTAAATTATTTTTAAAATCTAGAAAAGTATGTTTATCAAAATACTTATGAGCACTACTGTACTTGACTAAACAATGGGACAGTGCCCACATTTTTCAAAAAATAGAAAAAAATGCACTTTTCCAGTAAAAGGTTCTGAATTCAAAAATCGGCTTGAAAAGCTTCAAAAAGATTTAGTTAATTCGATATTTTAAAATAAAAATCGATAATCACTTTGCACTTGTTTCAGATTGATTGACCTCAGATCTGTTGATGATGATGTCGTGTCCACGACGAGTCCAAATCCGCCATGGGCGGAGATGACAACCCTTGCAATCTCTGTAATATGGTCACTGTAGAGGTCTATTTCAGAGAATAAGACCCCAATATTGAGTAAGTCAATAACTATGGCTGGACAATCGAAAATGTGTGCTGGTGTTAAAGCTGTGTCCAGGCAGTTGTCACAGTTTCTATAAGTTCTATTCTCCTCTCCGTCGATCTTCATTCCTCTGTGATGTCCTGTTCTAAGTCTTACAATAGTCTTTGTCAAAAGGTGTTCCTCATTGATGATACAGAGCTGGTGTTTGATAGGAATCTGCTAGATTTAGATTTTTAAATTAAATTGAAAAATAAATACACATGCATTGTATTTTAAGAATGTTTGCATGTGTGTTCCTCTCTTAGGATACTTGTATCGATTTAAAAAATAAAAATAAATTGCTGGAATTGCCCATTCTCACACACGTTAAAAAACAATAACCCTCTACTACAGCAATTACACTCCCAAGCAAGCCCATCTCACCGAACTGACATCATCACATCCAGCACTTAGCACCTCTCTCCTCATGAATAGAACATTATCGACATCCCTCCCTCCCTCCCCCTTTCATCAGTCTTAGGTCGCTGTAATTTGCATGCCCGAACAAAGTAAAACAGGGGTTGGCATGTTCGGGCCTGCCTAATTGCAGTTGTGTGACAAGTTCGGGTGACACACAGCGCGCTCCTCCCCTTTGGGCACTGCCCACGGGCCACCGATTAAAAGGGGGTTTCTAAGGGGTAGGGAGGAATTAATAAGGGGTGTGGAGAAAAGTGTAGAATATGCTTGTTTCTTATGGGGTGTTTTCGTTTAATATGCATGAGGAGTATGTTTAAGTCATGTGGTAGGAATTATTGTGATTGAGGGGTTTATTGCTCGTTGAAGCCTTTGAACTTGCTCGTAATTGTGAGAAGAATGGGTACCGTGATTGTAAAATAAGGCTAAGCGCGCACTAGAGATTTCTGTCACGGCGACTTATAACACTAGGTCACTCGAGAGCAATGCATCTCTATGGCGAGATCTTGGCGATCGGCCAAGAGTCTCGTCGCCTGTGCGAGCGCTCTAGTTTCTTGCAATAGCCAGGGTGATAATTTTGTCTTAAGTCTACGTGTGACAAAAGTCTCTAGTGCGCGCTTAGCCTACATTCAGACTGTTTCACTTTCACTGTTCATTCTGAGTTATTCACTCCTGTGAATCACTATAGTTTGCATAGGAAAGTGAAGGAGTAAAGAGTGAAACACCAAATCACACTTTTCACTTTATAGACGATTCCTCCAAAATGAATATCGAAAGTGATGAGTCTGAATGAGCTTTTAGTTTAGTTTGGTTTCAATATTCGTGTATGGTGTTGATGAAAAAAGTCAAGATTCATGAAATTAATAATATAATAACTCGATTCATTACAATAATTTATCATTAATAAATAGTTTAGATAAAATCTTCGCTGTGAAATCAAACCGGAGTATCTGAAAACTTGAGTTTTCGAGTTATTGGTGTCAAAAAAATCAATCCTTTTTCCCCGTCCAACCGTTTATGTCCAACCGTATATCGCTTAGTTGAATAAAACTCCGTCAGATTGCGTTGGACCGGTATGCAGTAGGGGAAATAGCCATTTTGTTTATCAGAGATAGATCTATTGCCCAATACACCTGTTGCTTCAAAACCTTCAAGGTGGAAAGATGTCCATCGTCCAAGTAAAACTAAACTATCTCACAATTATTATTATTTTAAGAATCACGTGCGAGACTTTAAGGTGCTCTAATGAAAAATCTGCATTTGGCAGATATGCCGGTTTGATTTCACTGTGACGAAATGATAATTTCTTAGGGTTGAAAACGGGAATAAGTCCATCAATTTATTTTCAACTATACAATATTTTTATTTGTATACGCATACTTTTAGCTTACTGCACAACAAACTAAAAGTTAATTCATACGAATTTAATTTGCGTAAATAAAATTAAATTTTAACTAATTGTACAATAAACTACACTGAATATATCCTGCTATATAAATCCCATTACTTACAGAGTGTTTTTTCTCACAAATTTAGTTTCTAGACTTATTCCCTTTTTCACCAAACAGACTTTTCTATTGCTAAAAACACACCAATTTACGAAGTAAGTACTTCGTAAAACACTCCTCTATTCCAATCTAACTCTCTGAACCATACAAATAAAGCACAGAGCATCGACTCAAAAACATCCAAATCATTACTCCTCTAAACGAAGCGTGCCGCCTCATCGAAAAACGGCTCATCTACACCCCTTTCATAATACACGCCAGAAAGCGGAATTTCTAATTCGCCCAATTACGGCTAAATAGTAATGCGCACTCCAAAACTCAACGCCATAAATTTTTCAAGCAAGATGGAAGGATGGCTCTGGAGAGATGGTTCCATTTCGCCCTATTGTTCCTTCCGGAAATTATGCTTCCATTGGGTGAGGGGCGTAGAGGCAGAATAAAGAGAGTGAGGTTCAGGACGGTGATCATGCGTGCCTACATTGTGAGTGACTAAAGAAGAAGAAGAAGAACATTTATTTTTTGAAAACAACAATTGATACAAAATTAGACACATAAAAAACAAGAAATCAATGACAATAAATAAATACAGAAAATTTGATGTATGAGTTGCCCAGGAGTCAGAGACTTAATCAGAGGAGTCAGAGAAAATTATAATGTGATTACAAATAAAATAATAAAAAAACATACATGTAAATTAAAATAAAGAATTGAAAGTGATCGCAGGGCAAGCTTCAGATTAAATAAAGATCCAAATGAGCGTTTGATTACATTTAAAAAAGTCTTCGATATTTTCCATTGTAAAAATGTAGATCTTTAATAATTTTTTAAGCTTAGAAGGGGACTTCTCGGATTTTAGATTTTCGGGTAAAGTGTTAAAGAATTTAGGTGATAAATATACATAGTTTTTATGGAAAATTTCTTTTTTTCTTTAAGTACTAGATATAAATGTTTTGAACGTAAATTATAATTTAAATTACGTAAATCAGAGCTATTATCTTGTTTAAAAAAATAAATAACTGCTTTGAAGAAAAAAAGGTGCCGAAGAGGTAATATATTTAGTTTTTTGTAGAGATCAAATAAAGGAAACTGCCTACGACTGCTTAAAAATTTAATGATCTTGTTCTGAATTTTAACTATTGGATTTATATTTTCTAGGTAATCTCCTCCCCAAACAACAATTCCGTAACTCATTATTGAGTTGACCCAGGAATGATATAATTGAAGCAAAAAGCTCCTACTAATTATCTTTTTAATAAAATAAAACTTGTGGAGAATAAAGCGTAGTTTGATGGTTAAGTATTTTGCATGGGATTTCCATTTTAAATTAAAATCTACATGTAATCCGAGGTATTTAATTGAAGATACTTGTTGAAGGGGTGGGCAATTACAATTAGTATTATTACAATCTATTAAATGGTGAAATGAAAGCTTTAATATGGAAAGTCTCATAGAGACGAAATGATTTCGGAGTAGAAAATCGCTCTTCCCTGCCCCTTTTCTCACTTTTTATTTTTCTCTTTCTTTCTGTATTTCTCTCTCTTTATTACTTTTCCGATATTTTTCTTTCTTCTTCCTTTCTCTTTTCGTCCTCGCTTTCGTCCTTTTCCACTTTTCCCTTTCTCTTCTTTTATCTTTCCCGCTCTTACACTTCATATTATTTTCAGTTTATCTATCTGCTTCTCTTCCTTTTCTGATTCATGTTCTTTCTCTCCCAGAAAAATGATAAGAAAAATAACGGTCATATTTATAAGAAGGAGAGGAATCTAATTTAAAAAGAGAAAAATAACTCCTCCCCCCATAAAAGATGGTTTTTATGGGGATATTGAAACACTGCATTTTTGAATGAATTGACAACTTAATGTGTATTTTCTTACTAAATCTTGATGCTGCTCTACATGTTTCTAACTGACAAATTTAGCAAATTTTTGAAATATTTTACAATAAAAGTTATAACTCCCAACATTACCAATAGGGGGCGTTGAAAGTTGATGCATCGGATAGTGTATAAGGCATGGACACTTTACTATACTTAGACACCATCTGTAGAGGTTGAAAAATTAATAATATTAATATATTAACAGCAAGCTGGTACAAATGGGTAATCCCTACCATTTCTTCCAATACCATTTATAAAAACTGCATTTCAACACTTAACCTTGATTTCTATGAAAGCTATTACATTAAGCGTCTCTCAAATTACCTCGTGAATGATCCGTTAACTGCCCCTTTTTCTCTCAAATTTTGATGTCATTATTCACCCCTATATTTTTTCAGTATCCCCATGTTTATACCCCTGTAGTTCACTGTAACTTTATTTCCTGCAGTATATTATGTATTTACTGATCGTCATGCTTACATCGTCACACTGACGGAGTATCGTCGAAACATATGTTGTCTGTTTTAAAGTTTTAAATTATATATTGTGCGAAACAAACGTTGTTTTGCGTATTATCTGAGCCACCCTGTATATTCTAAGCGCCCCCAACGTAACTAATAACTCCATGAAGATGAAAAAAGGGGTGGATGAAATGGTTCTTCGAACCTTTTCAGTCTCCTCCTAGAAGCGATAGTCTTTTAGTCGAAGGAAGGGTTTATGCTTAATTGCACGGGATGATTATATTCCCTCGGTAAAAAAAATACAGAGAGAAGCTCAAAGTCACCGGGATGTAATTTTCGACGGATTGTGTGCGTCTTCTGTTCTGGAAAAGTTGATTGAAAAATGTTTATTGGGTGATGCTGGAGAAAGGAGTTATTTGTGTATAAGTGGATCGCGAAGATGCGACGTTCTTGTTGAGAGATAGTGAATGCAAATTTCCCGTTTTTCGCGTTGTTGTTGTTTGGCAACGCTGGAAATTAATCCTGAGAAATGAAGCTTCGATAGGCAAAATCGAGGAGATTGGAAGAGCAGTATTTTAAAAAATGAGCTGCTAAGGATGAAAGTGGTACAAGTCGAAAAATACGAAATTTGAGAAAAGCATGGATTTGGATCTCACCTATGATCTTTTTCCTACTGGGATAATCGCCTAAGTCAAAAGCCCATGGGCTGTAAGAGCTGCTTAAAAAGTACCGTTTCCATAGGATCATCACAGGCGCCGTTATAGAAAACCTTTAATTACACCTAACTACGTTCAGTAGACTTATACCAATTTCATTCTAACCAGTTCATATGTGAGTAGCAACGTTTTTTCCTTTATTTTGTACTCAAAAGTGTTAGGTGTAGACGTTTGTCGTGTGTTCTTTTAGAATGCTTCTTTAAATCTTGAAGTACTTTTATGAATTTAAGCATTAATTTAAGGTGCCTGCCTACCTAAAAAACGCCGTTTCGGACCCAAAATTTTAAAAAATATTATTTTATTTAAAAAAACACATCTTCAGCTTTCCAAATCAGTTTACATTTTGTCTTTATCTTTCCTAGAACCAAAGTTACAGAAATTTTACTCACAGCTAAATAGGCATTTTATTAAGGAAAAAATAAAGAAATTCGCGTTTTTCTCAGAATCACATTTTTGCTATTTTCCTTCTCCGCAAAACTGCATAGCTCAAAATATTATGAATGAATTTCTATAAAACTTGGGCACAGTCTATGGGCACAGTACTTGAAATAATATGATTTAGGAGCCCTACTACTTTTTTGGTTGTGGGTGTAATATTTTTTATTTTATGAATAGTATAACTTAAAACTTTACTGAATTTTGGTGGGTTTTTTTTCATTTTTCACGTTTGGTTCTGTAACTTTTGATATAAAATAAATTTAGACATAAAAGTAGTAAGCCTCCTAAAATATAAGTTCACGAGAATAACAAAGTTTACAAAACAAAAATAACTTCATATGAATTTGAGTTATGATGTTTTACGGAAAGGCGTTTTTTTGGGATTTTTATGCTTAAATTCATCAATAATATGAAAATTTGAATCAATATTTAATTTTGTTTATGTAATTCATAGTTTTTAGATGCATTTAATTGTATTAACCACAAATTAGGTCAAAATTTTAATTATTAAAAAAAGCCTCTACAGGTAGGCAGGCACCTTAATGCTTAAAATCATTAAATATGATCTGCGTGTGTTTTGAAATTGAAATCACAATTACTTAAGGTTATTTTTAAAGTCTCCAGCTATTGCTTCAAATTCATAAATTACTCGCACATAATGAATCTGAATAAATATTTTGGTTTTCATTGTTTTTACTTAACATTTTGAAAGGAATTTCTTATTTCGCAACGTAATATTGATGTAAAGAATTTAAAAGTGTAGCTTTTCAGAACCTTATTGTTTACATGAAACATCTATTCACCATATCATTACTCATAAACTTATTTAGGAACAATTTTTAATATTAAAATTAATTTTTATAGTTGTTCAATTACTAACTACGCAAACATACAAGAATTAAGAACCCTATGTATACTCATTTTTAAAAATAGATCGTTTCATAAAATAAAATATCAGGATGCTAATACCTAATAAAGTAAGGAAAAATATAAGATTCTGCACTTAAGGTTTTTTTCACTATCAATCTATAATTATCTCTTATTTCAATTCATTTTAGTACAAAAATTGTTCCAGAATCTTTACTCAAACCTTATCTATTAACTTTTAGTAAATTTATAGGAACTCCCTACTTAACAAAATATATTTAATTTGGAAGTAAATAGGTATTTAACTCTTTATGTCCCGACGGGACTTGTAAGTCCCACTTCCCAATGCTCCAAATTCGTCCAATTCTCGTAATGTAAGGCCAAATTTTGTTCACTTCTAGTTGCAGTTACGTAAACTTGACATATTTGGGACGAGCTGTGCTACTAGGGTTAATATGAAGCTTATATACTTAATACACTTATAGATGTAAAGTATAAAAAATATACAGCATAATATATATTTTTCAGAAAAACATAATTTGGGGCATAAAGGGTTAAAACAACTAAACGCAACTTTAAAACCGTTCTCAAATTTTAGTTTCCAATATGGGTACGCAAAATTTATATTATTTCAGTATTTGCATAAAATGGCATCAAAGGGAATGTAATACTTTTTTGGAGGTTAATAAATAAACTCAACATAATAGTTAAACACGAGGCACATTTGTCAAAATGCTTTTCGAACCGTATAAATATTTAAAACGGGAGATGCTTACATTTGCTAAAAGTGTTCTAAATTATTACTTTTGAAATACCAACAGTTTTTTAAAACAAAGCGCAAAGTAGTTACAAAATTGTTCTCCCTCCTGAAACGCAGTGAAGCGGATCAAAAACCGAATTCAATTTGCGAGGCCTTATCATTAGGTCTTGGCTCACACCTACCCCAATATCTACTTAAAGGAATCCCGCGGGAGATTTCAGCTATGAATAAAATATCACCCTCTCGCCAGAAGAAGAAGAAGAAAAACAAATTTTTAATTCTATTAAAAAGGACGCGGAGATAAACTATTTTGTTTTTCTTTTAAAACTTGGGGCCCCATCAGAAAAAGAACCTCGACGCATCAGGTTCTGAGTGTGTGTCATCAGTCTAAACTTAAAACGCTCCACGAAAAAATTCTGTCATCGAACTTCTAAGTAATTTAATTTCCCGACGATGTCTCTTTTTTATTTCTCATGTTTCAAAACTCCCTTTTCCTAATGGCTTTATGGGTATCACAACGCAAGTGGCACTCTTAGTTTGATTCGTTCTAAAAAGATCACTCGAAAGCAAATGATGTAGTACTTTCAACAAGTATTCTTTTTTTATGTAATATTTCTATATTGCGTCATATATACGTAAGCTTACTTTACAAGATATATTCATCTCTATGCTGAGATAGCCTTACTTATTGAAGGCATCAACGGTAATTATTCGCCCAGACAGTTCTCCTAATGTTCTATTCCTTTTTTTTCAACTGACGGTTAGAAAGCCGAATGGAATATATAAGTGCCATTTTAATGGCTTTGTCGTTTTGATCCTTTTGTTCTTTCTTTTTTTTAAAGAACGTCTTTATTATTTTTTGGATTTTCTCTTCTTTTCAAAATGTCCATTCTTCATTTTCGCTTATCGATATTTTTTTTCGTTCGTTGCTAAAACCGAAACTGATCCAAAATGGCGTAAGTGGAAGTGATAGATTTAAATGGTTATCGTTTTGCGTGTTTTGAAGAATGGACGGTTGCAGTTTAACAGTCTGGTTCTTTCGTAACAAATGTGTTTATCGAGTTGGGTTTATTGACGATTTTCGAGCCATTCATTTTTCAACACAATTCATTTTTTCTATTTGTATTGGCAATGGTAAAAAATGTATGAAAAATGAATTCTCAACTAATAAAATATGATTTTGGATAATATATACTTAAAACATTAAAAGAAAAGTAAAATAGATTTATCTCTCTCTCTATTCTAAAAAAAAGTTTTTGGTGAACGGTTTCCAGAGAAAGGCTTTTTAATTAATGATCCGTATAACACATTTCTGGTATCAAACTCTTCGGATTCTTTTGAGGATGTGCAATAGGCCCTAAGAATTTCTAAAAAAAATCTCAATTTTAAAATATTTCCATTTTTTAGATTACGGATAAGGTTGCAGTTACAAAGCAAGTACTATCAAACAACTCATGCATCCAATCACAACGAACAATGGACGCCATATTTTATAATAAAACCCGAAACAAATTTTTTATCTTTTTAAATTGTACTTTCCAAATTAAATATAATTAAATTACCTATAAAAGTATTCTAAAAACTTACAGTTACGATATTTTAAGCTAAAATTACACACATTTTCTCTGAAATTTATAATTTTTAGTCCGATAATCGAAATAAATTGTAAACATTAAGTGTCGTGTAGGTTTTTGTCTCTTATTATTTTCAATGGATTAAAGAGTATTGTTTAAGGCTACAGTGGACACCTAAAATCTGAAAAACCGAGAAAAATCTCGATTTTTTTATTTTTACCCTTTTATACCAAGCAAGTCCTTAGGAATCGTCTGGTGAAAGAATTATTTTGATATCTGTATTGGTTCGTTCAATATAGACATTTTTATGGGGCCACACCCATTTGTTTACGTTTGAGAGCTCCAGAATACGACTGGTGTTTCAGTGTTTATGCTATCAACTTAGCCTCAGACTTGATTTTTTTTGGGGTTTTCGTTTAGTGTATGTTAAAAACTTTCACGTCCACTCTATTCCCTCTTTGTTTGGATTTTTTCTTTTCTTTGTGACTTTGTGTTGTGGTCAGAGATAAGTGTTTTGAGTGTAAATGTGAGTTGGAATGATACTTGTGTTTGTTAGTAGCCTTGGAAGAAAGCCTTTTTTGTGAGTTTCTTGAAAGAAGAACCTAGTTTATTACTTTCGTGAAAACCAAGTGCAATTTCGACCATTACGTAGAATTATCCACAATTTATCGGAAACCTCAGTCACTTCCAAAGAAGGTTTCGATTTTACTTCGATTATACTCATAGAGCTCTGTGTTGAAAGTGTGACAGAACTATGAACTGTAAAATTTTCATTATATATTTTTTTAAAATTAATGTGACAATTTATTTGAACTAAACTGCAGCATTATTCACCTATTGTGAATTGTAATGAATAATAAATTCACCATGAAGTCTTCAAAACTAACTTTTTCCAATGAGTGATTCGTTGAAAATTATTCTCAAGTTTATTGACACTATGGATTATAATGGAAAAGATTCTTCATTTATTTTATAATTGTATGCAGCAATATGGTTTTTATAGACTATTATGGCAATTAAAAAACTCCTAAACCTCAAAGTAAACAATCTCGTGATAAAAGCCAGTTCGGTGAATTTCACGAGGGTGTGCGTAATTATTGTATAAATGTGATTTCCCTTATGTTCACTTTGTTAAAACATTTATAAATAATTATTAATTTATGTTTTAATAAATATAAGGCAAATTTAATAAATTTATGTTACATTTATACACCAGTAGTACATTTTCTTGTTTTAACGAAAGGAAACTTTTAACGATATTATCGACATTTTGTCGGTTTTCTAGTGCTTTTTGTCTTTTTAGAAACATTTTAAAAACTTTTTTGAATAATAATCAAGTATATATTCATTATTTTATGCATATGTACCCTTAATTACAATACAATTTTATAGTCTTTGCATTTACATAAACGTTACACATAGATAATTTACATAACATTATACACTTATAAAATAAAATAAAATTTGTTAAAAGATTATTAGACTTTATTTGTTTAATAATTGAGTGCTTTTATGATAATGTGTATTTTTAAAAATAATTAGGTTCATTAACATGATTTATACCCTTTTAAAACAAAAAAATCCTTTTTTCTCAGAATGAAAAAAATGGCTCGACTCATGAATTCGAAATGTTCCATGCGGCTTAATATTTGGTCAATTTATACCAAACTTTCCTAAAATATTCCTCTAATATATATTAAAACTTTCTTGAGAACAAATTTTTAATAGCTATTGTGATTATTAAGAAATTAATGTGATTAATTAAAAAAATCATGAAATTTTCAAAAAATTACATAAGTATGTACATATTTGTCTATATTTTCTAAATTATCAAATAAAACACAAATACTTTCTCTAGAATTTGTTATAAATTGATTAAACATATTAAATCAAGTGAAAATTTTGAATTTGAAAAAAAATTAAGCCGCATGGAGCGTTTTTAAAATGATTAAAAAAATTTTTAAAAAAATTAATTAAAAAAAACTAGTGATTTTTTTCGCTTAAAAATTTCTGTGTGGTGTTTTTAATAAGGTTAACACAACCACACAAAATTTTAAGTTTGTAGGTAAAGAATTGCAAAAAAAAACTTTTAGTGTCCACTGTAGCCTTAACAAGTCTACAAAGTCTGGGTTGAAACATAAATATCAATGATAAAACGCTGGTGTTCTGATGTACTAGGCACAATTAAATATTCATTGGAGTACTGTTTTTTTATGTAGATTAATAATTTTTATTATTAGCAATAGTTAATATAATAACCAAACAACAGATAAAATTAATTATGCTGGATATTTAAAAATTATTTCGAATAAATTATTAATAATAAGGAGATTATAAATATACAAACTTTTTAGGGAGATTTATTCATGGAGATGGTCTTGTGATGTATATTTGGAAAGTTGGTTGTTGTTTATATATTCTGCAAATTGTTTTTACGAATGTTTTATAAAGTGAGTTAAGTTCAGTGAAGTGGGTTTTGCAAAGCAATTCGAAAAGTTCAGCGTCAGCAGTTAACAGGGGTTGGTGAGCGATAGCGAGCAGGGGGCTTTAGCTCCCTAGTACTTTAAAGATTAAAATCTTTATTCAACGACTAAATCCATTTTCATTTATTTCGAACATATAATTGGAGATTTTCATACTTACTTTATATTGGTTAAGAATCGAATTAAAAGTAATAGTCAACAAATAAAAATTTGCTAATAATACCTTTACTAGATAACAATGTTTCCTGTCAGTGACGTCACGGTTTGACGCCACACTTTCTAGCTACCTAATTGGCGAAAAAGACAGAGAGATAGTGAGAGTCATCTCTGACTCGCCAGTCAAGTAACATTGTTACTGAAACATTGTGCTGAAAACAGAACTTTAAGAACTTGAAAATAGGAAAATTGCTAGAAGTTAAAAATAATATAACCATAACTTATTTAAAACTACACACCTACAAATGCCTTTTCTGCCAATTTAAAATAATTTTTCCAGGAAAATCTGTGGAATAATGACTTTTTCAATTTTTATTTTTCAAATTCAGTTCAAACTTTTCGCTTATAGATTATTAGGATTCTTAGCTACTAGCTTTATTTTACTGTATGGAATTTATCATACGCTTTGTAAGTAATAAAAGCTATAACTTGAAAAAACAAAATACAAACTTGTTTTATAATATTCTAGATGCAGAAAAGATCATGAGGCATGACCTTACAAGAAATATGAATACATAAACATTTGTTTCGAATAAAAAAATCAGGGGAAGGGATCTATTAAATCATCTGTTAAAATATGAAGACTTATCTTGACCAAAAAGAATAAAACATTCAAATATATGACTTCAAGTTGTTAAAAACTGCATGCTACAATAAACTTCGTTATTTGATTTGAAATTGGACAACCACAGTAAAATCTAAAACAAAAGACATGAATGGCGAGAGTGAGCATGAAGCGGAGCATGAAGGAAAAAACACTAATTTTATAAATTTGATGTTTAAATGAATTTTGATACTCAGTATCGTAATCATTTATGATTACTGCATGCGCAGTAATCATAATAGTATCGTAATCATTTATGATTACTGCATGAGCAGTTATCATAAAAGTATCATAATCATTTATGATTGCTGCATGAGCAGTAATCATAAAAACCACATTTCAGACATATTTGACGATTTTATCAGACTTTTCTTACTTATTTCTTCTTTTGAAAGCAGACTTTGGAATGGTCTCAAGATTTTACACTTCTGATAGTAAAACCCTTCTTTTGATATGCATCATATAATTTCCCATATAACCCATTAATTCTTTCCCTATAAAAAATCTCAACTCCTTTACCTTTTTTCTCCCTCATTTAAAAAAGACAAAACGGAGGGGCACAAAGATAAGCAGCCTGTCATTCCATTCTCACGCTCTCACGCAAGACCCTATATGCATTACGATCTTTCACTTTCCATTCTTGAAAAGTACAATAGTCCTTAAGATAATGCCTTTCTCCAAAAGTGATGGATTGTTGAAAAGGGGGAATAGATATTACTCCCCAGAGCACTTACCCCATTTTCTGTCGAAAGAGCCCTTCAAATAAAGTCGGCGGCGTCAACGGATATTTAAATACCGTTTCTTATCAATGGCTTTTCTTCTTAGAATATGACTTTTATATGCGTTTCCAAAACGCCGATATTTCTCCTATTGGAAACGGAAAGAAGGACTTGAATATTCATTCATTCAATAGGAGAACGTAAGGGAATGATGCCTCTAATATTCATAAGTTTTCTGATGAGCCCTATAATTGCGATGGGTGAGTTCTGATCTCCAGAAAGAAGTCGATGAGTTCCGTTGCCTGAACTACCCCTACGGATTATTCTACCTCTTTTTGAAGAGAAAATTGGATTAGTGTTCTTTTCTATCGCGGAATATATTCCGTGTGGAGATGTATTGAAATTTATCTCGTATATCTACCTCATTTGCATCTTTCTTGTGATTGGCGTGTTGAAATATTTCTGTGGAAGTTCGGATTAAATTTTGAATTTAAATACTTCGATTTTAACTCCTTTTGGCTCAATTGTTATGTACCATTTAAAGAAAATCTCGTTCTATCTAGGATTTAAAGAGTTTGTTATCTTCTTCCTTTGTACCACAGCTCATACCATATAGGTTGAGTTTACGTTTAACTGAAACTAGAAATAAAAGAAATTTGGTCATGAATGACTAAAAGTGAGGTGCTTGCAACTACAATGAGCTAACTTCCTTTCCATTAGAGTCCAATGGATGAAGTTAATCAACTGGTAAATGATCAACTGGTTAGCAAATGGGCAAATAAATTTTTGTGTCTAAGAATACATGTTATTGATTTTTAAAATACTTTGGCTGTCCAGGAAATAACCTCCAGCGGTCCGCCAATTGCCAACCCTTGGTTTAAGTAGAGAGCCTATATACGAGAGAGAGAGAGAGACAACTCGCTTAAAATGGTCTCTGCGCATCCAATTCTGTCCAAACTGTATCATGCCGCCCCACGCTAATCCTATGCAGGGAAACCTGTGGCGAACAAAAAACCTGTTTACCGATCTGCGCGCTATACTGAGTTGTCGCCTCTCTCTAATACAGGCTCTCTAGGTTTAAGGTGGTTGCCTACCTATGGAGGCTTTTTTAATAATTAAAATGTTGACCTAATTTGTGATTTATACAATTAAATGCATCTAAAAAATATGAATTATACAAAAATAATTAAATATTAATTTAAATTTTCATATTATTGAAGAATTTATGCATACAAATCACAATAAACAGCCTTTCACAAAACATAATAACTCAAATTTATATGAAGATATTTTGTTTTGTAAACTTTATTATCCTCGTAAACACATATTTTAGGAGGCCTACTATTTTTATGTATGAATTATTTCAATATCAAAAGTTATAGCACTAAACTTGAAAAATAAAAAAAACACCAATGTTCAGTAAAGTTTCAAGTTATACTATTCATAAAATAAAAAATATTACACCCACAGCAAAAAAAATAGTAGGGCTCCTAAACAATATTATGTCAAGTATTGTACCCAAGTTTCATAGAAATTCACTTATGATATTTTGAGTTATGTAGTTTTGCGGAGAAGGAAAATATCAAAAATGTGATTCTGAGAAAAACGCGAATTTCTTTAACTTTTCCTTAACCCATTACTGCCTGACGTCCCTTTTTAGGGACGTTTTTTAAAAGTCCTCCTATTTCTACAAAAATTGTTCCTTTGAATCAAAATTTGCACTGATGTATCTCTGATCTTTATAGAACATAAAGAACAGAAGAAAAAAGCAGAATTTTAAAAAAATTTCACTTTTTTTAAAGTTGGAAGATAGAATTTTTCAGAAAAGTGCTTTTTTAAAAATTTTAAAAGAAAAAGCTTAAAAATCCTAGTTGTTATTTTTAAAAAATTTCAATGCCGATATATATTACTGTTTATACATTAAATCAGTTGGGGTGTTATTTTATTTTTCCAAAATATTTTTTCTTGACCTTATTTTGGACCCTCGAAAAGCGTCCCTAAAAAGGGACGTCAGGCACGAATGCCCCCGTGGTTTTCCCCATAGTGAAATGCTGGTGTTTCCTTATTTTTTTCATAAAAACGCGTTCGATTCTTATGAAATGAATTAAATAACTGATATTTATAAAATTACTTTAATTTTAACTATTAAAATTATTATTTTTGTTTATTTTTTTTGAAAATACTGTTATTTCTGCTAAATAAATGGAATAAAAAGTCTTAAATTATAAGGAATTAACTAATTTGTATTAATTAAATGGAATATATTAATTATTTTACTATATTTATTACTTATGCAAATATATTCCGGTTATATTTTAATTAAAAGTTTAATAATTATCAGTTATAATGACTTTTTGTCATTAAAATTGCCAAAAAAGTCGCTTTTGTGATAAATTTTCGGCTTTTTTTTCTAATTAGATGTTGCTAATCATCGTGTTCTATACTGCAGATCAATCTATATAATCTGGCTTGCTAATGCGCATCCCACTAATGCTTGATTTTTGGGGAGAAATTTGTGTTCCGCACAAAGAAATTAAATAAAATGAAAAAAGTATGGGCATTTGAGACTTAAACTTCACAAATTGAGATATTGTGATGGATTTAAGGTGTGTAAAAGTAATTATTACTTAATATTAGGTAACATATAAACAAAGAATGCCTTTTTCAATTAAAAACCTTAATTAATTTGCAATTAACATAGATTTGGGGGGAAATAACGTGTTTTAGAGCATAAAAAATGCTAAAAAATACATTAATTAAGGTTAATTTTACAGTTAATTGGATAAATAATTAATATTTTTTGTTCATATTCATGTTACAGTATGGTTACGATCACTTCTGCTGCACTTAAAAAGGTAAAAGATGTTTTTGAGGCTTTAAAAAAGTTTTCTACAATGCGTTTACTATAGTGAAAAACAACGGGGGCATTCGTGCCTGACGTCCCTTTTTAGGGACGTTTTTTAATTTTGGTGTAGAAATTAAAATTTTAACATGGAATTTTTTTCACTATTTTTCCAGTTGTTTTGGGGCTATTTACTATGTTTTTACCAAATATTTAAGAAAAATAAAAAGTTGGGCATTAATGGGTTAATAAAATGCCCTTATAGTTTAAAGTAAAATTTCTGCAACTTTGGTTCTAGGAAAGATAAAGACAAAATTTAAACTGATTTGGAAAGATAAAGATGTGGTTTTGAAATAAGATAATAATTTATTTTTGAATTTTTGGTCCGAAACGGCATTTTTAGGTAGACAATAGCCTTAATGTTTAACGTAACTTTTTCGATCTTAGACTACTCGAAATTGCAATTTATCCTGAGCGATCGGATCGTTGGAAACGCTCCTTTGAGCGTTCAAATCATTGAGGCGGAATGTTCAAAACCGATCAAATGAGCTTCTATAACGGTCTGATCACCAAGCATCGGGATTCCCGAAGTTTGCGGAACGGAGATAGTCGTGATTATAGCTACCACTTTCTAGCTAATTCTCGAGTCTCGCTTACTAGCCAATAGAGCATTTTCAATCACTTGACTCGGACCTAGCAACGGCCTTAGCAACAGATTGTTCAACCTACAGCACTTAACAATTAAAAGAAATAACTGATGGTCATGGAATGCTTCTATTGGAGCATTTGCAATCACATGACAGCAACAGATACCACCGCACTTAGCAAACGGCCTTAGCAACAGACTGTTTGACCTACAAAAAGGAAGAAAATAAATGGTCGTGACGTCACGTGAAAACACTCTATTAGGTAGCTAGAAAGTGGGGCGTGTTCTTACGTCAACCAGTGACGTAACTGACAGGAAACATTGTAATACGGTAACACGCTAATTCATCGCCAGAAGCCCTGCTAAAAGCTGGTACTCTTTTTCGGTGTCGATTCAATAGACATACCCACTTCAATTCTATTACTCCTGCTGATAATATCCTTATTTGAAAACATTTCACAAACCAATAATAATAAAAGATTAAGATCCACTCTGTGCAAACCTTATTGGTCAAAACAGAAGAACGTAAGTTAGTATGGACATGATTAAAAATTTTCAAAAGACATACGCCATTTTGGGGATGCCTGGATGGATCTCACACTGACTAAGGGGATCCAGGCCTCCCCGAAACTAAAACTAAACCATTATACCCTAATAACCCACATGCCACAATTTCTTCTTCTCACCTCAATCTCAGCTGCAATCCAAGAAAAGCCCTCCCCAAGACACAACCCAACCAAAAGTCACGAGATCAACCCCAAGCCCAGAGGGGGCTAGCACCCCCACCCCATGAGAAGGCCTCCTAACCTAATAAACGGGCAACCCAAAGAGAAAAAACGATGACCCGGCCGTAATTCTCCCCCCTACCCCCTGCAAATCAGATTCGACTGCCCCCTTGTGGTGCTTAGTCACCAGGGGTGCTCTGTGCTGCCCTGGTGTTCTTTTTTGATGCGAGGGGGTGATGGCCAATGATCCTTTTGCCGGTGGCTCGGGGAGATATCGAGTTTTTGGCAGCCAGGAAGCATTTAATTGTGTAATGAAGAAGAGGGAATGAGAGTGTTTGAAGATTACGTTTTTTGTGGGGGTTAGGGGGGAGGTTTTTTTCGGAGGGGGGTAGGGTTGGATGGGTTGGGTTAAAGTATGTCGGGTGTATCAAGTTGCAAGGGAATGTGAGAACTAGAAGGATTAATTAAAAATTCGTGGAGATAATCGTGTATCTTAAGAATGTATAAGGAATTCTAGGGCACAGTTTATAGTATACAGGTTTTATTTACAAAGACAAGGAAATTCAGGGTGTCACAGAAAAGACTGACACATTTTAAAAATCAATAACTTATTATTTGAAAACAAAAAAAAGATAAAAACACGTTTTTTTACATTCTACTCCTGGGAGTCTTAGGTGTAGGATGCAACAAACCTCGTTTTTTTAGCTTTTTTAGTTTTGGAATTTTTAGTTATTGAGTTTAAACTGTGTCAGTCTTTTTCGGGACACCCTGTATGAAGATCAAGGGAGTACGGAAGTCAAATGCAATTTTCGATGCATATATTTGGTTATGCGTATTTCAGGAAAACCTGGCGATCAGTAGGCCGGGTATTAACTTTTTTAATTAGTCAATAAACATAATTACGTAATTTTATTTCCATATAATACATTTCATTAGAAGAAATTGCAGAAAATTGTGGTATTTTTTTAGAAACGTGCATTGTGGGGAAAACTGAAGATCAGTAGCGAATTACCAAATGTAATAATAATATTAAATGAAATCCCTTTCTAATCATGCAAATATGCTTAAAGTTCAAAATTTTTGTACTTCTCTGTATTTGAATAAAACATTTAAAATTTTAGCAATAAAAATCACATTTTTGGGGGTTGAAAATTAAATGATAAAACGTTCAAAAAGAGGTTAAATGTAAAATTCTCTTTTTTTTTACATTTTTATAATTTTTACATTATTTGCTGGCCTTCAATATTAAAGTACAAATTATTGATATTATCTCAAACAGTGTATACCTACAATATTTATGCAAATGTTGCGTAATATCACAATTCAAATAATTTTGTTAGAAACTAACATTTTTCTTTGTTTTGAAAGTATTTTTATGAGGAAATGTTTTTCGATATCGCGAGTACATCTCTCAGTATATAAACATCTATATATTTAAAATGTATTGTAGTAATTTAAAATATCTAACAATAAACATAGTTTTCCTTAAATAAATTAATAAAGAGTATTTATTAATTTATTCCCCATATTAATTTATATACCATATATATTTACACCCCATATCATACCACTATTCACAATAGAAGACAGTGTACATAATGAATACAGTCTAGTGCAATCTGTTAGTAGTCTCCAGAAATCCATAAAAACTATCCACCCGTAAATCCCCTAGTCCTTGTAATGCCATAGGCAAGCTGTCTAGATTCATCCATTGTACAGTTGATGAGGTGGTAATTGAAGAAGCCACCCCCTGCTACTCTGCCAATTAGGGGGGCAATGGTGATATGTCACCAGACTCCTCCTAACCTCCCATTGAGACATTGTATTGTTTTTTATACAGAGCGTTTCAAAATTGCGTTGCACGGCTTTTATTTGGAACCAACGCCTCCTAGGGCCACGAAAGTAAGGTCAACCCCTAGATAAGTGAGCCTGGAGAATCCATTGAGATGACTTACAGCGCCCCTAGCGGCGAAATTAAATAGTTAAAAAATTAATTTAAAAACTAAAGGAGAAAGAGCAAAAACCTCAATGAGAGTATTGTTGCCAACGTCATAAAGAACTCACTGAAAATAATTTCATCAAAATATCTTGAATATTCGCGGAGATATTAGCATATTAAAATAGCCCTTTTTCGGGGGTCAAAAAAGAAAAGGTTCGCATATTTGCAAATTTTTCAGTGTTATTTTGTAGTTTTGTGCTTTTTGTTTAAAGAACACAAAATTTAATCAAAAAATCCAAAGAATTTGCAAAAATGCGAACGTGTTCTTTTTTGACCCCTGTAAAAGTGCTATTTTCACATGCTAATATCTTGGCGAATATTCAAGATATTTTCATGAATTTTTTTTTCAGTGAGTTTTTCATGACGCTGGCAACAATACTCTCACTGAGGTTTTTGCTATATCTCTTTTAGTTCTTAAATTAATTTTTTAACTATTTAATTTATCCGTTAGTGGCGCTGTAAGTCATTTCAGTGCATTCTCCAGGCTCACTTATCTAGGGGTAGACCTTACTTCCATGACCCTAGGAGGCGTTGGTTCCGAATAAAAATCATGCAACTCAATTTTGAAACACCCTGTATATTAGGGTGGAGCGAAAAAAACGAAATTTGAATAATCAAAACGTAATAGCGCGGAAAAGTTGCCATTTGTGGTCAGAAACAAAGTGCTAAAATTTTAGACCGATCAATTAATATCTTTTACCGCCGCAAGAGGGCTAAAGTTTTGAAAAATCGTAAAAAACACGTATTTTTCAGAAAAAAATTAAAAATACCCAAATTTACCGAAATATTTTCTAATTGGGCACAATATGTTCATTAATGAGTCATTCAAGTGCCCTTAAAAATTAATTTCCGTGAAATAAAATCTTTAGCCACAGCAAGGGGGTCAAAATATCGAGAAAATGCAAAAAATGACAATTTGGGGGTAATTTTAACTCTTTTAGGATTTTCATATTTTTTACATTATTTTTTACCTGCTTCGGACGTAATTGTATAAGGCACTTTACTGCTTGAAATATTTAGCCCAAATTTATCAATATTTATCACTCATGTCACAAAAAATAGGATTTTGCACTAAACAGTCATCTTAAATGAAAATTATCTAGAAAACCGTTACAGATAGGTTTAAAATCCAAAAAGGAAAGCATAAAAAGTGTTTTCAAGTACGAAAATCAGTTGGCAATTGCAAGTTTATAGATACCATATTGATTTTTCAAATTATGGTGGTAAATTAACTTGAATAATCATTAAAACAATTTATTGCGACTCGGGTTGAATCCTCATTCGTGAAAGACTAACTAGCATGGTGCTACAATTTTCTGCATATTTCCTCCATAAACGTAGGTAACTGTTTTGGTTACCACCTTAACAAATTTTTAAACATATTTCATTTCATAGATAGGGCTGACTTAAAATTCCTGAAAACAGAGGATGTTCGCAGAAAGTACTAGTGTTACATAAAGTAAAGTGTAGAACATACAACACTTATTCGCATAAGAAGGTTCTGTAGGTTGGAAAATGGTTGTTAGTGATATGCTTTATGATTTTTATATATATAGATGTGTTTTATGAACATTTTATGCTTTCTTTTTTAGATTTTAAATCTATCTGTAACGATTTTCTGGATCATTTTCGTTTAAGATGACTGTTAAGTATAAGATCCTATTTGTTGTGATATGAGGGATAAATATTGATAATTTTGAGCTAAATATTTCAAGCAGTAAAGTGCCTTTTATAATTACGCCAGAAGCAAGTAAAAAATAATGTAAAAAATATGAAAATCCTAAAATAGTAAAAATTACCCTTAAATTGTAATTTTTTGCATTTTCTCGATATTTTGACCCCCCTTGCTGTGGCAAAAGATTTTATTTCACGGAAATTAATTTTTAAGGGCACTTGAATGACTCATTGATGAACATATTGTGCCCAATTAGAAAATATTTCGGTAAATTTGTGTATTTTTAATTTTTTTCTGAAAAATTCGTGTTTTTTACGATTTTTCAAAACTTCAGCCCTCTTGCGGCGGTAAAAGATATTAATTGATCAGTCTAAAATTTTAGCACTTTGTTTCTGACCACAAATGGCAACTTTTCCGCGCTATTACGTTTTGATTATTCAAATTTCGTTTTTTTCGCTCCACCCTACTGTATATGTTATTATACAGGTCTGCAAAAAAAACTTTTTTCCAGCTGTTTTGGATATTTCACCTGAACTTTGTTTTTTTTGGTGCGCTGAATCCAAAAATGATCTTCATTTTGTCCTAGGAAGTCACGTTTTTGGACAATTCTGGTTTTTAGGTTTTATTGGGAAATGCCTTAAAATTTTGTAAAATTAACTCTTTATAGTAAATTTTTATTGAAATTTTTTCCGCAAAATCATTTTTTATGTTTTTTATGTGCTGAACCTAAGACTGACCTCCGTTTTATCATAGGACTTCACCTTTCCTCACAATTTAAGTAAAAATGTCAATTTTTTAAGAAAATAAAAGTAAATATTTAAAAAATTATTTTTCGACTCAAACTTTATTTGAAAATAATTTTTTATGATTGTTAGTGTGCTCAATCCAAAAAATACTTCTTTTGATTTTTAAGACACCACATTTTTTAACAAATTGAGCAAATAAAGGAACATTTCCCATAAAATGTAAGTACACTTAAGAAGTAGATTTTTTAATCCAAATTTATTTTTAAGGTTATTAGTTTTAAGGTTTTTTTGTGCCCTGATTTCAAAAATGGTCTCTGTTTTGCCCTAAAATGTCATGTTTCCTGACAATTTAGGAAAAATTTTAAAGTAAGTCATTATTTAAATTTTCATGAAAATAGGTTCATAAAATAAAATTATAATTACATATTCCTCATGAAAATCATTACATAACTAAAATAAACTCATTTACACACTCTAAAGCCAATTTTTCCTCCTCATGAAGCTCCCCTTGGTACATTTACCCTTGTGAGTAGCGAAAAGAACGTTTCTTTGAACTATACAATAAAAATCCTTCATTATTGCCCGATTAAATCTTCCCTAATATTTTCTTTCCATCTCTATAATGTCCTGATGAGATAGTTTACTATGTGCACCATTCACAGGTCCTAATTTTGAAAAATAAAGGAGCTAGAAATGAACAAAAACTATGAAAAATGGGCAAATTCGAATATAATTTTGCAATTTGTGAAAAATCCTGAAGTAGATGATTTTTTTTCAATATTTTTTTCGTAATCAGCACACCAAAATACATAGGAAATCACTAAAATTATTCAAACAGATTTTTCATTGCAGACCAGTGATTTTTATATTAGTGGAAAAGGAAGCATATAAAAGTTTTTAGAATAATACCTTTATGTTAAAAATATTTCATACTACAAGAATATCATCATAGATCTGAACAAATCTCACAGGATATCTCAACAAAATATGCGTTTAAGTTAATTTTAGAAAATATTTCATTTTGAGATAATATTAAGTACAAACGTTTTAACATATTAAATCGGTAATCATTTTTGTTAATAATACTAATGAGCTGGTTAAGGTAAATGCCGGCGTTGAAATCGTCATTTTCGCCAAAAATATAATTTTTTTTTATTTTATAGCCTGTTTAATAAGCTTTCCAAAACTACCAAGTTACAGCTGTTTTAGTACCGAGTAGTAACAGGATTAACATACAATTTTAAATTTTAAAGCCGTTTTCTGAAGAATGACAATTTTGTATGTTTCGGATCACGGTAACAGCGATTACTCTTAAACTACTTAAAATATTCTGATGTTTTTTTTCTATTTCTCACTCTTCATATTATAACGCATGTTATCTTCTACAATCTAAGAAAACTATTTGAATTAAGGTATTTTTAAAGTGTGTAAACTTGATTTAAATGTTTTTTTTCATGAATTTTTACTTTTTTCGATTTCTAGTGCCTGTATTTCTTTTCTATTTTAAAAATCTCAGATTTTTTGTAGAGAGTAACACAGAATAATGTCTTAGGATCAAAATCCTGCAAAATTTTTAATTGTACCTATAAAAGAACATTCTCAGGAGTTGTTGGCACAAGTTGAAATTTTAGCCTTATTTTCATTGAAATTTCTCAATATTTTTAAAAAATTCTTTTTTGAATGATTTTCATTGTTTTAGAACATTAGCTCTCAGAAAATAGCAGTTAAATAATTATTTAGTTAATATTAAAAAAAGGCCTCCCACGAAGGCAGTTACCTTAAAGTAACTGATACTTATGTAATCAGAAAATAGTTTTGAGTATGTTAAGCTTTTTTAGTCTCTATAATTTTCTTTTTTAGTCTCTGTTAATTTTCTAGGATGTGGATTATAAGTGCAGCTCATACATTTCAGTTATCGTAATGTTTGTTGTCTATATAAGCATTCAAATTTATTGGAGAGAAAAATAAATTATCCAAATCCATGCTTGTATATTTTAATGGTATTTGTCTTTCTTAATTATTCCCCTCTTGTAATTAACTGTATTTTTCAGCATAAAATTGGAATTTTTTAAACGATGGTGCTTTAAAATATACATACGTGTTCGTATTTGAAAGCATTGCTTGTTAACTAGTTAAACTATGAGTAAAAATTGCAGTGTATGAAACATTTTATGGTAATTGTAGAGTCCAAATCATTTTATATTTAACTTTCATTTAATATTGAAAAAATTACACTAACACGACTAATAACATAAG
Organism: Tetragnatha versicolor; assembly: GCA_024610705.1. Classification (NCBI taxonomy): domain Eukaryota; kingdom Metazoa; phylum Arthropoda; class Arachnida; order Araneae; family Tetragnathidae; genus Tetragnatha; species Tetragnatha versicolor. The sequence continues at coordinate 72,615,769 of JANDEH010000002.1, forward strand.
CAGAGAACAAAAATAAAACTTAAAATTTATGTAGCCTTTAAATAAAACGGAAAATAGAGGAAAATGTGAAAATAGTGGCTTTTGTGTAAGGACTGAAAACTGGGTGTCAAGGATGTAGATGTAGAACTAACAATTGTAACAATAAACAAACACTTTGTGGAAACCGAATGTGATGTATAAACAGCGTAGAACATACAAAAACATGTTAAGTTTAACAAGCACACATAAAACTGTTAGATAGATAGAAACGTAAAACGCAAGAGAAAAACATAAGTATTTATTGGAATCACATGTTTTTCTCTTGCGTTCTCGACTGTAAACTTTCTTCAATTCAAACACTGTTACTAGTTTAAAAAAAATTGACAGTTAATGAATTAAATAGAAAATATTAAACACTAACGGCCGTATTCACCGGTAACCTGACCGGCGGTCAGGTCAGGAAACCATAGTTACAGCCTCTGATTGGTGGAAGGAAAATATTGAATTATTTTTCCACCAATCAGAGGCTGTAACCATGGTTTCCTGACCTAACCGCCGGTCAGGTTACCGGTGAATACGGCCGTAAGTTTAACGAAATTTGTAAACCAAAATTGTTATTTTCACCTTTTCCTTTCCAATACTATAAATTGCACTTGATGTAAGCCGTTTTGTATACCATTTCAGTGAATATTTTTGAAGCAATGAATGTATATAAAAAATTGAACGCATCGAAAATCATTTATAGCCATTAACGCGTATATTCACCCAGAATGCTTGGAAGCTCCCTATCCCCACCCTCCCTGACTCGATCCATTATTCTCTATCTCAGCGGCCGGCGGATGACCAGTGGTCCGTGCATTAGTGTGACCGACGGCGCAGTCAATAAGGGTGATTTGTGTTGCATAGGACCCCGCGTCCGGGGGGACCCAGGGGTGCGTTGTGGGGTTCATCATTGGAACCGTAGAACTGTTGAGGAGATGAATGAAACTAGTGTTATATTGAGAGGTTTCGAATTGTTATTACTGATTTCAATGAGAGTAAGTAATATAAAAACGGTGCGAAATGACTTTTCCTTTATTTTTAACATACTCCAGACTTACGGAGAAAGTTTCCACTTCCGTGTTTGGTACGGCAATCCGGATCTACCAAAAGAGTTTTTCACATCACGTGACTTGGCCCTAGTAACATCCATAGAAACACGAGTGTTGGAGCACACAAGCTATGGCATCCACTCCGTTTGGCACTTATTTATGTACAAATAGAGGTATTTTTAGATTATTAGCTGAATAAATCCATGTGGAATAGAGTCAAGAAAGGTTATTTAGATGGTATAGGACTACTATGGATTTGCAGATGATAAATCTCTAACCTTCCTCTTCTAGTACTGAGTGATTTACTTAAAATTGCGGATATGCAGGGGTACTCTTTCAGAAAACTTTTAGAAAGTTCGCTGAAAAATTGTGCTTTACCCCGCATTTTACCTAAACTACCAAAGCAACCGTTTATTTGACCTCCAGATGACGTCATCGTGAGAAAGTCTAATGACGAATCACAGATAGACAAAATGACGTCACTTCATCCGTTTTGGCCGTACAAATTTTTGTCGGACTCACTGAAACTTATATCCACGTTTTCAGTCACTCCCGATGAGTCGTCTCCTCCACGACACAAAACAATAACAAGAAGACACACCAAGAAACGAACCCAGCTGCATCAATTACTGCTTTCCCGCATCTGTTTCCGATTAAGCACATCACTGCATTAGAGGAGGGGATAGGGACAGATGCACAAAAATGCCCGAAATGAGATTTTATAAATTCCCCCACTCTTTTCGGCCGACTGGAACTTGAGATAACAACCACACCTGTTCCCGGGATAATTCCCATCAGCGCTTTAATATGCGATTTTTAATATCACTCGCGGAAAAGCAATTATTGGAGAAAGGATTTCTACCCACGGAATCTTTTCCAGGGGATTCAATTTCTTCGAATTGCTGATTTTCATTTGACTTGATGAAGAATTATTTCCGAGCCAGTGGATCTGAGGATTAGGCCGGATCTATATGCAGCGATTCCATCTACGCGACTGGGACGTCATTTCCTATAGCACTCCATATCGATTTAGAATCTGGTCCTGTTATTGGTTCTAACAAACCAAGCAGTCGACGGACGTCATTTATGACGTCAAAAACCAGTCATATTTTTTCAAATGGCGTCATTTGGAAAAAAATCATGTCATTTATGACGTCTTTTTTGGGTCTCAAAAAGGACGTTTTATCGATTTGGTTGAAGTCGATGTTTTTTAAATCACTAAAATTCTGTTGAAACGTGAAATTATAACCTCTTTCGCACAATTCTTCCATACTTCATTCTGAACTCTTCCTGAACTCATTCTTCTCTTAACATGTAGTAAAGTAGTAAGGTTTTAATGACTATTCACACGTTAGCTCCTAATCTTTTACTTATTTACTCCTGAAAAACTCCTGAATTTGACTATGTTAGGTTGAATATGAATCCTGTTCTAAGTACTATGACTAAAGGATAATTTTGACTACAACTTCAGACGTTAAAATCAAAAAACGACGTTTGATTTGCACATAATTTATTAAAAGATCTTAAAAACCAGACATGTTTCAAGGGTATAATGAACCCTCTTCGTCAGTGAAATGACGATGTAAGAGAAAAATGTAAACATGGCTATCAGTAATATATAGGTAACAACAAGAAACACAGTTACAGGTAATACAGAAACATGTTTAAATTGAAAAGAAAACTATAATTTCTACAATGTAAACATGTGTTTCTGTATTACCTGTAACTGTGTTTCTTGTTGTTACCTATATATTACTGATAGCCATGTTTACATTTTTCTTACATCGTCATTTCACTGACGAAGAGGGTTCATTATACCTCGAAACATGTCTGGTTTTTAAGATCTTTTAATAAATTATGTGCAAATCAAACGTCGTTTTTTGATTTTAACCTAATTTGCACAGTTTGCCACCTATACTTTAACTTCAGACGTGTTCTTTTTGGATGAATCATTCAAAGTGAAGAGTGTAATTGGCGTTTCACACTCTTGACTCCTTCACTTTTTTATGGAAACATGGGCGAATTTAGGAGGTAACCTTAGGGGGGGGCAAGCTGTCCCTGATGGGTTTGGAAACATGATTTTCCCTTATAAAAATGAAATTTTCTCAAACATGATGTGGGGGTTATTGCCCCCATGACTCCCCTTAAATACGCCCACGTATGGAAACTTAAGATTCACACGGGTGAATCACTCGGGATAAACAGTGAAAGTCAAACAGTGTGAATGAGCCTTTAGTAGTTACGTCATCATTCGTAAGGAAATATCGCTAGCGTCATCGGATAACCTCGTATAATTGGAGTCGGGATGTATACTAGGGTGGGTCAAAAATATTTTTTTCACATTTTCCCAGGGGCACAGCGACAAAAGGGTGCCAAATGGTCTCAAACTAACATGTGTAAAATATTATTCGATTATAAAATCTCTTTTTGCCTCCGGATTGGCCTCAAAGTTTCGATTAAATAGTTATTTCAAGTAAAAATGGACGAACGAAAATCAAGCTTTTACCTCGATTGCACAAATCCCGTCATGAATATAAATGTGCACAATGGTATAAAAATCATCATTGAAGACTATAAAATAATTATAAATAAAACCAGAGTTGAAATACTTGAGTTGTAATACAACATATTTAGAAATATCTCAATGGTTAGAACTGGCAATCCAAAATTTCTTGCTGGAATCATTAAAATGTGCGAAACCTTTATTGGGTGTTGAGTAGGATGGTAAAAACATTAAATTTTTAATAAAAATGGATATCTGAGAAGGTGGGTACCTTTTTTGGGTTATAGGTTTCAACCCCCAAGGAAAACATTTGGATAATAGTTTAAAAGTTGGGATTTCCTTGAAATTTCTTGGCATATTAGGAATAGTCCATCCCAAGTGTCCCCATATGATTTCCTAATGTCCAAAAATAAATTAAAACCACATTTTAAGAGTCAAATTTTGAAGTATTTTCTTAAGAAGAGCGGTAGATCCCAGTTTTCAGCTTAAAGCTCAGTATTATCCCCTAAGTCTTTAAATAAGTTACATTACTTTTCAAAACTTACTTGTAATTATCCTTAACAGTTAAATTTGCGATATTTTAACTTTTATGAACGCATAAGGGAATGCTAAGAAGCTATATTTTGAGTAAATCCTCAAAGATGTATAATTTCATGAGCCTGAGTTTCAGTCTATTGCTATAGCAAAAAATTAGGTAAATCATGACTGAGAGAATCATAACTGATATTGCCTATGAACGAACTATCCATTCGACAGTTGTTTCAACATATTTTTGCGATCATATTTGGATCCCAAGACCAGCCAGTGAAATAACTGTCAGCTGAATTTCGAAAGCGCGGCATATTTCTGAAAAATACAACTGTTTCTATTTTGAAATATTAAAAATACCGTTTTATACTGACCGAACTTGAGGGAGAATGTATATGAACTACCAATATTTAAAATTTGTACCACTGACAATCCACTGTTTGTTGGCAAAAAAAGAGATTCATATTCTAAGGATCTTGTTAATATGGTAGAATATTATATTGCCACTTTGGCAGTTGTTTTTGTATTAATAATGCATGAAGGTGACTAATGTGATTAAAATTGCTTTTAAATACCCTTATTTGTGAACTTTAAAGAGTTCTAGACAAAAAAAATTTAATTTATAAAATTTTAAAAAATATGAAAAATTACATATTTTTGTTCTATTTGAGGCCAATCCGGAGGCAAAAAGAGTTATTATAATGGAATAATATTTTACATATGTTAGTTTGAGACCATTTGGCGACCTTTTCTTGCTGTGCCCGATGGAATTTGTAAAAATTTTTTTTCGCCATAGGAAAATGACCCACCCTAATGTATACGGTATTCTGGCGAGATTGACGTGTGTGTTTGCGCCAATGAGAAATTACCAGTAATAATCCTGTAACCCTTAGGAGCAGTGAAGCTTTTTGCTTTGATTTAACCTTGCATTTTAGAAAAACTTTTCTTCACATCTTAAAAATGACATAACAGCTCTCTCAACTCTATGGTTCTCTCTTGCTCGTGGTTTGGCCAGCCTGGGCATCCCGCTAGAACAAAAAATTAGTCTCCTTGTGACAGAATGAAACACCTGCTGTTTAGCTTTAACATCTCATTAAAATTCCCCCCACCTATCCACTGCAAAAAGCGGGCTTAGGCGAGGAAACGGATATCGCACATTATACTGTATCTATCCCGACTCCGAGTATACGAGGTTATCCGATGATGCCAGCGATAATGTGTTTCACCCGGTCGAGTCACTTGAATCGTAGCATGTAAACCCGCCTTTATACCCTCAGCAGATCTCTTTCATTTTCACCACCGCCATTATTATCATCGTGTTTTTTTCCCTTATGGCTTGGTGGTCTGTTCTTGGTGATTTGCGTTTTATTATTTTTTTTCAGAGATTCAAATCATTTGGATTTGGTCGGCGAATAATAATTGGGATGTTCGTTGTGTTTTCTTGGTGGAAAATTGTGATGTGGGATTTTTGTTGATTTGAGTAAATATTTCTATCCCTTTGATAGCGTTCCGAAATTAATTACTTTTGATGGAAATCTGAGTCTCAGGGAATTAGTGTTTATCGACTTAAGTTGCTATCCATTGAATGAGTATGGAAGCGATTTTAAATTTCGTGAAGCTTTTGGAGTTCTAATCTAAACAGGCTGCTCCAAATTAATCTTTAAAAATAATTTATTCCCATTCTTGCTTTTAAATTTATAGTGCTTTCATAATACTTTAATTATGCCTTGCTGTCGTCAATAAGCATTTAGGATTTATTTCTGAATAAACTGAATGTGGGAGCAAAGCATTTTAACATCAAAACTGGTCTTAAATCGGAGCATTTTAATATAAATTAAATCATGCGTTTATCCTGTTTTAGATGATTTAAAATTTATTTTTCTTAATTCTTCTTCATATTCACACATTAAAATAGGCCTATTATTTGCTTCAAATTTTACACCATTCAGTAATTGCTTAAAATATATTTTTAAAAATTTCTCATAAGGTATTTTAGGAGGCACTAGGTGTCAAAGTTTATTTTTATCATGGCTTATTTTGAGGTAGTATAAGAATAACTCTGAATAGAACAAATGAGATCATGAAAATAAGGAAGATAAAAATTTGCTTAAAATGGAATTATATTAACCAAAATATGATCAAAGATGTCTACTTCAAGCCACTTTTATACCTATTGAATGCACTGTTTGGTAATTTTTATGAAAATATTTCGATTTTTTATGCATTCTAAAAGAGCAAAACATCAGCGCTTTAATAAACCATTCTTAACTCTTAACGACCCAGGCCTGTCGATATTTCGAATGAATTCCATGGTAACATGAAAAATAGCAACACGGTTAAATTTTTTAAAAGCGGTTTACTCACAATAGCTGGTTTTTATTTCGTATTATTTTGTCCTCATTCTGTAGTAATTTAGAATTATTACTGCACATCGGTCGAATGAATTCACTGTAACCGCTGTGCGTTTCTAGACTATCAAGCTGCCCTTCATAAAAGGTTTCAGGTTGCGTCTTTACGAGAAAAACTTTTACTAGATCAATAAAACTTCCACAATTTACTGTACAATCACCTTTTTAGTTAGAAGTCAACATTTAATTTTCGAGTAGAACCTTTATCAAATTGCGATTATTTATATGTTTACCTCTGACTAACCACTGCCTTGTTCTAAGTGTTTTAGTATTTATTTTTTTGGTAATGAGCGGGTACTGGACTTTCAATCCTTCACCACTGAATTAAAAGGTACCTATTTAGTACCGTTACCCAGTGGGGCATGTGTGGACCGCAGCCATGGAGGTGAGTTACTGCTACCCACGCCACACACCATTCGCTCACACAACCCCTTTTTACAGGGAGACCACATTCATTTACACACAACGGCATAAACTAACATTAATGCAAAACGGGGATTCTGTGCAATATGGCCTAGTTTGGCTTTTGCGCCATAAAACCACAACTAAACCGAATCAAACGGGTATACAAACCGAAGTTTAGTAGAAGTAGACTTACGGCTTCGCAGTCAGATGATCTAACCACTAGGGTAATCACACACGTTAATCATGCAAGTTATTAATTTCTAAACACCCCTTCTAGTCTAGTGAGTAGCTAAATTTAGCACCTTTTACTTAGTATTTAGGAGATATCCAAAATATATTTATCTGCTACTCTAATTACTCCATGCCTATATCTTGAATATGAACTGGATTGCAATCTTGAATATTCGATACAGCATACATAATAAAATTCTGCATTCTGTCAATAACAGGTTTTACAAATATCGATAATCAGTACATAGGTGGATTATCTTAATGTATAACTTGCCGTTGGATATTGAATTTGTAGATTTTGAAATGCATGGTGATAAACGCTCCAGGTTGTTTTAGAAACTGTATTAATCAAACAAAATTTTTATTAAATCTAATACTTCCATTTCAACTGTGTCAATGCGAATTAAGGGATCTTAGAAAACTTTAAGATGAACTTAATATTTTACTAGTTGTTTCTCTTAATAAGTGGCAGTCGACTTAAAGATAAATAACTCATTGTGGGGTTTGAATTATTGTTGCGATTTCGTAGCTTTAATATATTTTACAGGAATAATTAAATTTGTAAGCAAAATAATTAATGAAAAAACCTTTTTAAAGAACAACGTTTTTAAAATGCTCTAAAAAGTATAAAATAATTTTTTGCAACTCCTTGTAAAACGAAAAACGTGGGGATCATGCAATAATATTTACAGCCACTACTCTTGTCACTCTATTTACCATTATATCCACAGTTAAAAATTATTTAAATTAATGATGAAATTAAGTTGGATTAAATACCTAATGCATGATCCCCACGTTTTTCGTTTTACAAGGAGTTCCAAAAAATTATTTTATACTTTTTAGTGCATTTTAAAAACGTTGTTCTTTAAAAAGGTTTTTTTTTCATTACTTATTTTCTGGTTTTTAGTTTTGTTGTGTAAAGTTTAGAATTCGCGACCTGAACCCCTTCCAAGAATTTGATTCCTTTCTCTTTTTAATAAAACTAAAAAGTGTTTTTTTCTGAACTTTAACTATAACACATGGCTTTACTTTGTTTTGTTAAAATCATTGCACAGTTTTTGCCTCTAGCTATTATTCAGATGACGTTGGAAATTTTTGAAACACTATAGCAATATAAAAAAAGTGTTTTAAAAAATATATTGGTGACAATTCAATTGACATTGGTGACAATTCAATGTCATTCCCTTAAAAATAGTCATAAAGTCAGTCCCTTAGATGTATTACAAATACAAAACTTGCATGAAGTACTTGCATGTACTGTGTATTACTTTAATTCTTACAAATATTTTATACAACACTTCTAAAGCCATCTTGATAACGAGAGGAGGCAAACTGCACAACAATGATTTTTTAACAATAAGGTCCTATAGTTGAACTTCTAAACTTTAAGTCCCCCTGGGGTTCAGGGAAAGCAAATGAACGGAACCAACGAAATAATATCGCATTGTCATCCAGATCTGAACTATGTTCAAAATTTCAAGTCTCTAGCTCATGGGGAAGTATGTTTAAAATTGGTTACTAAATTCCTCCCGAACAGACAGATAGACGGACGGACGGACAGACAAGATTGAAAGCGACCTAATAAAAACGTTGTAATAAAATAGATCTTTATATTTTTCTTTTTAAAATATAAACACATTAATGAAATATTGAGCATATAATTTATTAATTTTTAAAAGAAAGTATAGGGTCAATCCATATCAAGTGATCCAGAAAAACTAAATTTGGTCGCTCGACCATTTTATAATCGAATGATTTTTTGTGTGTTGATTCTTATATCATTAGAGAGTCCAAAACCACAAATTTTAATTTTTTATCTTTATTTGAATTTTTATAGCAGCCATCGATGTTCTACGGAACAGCAATTGTAAGGGTTTACGTTAACTAGCGTTATTCCTAAATGGTTTAACTTAAATTCATGGAACAAAAGCCATTTTACTCAGAAAAATACAGGCTTTATGATGGTTGAATCAAATATAAGGGGTATTGAGTTCCAATTAGAAAAAATCCCCCTTAAAGTCGAGCTTTAAGATGGTCATTTTTCACTTTTCAAACGCATATTTTTGTTAAAGGAACTATTATTTTTCTATTTTTTCTTGAGGAAGGTGTAGTATACTTCCTAAACTTTACTTTAAAAAAATTTGACTTCGGTATTCGTATATTTTTTGAGTTATGTACTCTCAAAATCGGATCATTTCAAAAAATTCCCCACTTTGACCCCCAATATCTCTGTTGGAACAAAGTTTAAAAATCTGAAATTGTTACTGGTTAAACCTTTCTAGGGTATAATCCTGTTGTATAAGGGCCGTCTTTGGTATTTGCTTACAAGTCGAGTTAAAGGTCCTCGAAGTTGCCATAAAAACGCTCAATTTAACGGTTTGAAAAGTGCAATTTTAGTTCGAAGGCTCACCACTTTTTTAATAACAATTAGGTTTATTTGATTTGTCATTGCTTTTTATCCTTTTTTTTTTATTTCTGTGAGGTGGCTTTAGACTCTGTAAGGGTTATTAAAATTGGAGCAAATTGAAAACAGGTGTTAAAAATCAGTGTTCTATGTAAGTTCCACAAAAAATTTTAAAAATTAAAACATATTTTTTCCGGAAATGTTGTGATCCTTTCAAGGAACATAAAAAACCTTAAAAAAAAGGACTTCGCAAAATAACTATTGAACATTGAACAAAAAATAACAACAATATCTTTGATTCCGGGAAAGTCTGTGCCGAAATTGCTTTTTCAAATTTTTTGAGAATCCGAAGCAACATTCAAAATCAGAAGATCGCACTGATGAATTCTTTGATCAATTCTTTTAAAACGGCATGAACAAAATTACCCTCAGTATAAGTGCAGAAACTAGTCAAGCGACGTCGTCTGACTTGTTTCTGCACTAAAGCTGAAATTTAACATGCTGGGAAAGTTATTTTAAAATCACGTTATTTTTATTATTCTTAATTTAAAATGTGCGTGTACCCCTACAAAATCCCATGACACAAATAACTCAATTTTAAAAAAGTAACGTTTGACACGTTTCAGAATTAAACGATTCAATGAGATATTCTCACGTTTTGAGATTAAATTTTATTAAAATAGTAGATAAAAAACCATGAAGAATGACGTTTACATCAAGTATTTTCGTAGCCTAGTTTCTGAGATATAAATTTTTGAAATTTCGTTTTTTATTTGGGCGCGAAAACACTAGAATCACAAATCATGTTCTGTGAGGTCACTTCCAATAGAAGCCCGTTTTCTGACAACGTGATTTTTTTGACTTTTGACAAAAATAAAATTGAATTTTAAATTATTTAAAACACATTTTTGAACTTAAAAATAAAAAAATTGGGACTTTTAAACCATAATGTATCAAAAAAGTATGAAATCAAGCAAATCCCTCACTCTTACAAATTTTCGTCAGAAATCAAAACCCTAGAAAATGCAATGAGAAAACAAATAAACCTAATTGAAATTAATAAAGTGGTGAGCCTTCGAACTAAAATTGCACTTTTCAAACCATTAAATTGAGCGTTTTTATGGCAACTTCGAGGACCTTTAACTCGACTTGTAAGCAAATACCAAAGACGGCCCTTATACAACAGGATTATACCCTAGAAAGGTTTAACCAGTAACAATTTCAGATTTTTAAACTTTGTTCCAACAGAGATATTGGGGGTCAAAGTGGGGAATTTTTTGAAATGATCCGATTTTGAGAGTACATAACTCAAAAAATATACGAATACCGAAGTCAAATTTTTTTTAAGTAAAGTTTAGGAAGTATACTACACCTTCCTCAAGAAAAAAATAGAAAAGTAATAGTTCCTTTAACAAAAATATGCGTTTGAAAAGTGAAAAATGACCATCTTAAAGCTCGACTTTAAGGGGGATTTTTTCTAATTGGAACTCAATACCCCTTATATTTGATTCAACCATCATAAAGCCTGTATTTTTCTGAGTAAAATGGCTTTTGTTCCATGAATTTAAGTTAAACCATTTAGGAATAACGCTAGTTAACGTAAACCCTTACAATTGCTGTTCCGTAGAACATCGATGGCTGCTATAAAAATTCAAATAAAGATAAAAAATTAAAATTTGTGGTTTTGGACTCTCTAATGACACTACTCGACAAAAAAATAGGGTCAAAATGTAAATGACACAACAAAAGCAGATTCTTGTGTAAAATGGTCCCCTGAATCCAAATCCGACCCCCGTTTTTCTACACCACGTCAAAATTTTCGGGGAAAAGCCCCTCCCCCTTTTTACGTTTTTCGACGACTTTATAACTTTGAACTCGATTTTCAGGGTCAAAAAACATTGCCTTAGTCTTCAAATTGCACCCCAGGGGATAAGAAAGGTTCAAATTAATAAAATATGGATTATTCATAAGAATTGGATAGGTTTAAGGGGGGATTACCCCCCTAAAAACGCAAAAAAATCGTTAAAAATAGAAGGATTTGTTATACCCTATTTATTTTGCTTATTTTTGAAGCAAATCAATTTTAAAGGGTCTTAACCCAAGGACCCAAATTTAATAATGATATGCAGCAATGATTTTTAGGAAAAGCGGTTAAGGAGTTATCGACCCCGAAGCATCCGCGGAAGGGTTCAGAAGGCTTTCTGAATCGCGCTGGCGCCCGCGCGCTCAGTGAGTAATATCCATGCTTTGAAAAGTCACAAAATGAGAATTTTCTTATATTTGAAGACTTTACTTAGTGGAAATTCTATATTTTGATAGTTACTGGCCAGTTTTATGGAGGTATTCCAGCCGTGCATCTAATAACAAATTGAAACATGGAATACCTCCATAAAACTGGCCAGTTACTATCAAAATATAGAATTTCCACTAAGTAAAGTCTTCAAATATAAGAAAATTCTCATTTTGTGACTTTTCAAAGCATGGATATTACACACTGAGCGCGCGGGCGCTAGCGCGATTCAGAAAGCCTTCTGAACCCTTCCGCGGATGCTTCGGGGGCGATAACTCCTTAACCGCTTTTCCTAAAAATCATTGCTGCATATCATTATTAAATTTGGGTCCTTGGGGAAGGGTTAAGACCCTTTAAAATTGATTTGCTTCAAAAATAAGCAAAATAAATAGGGTATAACAAATCCTTCTATTTTTAACGATTTTTTTGCGTTTTTAGGGGGGTAATCACCCCTTAAACCTATCCAATTGTTATGAATATCCATATTTTATTAATTTGAACCTTTCTTGTCCCCTGGGGTGCAATTTGAAGACTAAGGCAATGTTTTTTGACCCTGAAAATCGAGTTCAAAGTTATAAAGTCGTCGAAAAACGTAAAAAGGGGGAGGGGCTGTTCCCCGAAAATTTTGACGTGGTGGAGAAAAACGGGGGTCGGATTTGGATTCAGGGGACCATTTTACACAAGAATCTGCTTTTGTTGTGTCATTTACATTTTGACCCTATTTTTTTGTCGAGTAGTGTGATATAAGAATCAACACACAAAAAATCATTCGATTATAAAATGGTCGAGCGACCACCTTTGGATCACTTGATATGGATTGACCCTATACTAAGTAATATGTTCTGTAGTCATAAATAGTCCTGCCACCTAGAACATTTTTTTGACGCCGTGCGATATTGTGACAAATGTTATGGAAAAGGGGTTTTCCCCCTTAATATTGGGGGTGATGGAAATTCATAAACGCTGAAAAAACGTTTTGTATCAAATCTGTTTGACTACCATTCATATTTCAACTTTCTTTTCGAAGTTTTCGACTAAAAAGACTATAACATGCTTACGTGATATTTCAACAGTCCCTTAATTTAAACCTCAAAGCTGGTCTAGCACTGCTGGCCATGGGGGCATGCAACAACAACAACAACAAACCTCAAATCTTTAACTACACTCAAAAAGAAAATTAATCCTTTAACAAACCCAAGCACTACATCAGAAACCTCGACTTCATCTCTCTATTCCACAAGAAACAAGGCAGGGAAACGTATCAGAACCATTAACCTCTCCAAGAAATAAATCACTATATATCCCAGGGAAAAACTGACAACCGTTCCTGACCAAACCATCGACCCGGCAACCACAATGATATGATACAAACCAATATATATCGGCCGAGCATTCGTAAAATAAATCGGTAGAAGTCAGAGAGCGAAAATCGAAGAGGGAAAAAAAGAAGCTATCTCGATTTCAAAGATCACATTTTTCGGTTGAGTAGGTGAGTTTTCTTTCTCTGAAGAGTTCATCTGTTCTTTTTTATCTTTTGCTTTCAACCCCAATTTAGACAGGTAATCTCTTTTTAGAGCGGACCGTTGTATCATTAACAGTCCATTATTGTCACATGTCATTCGTTTACCGAAATCGTTTAGTTTGCCTTTTACTTCATCCCAGGGATCAGGTTTTATCCTTGATTATTTCTTTTAGGTTCATTGAGTGAATGATTTTTTTTTCTAAATTGTTTAAAGGAGCAGTATGTTGAGAGAAATGTTTAAGAATTGGTTTGGCCATTCTCGTTTGGTGAATTTTATAAGTTATTTTTAAAATTCAAACTTCGTGAATTTCTATATATATAGTTCTGGCTAGTCTTCAATAATCTTACTATGATATGTTTACTAAATTTGTGCCTAAATAGCTAAAAGTAAAAGTTTAATTTCATGGCTCTCACTAATTCAATTTTAATATAGAAGATCGCTAAAATCAAAAGATATTTACTAAATTTACTGTAAAGAATTAAAAAGTAAAAAAGTGTGACAGGTTAGATTGCTGAATTCAGTTTTATCTAGCTGTTCACAAATGCTTCAATGGAAGTATGAAAAACCAGAAGGAAGAGAAGGGAAACTTGAGATTAATAAGTGCTTATTTTTCCTCTTCCCATAATATTAAAGTTAATTTCATCATTGTAATTGTTGCAAATAATTCTTTTTCAAAAATCATTAAAGCTTATTAAAATCTTCTTCAATCATTACGCACACATTTATCTGAATTATGATTTAACTGAGGTGGAAACTACCAAAATAGACTTTCTAAAAATAAACCTCTAAAATCTAATAAAAGTCAATGTGTGTGTGTGTGTTTGTTTGTGTGTCTTCTACATTTTTCTTCCGATCTGCACCAAACTTGGTATACCTACGTAAAAAAACTCAAGAAAAACATAGGCTATTTTTCGAAAACTTTAATTGACCCCTTGACCCTTTTTATGGTCATTTTGCTGAAATAGCTTTATTTCTCCCCCAGAAGAGATCTGTTTACCCCATTGTTACAAAAAACATAATGCAAAATAACAAGTTTTTAAAAGAATAACTAGATATAAGTCTATTTAAAAATTATAACACTAATCTAAAATTATTATTAAATCAAATTTAAAATTTTAAAACTGGTAATTAACTATATTTTAAAATATTTTTATTTGAAAGTTCATCTAGCTTTTAAATAAAAAGTTTCATGCATTGCATTGCATTTTTTGCATTGTTGTTAAAATAGTCTCCATGGAAACTAAAATGTTAATCAAAAGATGATCATATTGTAGCTTTAAGAAAGTTGGTTTACAAAAAAAACATCTATGTAAAATGTTATAAAGTCCTTTCAACTAGAAAGATTGATTTTTTTCTTATTGCATATGGAATATTCATTTTAATTATTGAATGATTTCTATGAAAAGTTTATTAAAATTCTGTATAATTAATCACGGGTTCTAAATGGGCATATTTTAAGTAATTTTGGGATATTTTTTTCTAATTTTTTCTGTTTTTTATATGGAGATCATGAGGTTAAATGTAGAAATCTTTCAAAAGTTATATGCTTGACAAGTGGATGGATTTTACTATCTTTCACCTGGTAAAATAAGGTATAAAATATATCAGCTAGTATCCTATAAAGAATGGCGGCTAAACAGTTAATAACCGTTTCGTTGGTTGCAGATCACGTATGGAAAGTTACAGAAGTTTTTGTTGGTCGTTGGTTAAGTATGTTGTTTTTGTTTGCAGTGATAACCAGCTTACAGAATAATAACCTAACTTTACACACTCTTATTTTATAATATTAATTAACTTTCGGATAAATTACTTAATATTTGGTTTCTAGAAATAGTAATAATCATAGTCTATAGCAAACACAAAATAGTAATTTTAATGGTGTCATGTTTGTACCTATCGCGAGAAGAAAATATGATAAATACATATCTAGATTCATTCAATTTTAGCCAAAGAAACGATTTACGGGTTTCTATATTTTTCTTTTAAAAAATAGGCTCGTATTGAATCTTTATATTGAATAGTGTTTACTTAAATTGGCAACGCAGAGCGGAAAATCCTCGCATGGTATTCATTTTCAAATCATGGGAATGCAATAATTGAACCTTGACACGCACTCTTTAAGAAATGACAGCTAAAAAGCATTTTTCTCGCTTTCTTTCACACGCTACGAATCCATTAGAGCAACAGTGGTTGAAACTGTGTTTTTTTGCTTTTTCTGTATTCCATACCTTTTTTTGATTGAATATAAGTAAAAAATACTCGGAATTTTTCATCATGACACATTCCTATCTGTTTGAATGATTACCTGTAAGATTGCACTAAATACAATTTTATAGGGTTATTTTTAAAATAGTGACGCAAAATTTTTTTTCGTCCATTAAATTTTATGAAATACTTTAGCTCTATTACAAAAATAACTTTTATTGTACTTAACTTTAATTAAATGGAGAATTAAACAACATATATTAAAATATTACATATACAAATCGATGAAAACTCACAAATATATTTGACAAGAATAAAAAATATTTTAATAATACTACAGCAGCATTCGAATTGTTATGTGTCAAAACACATAACAATTTTGAACGGGAGATAGAGGAATTTTACTTAAAAATATGTCAGGAATATTAGTCGATACTTCCTTTTAATTTTTACGTATCAAAGAAAAATTCATCATTATAGAATAAAACAGGACATTCTTATTAAACCGTTTTTTAATGTATATCCCTTTTTTTAAAGTATAACTTATTCAAATTAAAATAAAAGGAAGCACATTACCTAACACATAATTAGCCGCGAGCACGTAGCCAAGTTGAAAAAAATAGCTCATTATATTTTAATCAAAAATAGGCGCTACTCCCTATGAAATATGCGTTCATGGGCAGTTAGTTTTACATAAGATTTTTTCACATGACTGTAATATTGGAGTTAACATAATAAGTATAAGGGAAACGCAGAACTCCATTAATACTCATAACATAACATTCTTACTTCCAGCTTAGTTAATTCGACCCCTTAAAAGGCGGCCTCCCTAAAGTTAATGACACCAAACTATACTTAACGAAGCATCATAAATTTAAATTAGTAGGCCAAAAATCTTCTGATTTATAGCTTCGGGCAGAAGAACATGGGAACTAACGACTCCCTAACTTGGAACGAATTCAAAAGATTAAACTTTTTATCGTTCCCAAAGAATCAAAATAAAGACCGACGAAAACCCTTCCCTAAGCCAATAGAGATGTCCAACAGTAATATACGTCAAGTACTAGACAAATAGCAGGCATCTTCAACAAAGGCCGCGGCACACAGATCTTGAAAGTCTGATCACGTCTTGGGCTCATCCTTTGTGAAACTTCCCTTCTCCCCCTATTTTTGTCTGCTGGTGGTTTGATCCCCTTTCCCTGGTGTTTCGGTATGAGATTAATGGATCCAGCTGTGCCTGTGTTGTCCATCAAAATATTAAGGACGTTTTATTATGCAGCACCTTCATTGCTGCGTGTGTTGGCTTCTGTAAAGACGTGTTAGGGCGATTTTGGAGGGATTTTTTTTGGGGGGGGGTTGATGGGTTTCATAATGGGAGCATGGGTGTTGATGGTTTTTGAAATATTGTCGGCTTTTGAGGTGGTGAAAATATTGTTGAGGTGGTGTATTGTGGGAAGTTGTAATTGATATTAATGTGAGTTGAATTGCTTTTGGTGGGATAATGATTGTGCACTCTTATTTACTGAATTCTGAATGAAAATAATCTGTATTGTTATTTTGGAATATAAAGAAAATACTTCTTACAGCGTTTTCACATATTATGATCTTCCAATAGATAAAACTATTTAAAAACAGTATTAAATTTTACTGTGAGTAAACTTTTAAGATTCCATTCAATTTTGGTAACAAAGCAAGTGCAGTGCTTCATGTTATTTAATAGGTTATCATATTATCCCAATGCTTAATATCAGTGGGTTTAGCGTAATTTTTTTCTTGTACCCCTTCTGAAAAAAATATTAATTTACAAACCAAAAATCTTTTGCAAAATGAGAACATATTTTGGAAAGATTTGATTTCCATTAAAATAAAATAAGATTTCTGATATGCACTCAAATAGAGGCATTTGCTGCAAAAGCGAGCTCATAACTCCAGTGTAAATTTGTTGGAGTTAGTTCGCTATCGCTACAAGCCCTTCAATTAGTAAAATAACTCAAAATGTCTCAATACGAATACAGAAAATTCCATAAAATTAATTTTCTCTTTCTACAGGGTGTTTCATATCAGTGTTTCATTACTTCTAGGAGGGTTAGAGTACACCTAGACCAGTAGGAACGGGGGGTCAGAAATGCACCCCTAGCGACCTAGGGGTTTTTATAAATGGGCATGGGAAGTTGAAAAATCCACAGTGGAAATTGACACGTAACCTTTTAAGATGGGATTAAAACCAGCAAAATCGTTCAATTTCTGGTATTTGTTATACATAAAAATCATATTAGAAGCTGAAATTTGAGCTGTTTAATTGGTTTTATTGAATAAATACTTGAATCGATGATTTTTATTCGCTCTTAAAAGGTTCAATTTCCACAGAGAATTTTTAACTTCCCATGCCTACTTATCAAAAAACCCTAGCTATTTTGGGGTGAATTTCCGACCCCCCATTCCTGTGTGATTCCGGTCTTCTAGGTGTATCTTAAACCTCCTAGAAGTTATGAAACACTTGTATGAAACATGGGCGTAGCCAGGGTTCAACTTAGGGGGGGCAAGCAGGATCGACTTTTTATATTCGTGGAGAACAATTTTAAAGCTCCGTGAGAGAGGGCCGGAAAATTTCAACGGGAGGCTGGGGGACCTCCCCCAGAAAATGTTTAGAAATTTGACCCTAAGAACATGGTTTTAAACTGTTTTTTTGGTACACGTAAAACACAAATTTAAACACTCATTCTTAGGTAAAATTTTTATTTTAATGAACTTATTATTATAAAAAGTATGAATAATCAAGGGTTAACACTAAAGGGGGGCAGAAAAATTTTGAAAATTTTACCCTAAAATACTGGGTTTTAACTTAACTAAAAGTGAAGTATAAGTTAATTACTCGGGACTTAAGGGGGGCCTTCCCTGCCCCTTCCTGCCCCCCCCCCCCTTGGCTACACCTATGATCTGAAACACCCTGTATAAAGAAGTTGTGTATAGTGTAGGATGTAGTACTTTCTAAATACCGCCTATTTCAAACGAAAACACACCGACTTCACCTCACGTTTTCTCCCTCAATGTCAGACTCACCTTGACTTCAAAACAATTTAGTATCACTCCATACTTCCTCGACAAACTGAATCACTTACAAAGGAGGAAAAAAATTCTCTCCCAGGCACATGCTTAATGAAGGCTCGATATTAGAAGAGCCCCAAAGAACAATTTTCTTCCAGGCTTGGCTTGTTAACGAGCCCCGTATATTTAGCGAGTGGGTAACGAGCTGTCTCTAGGTTGAGTTGTTTTTCCTTCAAAAACTTCGGTGGGAGTTTGGTGCCACTGGGAAAAAAAGGATTCGGAAATGACTCCTTCGGTTTTCTTAGCTGAGAAATTTAATTTGTAGAAGGATGAAAAAAACTTTCGCAGGATCTTCTTAATGGGATAAACTTGTTACGTTGTAATTGTATGGGGGTAATCTAAAGTAATATGTTTAAAACAAAGGCGGTAGAGGGGGTTATAGCGTGTTTGGGAAAGGGCGAAGTCATTGTTGTAAAATGGGTGTTGTTGTGTCTATGTTCATTATGATATAAATGAGTTTACACTGAGCCTATATTTGTGTACTTTTAACTCGCGAGGAAACGCGCCGGGCTGCATACAGGCATACTGTACTTGGATGGAGCCGAAAAAGAAAAAAAATGTTTTTCTTCTTCTGCCGAAAAAGAGAATGATTGACACCCGGTTGTCCGTACCAAAACGCTCCAAACTTAAAACGGGCTCTATCAAAGTACAATGCCCATACGTCGCCGGGCATGAGATACCCAAGAACTCGTATAAAGATTCCCATGAGCTTCATTTTTCAACATAATTAAAATTTAAAGAATTTGTTCATGAGCCGTCCAAGTATTACCTAAGCACCTAGGGGGTTCTTTGCTTATTGTTCCTGGCAAGAGGATAAGGAGGTATGAGTTATGCTTACGTAAGACATACAAGCAAAACAAACAACAAGCAAACATACAAGACAAACGTACAAGCACTGCATTTTTAAAAATATCTTGTTTCCTTCTTCTAAAGTTCAAAATAAAAATATGTTTTACAAAAAAATGAACAAGGAAACAAATATCAAGTTTCACAAGGAACATTTAAGGCTAAGTGTTCATGAAGTCTATAGATTTCTAGAATCTCAGCACTGTTGTATTGTACAAAATACAACAGTGTACAACATATTGTACAAAAAAAGAACAAAAGATGTCCGGCAGTTTTCTTACATAATTGAGTGAGAATTACGGTTTGTATATATCTTTGATAACAAAGGGGGTTGAAATATGTCCAAAAACATGCATACCTTATATTTGTGAACGGGCCTTCATCTTTTTTTTTCAGAAATGAGGCGTTTGCTATCAAAACCAGCTCATTCCATTTTTGGAAATTTTACAGGAGAGACAAAAAACTTCTCACGTCCACAGTACAAAAGCTAAATTACTTTTTAAAATTTTTAATTGTAGGTATAACCGCCTAGAATTTGATTAGTTTTTCATTTTCATTCCAGGTGCGTTACCTTGGGCGTAATTACACTGATTAGGTTTTAATTTAACGATTTTTAATGCTTTTTTCAGTTTTTTGATCAATTAAGTTGTGTGAAATTGGTGTTTTCCAGTTTACCAGTTAATATTTGTGTCTATACGAGTTTTAAATAAATGAAATCCACTTAACTTTTTCAAATGATCTGAAATTTCACAGTTGAGATCACAGTTTTCACCTTTTCATCTAATTTTGGATTGGAATGAGCTGTTTTTGAGCTATATCCCTTCGTCAGGTTAGGAAGAACCCTCTAAACTATCAAAATATGCAAAAAAGTGGATTTCAGAAAATAATGGAATGAGCTGGTTTTGATAGGAAACGCCTCAAATAAGCGATTTAAAGAAAATGCAGAGTTTTTAAAGCAACTACAGACAACGTTTCTAAATTCCCATCAGTTTTTTTTCAACCATTTTCTAAAATTTAAAATATAAAAATATAATAATTCAGGGTAAAAAGCAACTCTTTATTTCCATTTTATAGTTAATATAACCCTAATCGATGATAAATAAATACTTTGTATCGTTAATAACATGCTGTCAATTAGTTACAGATTAACATTAACAAAGTAATAAAATCCTTTCCTTGAAATTTTTCCCGTGCCTCTAATTTTCTCAAGATGTAACCAATATCGACAGTTCATTTCGTCCATGACCTTATTAAAAGCTTCCGCCACACAAAACCCACTGACGTGCCAACAAATTTTTAACGCATTCTTTTCCCAAAGCAAACATCTCCCAGTAAAACAACAAGCGAAGTAATTTAATCGCCACTTCAGAAATAATTTGAAAGTCCTCTGCTCTCTCAAAAGGCCTTAACAAACTATTCTCACAAACTATGCGTGAACACACTTTACCCGAAATAAAGCAACAAGCAGAAGCAGAAATGTCAATAAATCTGAGAAACCGAGCCTAGTAGTAGCAGCAGCAGCAAAAATTAAAGCAACACTAACAAAACAGTAAAGAGCGGACGGAGAAAAAAACGCTAAAACCGAGAGAGGGTTACGATAACAAATTCCGATCAAAAAGCCAGTGCATTGTAGCAGGCAACTTAATGTTTAAAACTCGCCTTTTTTCACCGCTTTGCTTTAATAAGTAAGCTCTCAGACCTTGTCATTAATCAGGAAACAATTATTAATTGTTTGGCGACCTTTTTTTCTTCTGTAGGCGCCTTTTGCTTTTGTTTCTTCCGCCCTTTTACCTTTTTATTATTGTTGAAGGACCGCTGGGGCGACTTTGAAAAATGAGCCTAAGTCCTTTAATTAGCCTATTTTAAAACAGAGGGAGAAAAGCTCCGGAGCCAATATAGAGATAAGGCAAAGGCAGTTAGAACCATTACTTGGCCATTGTTGGTGTTATGGGGGGTGGGGAAAGAACGGTGGGGCGTCTTTGTGATGATAAATTGTGAGTGTGCTTGGAATTATGTTCTGTTTGTTGTATAGTTGATCGGAGCTTTGTTTCGCTTTGGTTGGGGATGTGTAAGCTATTTGTTAGCGAACGCTTTTGGTGGTAATTAATGCTGGGATCATGGAGGAATAATGGCTGTGCTTCATATTTGGTAGCGTTTTTTTAGGAGAGGTTAAAATGATTGCTTGGTGGGGGTTTTATATAATGTGGTAATTGAATTAAATTGATTGGGGTATTTTTATTAGCTGTCTTTTGTCGTTGAAAAAGGGTAGGCGATTTTTGTTTCTTTTAAATGTAAATTGAATTTATTTAGAAAAAAATTGCCACATATCCTTGTTTCAATTCCGTTAACTTTCCCGTTAAATACCGACATGCTCTTTTGGACACCAAAAAGAAGAAGTATTGCTAAAATATTCCAAACTCCTAGATTAAAATGCTTAATTACATCAATACCTTTTCAGTTTATCATTAAAAATCAGAAAAATTGGTCGATATTTGTATTCTTTAAGTAGATTGATCCTTTAACAGTCCATTAACTCTTCTGGTTTTAAGGGGAAGCAGAACCATTTTTAACAAAATCTTTAAATCATTGTTATTTAATACTTCTTTCTATGTATTTTCTTCATGTAAAACAGATTTCAAACTCAAAGTATCTTAAAATTCAAATTTTATGAGTTTATTTAAAAAAATTCAAAAATTTTAGAAGTGATTTTAAAATGCTACTCCTCCTACAATAATCGACATATATTCTTAAAATTTGGTTTTCAAATACATCAAACTATGTGTAACAAAATTTGGCATCAATTTAAGGTTTATTGTGCTCTGAATTTGAAACATGTTTTTTTTTCTTGAATCACTAGCTAAAAAAGCAATAAAATGCTCAAATTCTAAATTCAGCAATTTTTATAAAATAATCTACAATGCTCATTGAAAAAACAAATGCCAACTTTTGTTTTGCATACTTTCAACAATAGTCAGGAAAAATTTCAAGAGATTTGGTCCTATAGATAAAAAGCCTTGTAGCATTTTAAACAATGAAACAGTGATTCCGAGTAAAAGGACTTTGAAGTTTCCATTAGCCATAGGGACCTTAATACTTTCACATATGAAATCAACCATAACTTGGATATTTTTCAATGAAAAGTTTTGAAAATTCGTAGGGTGATAAACAAGTGCATTTACATTAGTTTAAAAGAAAAATTTTTTTTCGAAATTTTATCAAAACATGGTACTGCGTCCCCTTAAGGTACATATGTGTATAAACAATTATAATTTGAATTTTCTTAGAACACATTGACTTAATTCGGTCTTTGACTGAAATAAGGTCCCCCTGAATATTCCCAGAAAATTCTTTTAAGCCAAAAATTCTGAGAATATCCCTAAGATGCCATTTCTCAAAGAAGAAATATACAACATTCTCAGGATAATGTTGAAGGCACCCTTCTGAGAATATTCTAGTTTCGCACCCCACACTAAACTATAATTACACTTTCCCAATAAGTAAGAAGAATATATCAACTAAACCCTAAAAACCATCATTCTTTAGATTCCTCCAACATTCACACTTCTTTCATTCCATCATAAACACCTCTTTGAACAAACCCAGGAACCTCTCAAGACGCTTCAACCCTCGCAAACCCATTAAAAATTTCCCTCCACCTCATAAATCATAAACGCATACACCTCGCGAATACCATCTTTTAACTAAATTATTCCAATGTTTCAATTCCATTGGAAAGCGATCCAAGGCAAGCCAATAATCCCTTTTGGACCTTCCCGCCCCAAGTTTCCAATAGGATTCAAATGAACATCTGGGGCGTTATAGGATCGACAGGGTTTTAAGCTCTGTGCTAAGCAGCCCTCCGGCAAAAGGCACTTAACTTCTCGGACGGAATCAGCACATTCTGGAGGAGCCAAATGGAGCCGAAATTCCCTATCTCTTAATTCAACGGCGAAGATGCGATATTTCAGCAGGGCGCATCTTTTGGATCTGATGGATTCGGCTCGTTTAACCACCTTTGGTGTTCTCCTTGTTATACAAAAGGGATGGCTGTGATTGGATTATTCCTTTCAATAACGAACCGCCTGAGAATGCCGTTGAATTCCATGTTAAATTTGGGACGGCTAGGATAGGAAGGGTTAAAGAGAGGCCGCGTTTCGGAGGGAAGAAAATATTGTGCTTTCTGATGAGGTGGATGTAGAATTCTTATGGGAATATGTATGTGCTGCACTGGCGAATATTTCCTCTTTTAAAAATATTTGTTTCTGATTCGAATTTGAACGGGACATAAAGAAAAATCCTATTAATATGTGTATGTGTTTAAATCACAGCATTAACACCAGTATTTCACTCTTAGGCTTCGCTAGAGTTTTACAACGGTCAGTTTTATGGCCCCACTTCCTTTATGGGGTCAATAAGCAAATAAAAGTAAACCCTGTTCGGAAGCGGGTGCAAGTGAAATCCCCAAACCACAAAAAGAGATCAGAGCCGTAAAACTGAGGGTTGTGAAAGTTTATCCTCACCCTTAAGGTCCACTAAATTTTTTTCGGGCTGCTGAGCTGAACATGTAAGGGTGATTCCAGTTGTGTATTAAAATATTTTCTTCAGTAAAAAAAGTGAGAAATTTACCGAGCCTAAATTAACCAAAGATTGGTACAATTACTATTAAAACACATTTATATATAACTTTTTTTCTATACTTAATCAAATATTATTCATTAATTCAACAAAAAATAAATTTAGGTATATTTATTTATTTTATAAATATTTTTAAACATTAAAATTATAAGCTCTCTCTTATAACAATAAGTACTTAATTACTTAGTAGAAATTATCAACCAAATCACTGATCACTTGTCATCATAACTAATTATCAATTTAACTAGCAAGCAGAAAAATTACATATCGCATATAGCGATAGACTTGATGTTCAACCACCAACTTCATTAAGATTGAAAGACAGGTCTTTAAAGATATTCCGACTCAGAGCCTCTACTTCACCTCTTAATCGATTTTATTACAAACCCATGGCCTAGAAAACCCGTCTAACGCTGCTTGGAATTTACAGCTTGAGTTCAGTTTCGGTTCTAAAATGATCTGCATCGTTCTCGTCTAAAATTTATCTTATGCATAGAATTAAATATTAATTGAAAGGGGCAAGAAGCTTTTTTAAATGTGGTAAGAAGAAGGTTTTAATATTTTATGTGGACTAATTAGGAAATTGGTTATCCTGTAAGGGAATTCTAAAGCGAAATTTTAAAGGATTCAAACTTGTCCGTCAAAAAAAGGCAAAATTCCCAAAGATCTTAACCTTTCTGTATCATTACTCTTCTAATAGCCCGACGTACTGGCCGAGTGGTTAGAGCATCTGACAGCGAAGCCTTACGTCTGGGGTTCGAATCCCCGTTTGGCATGGATGTTAGTTTCTGTCCTTGTGTGTGATGAATGATTGTGGCCCCCCTGTAAAAAGGGGTTGTGCGAGCGAATGCGTGTGTGTGGCGTGGGCAACAGTACTTCACCTCCGTGGCTTCGGTCCACAGGTTCCCACTGGGTAACGCGAAAAAAGTACGATTTACGGCATGTCTGTTGGTCAATGAACTCTGTTATCCGTAACTGTTCAATGAGGAAGTTGCATGATTTTTTTTTGATTTTTTTAATCGATTCCTCTTGCAAAAATAAGCAACTACCCTAAATTTGAGGCCGATCGAGAAATTTTTTGATTGTCAAAAAAATTAACAAAAATCCCCTTTTTAAAAGCGCGCGAAAACGCCAAGAGTTTGGATGTGACGTCATCTTATACTAAACATTGTTGTAAAGCAATGGAGTTGATGGTATTATTGTTGACGTCATCTTATAGTTTAAACAATAAACGTTTTCAGTCACGTGTTTTTTTCTCGACTTTTAAATTAAAATATTTAATTACCTGTACATTTTTTTGAAAAACTGATTAGATATTTCATTTTACCATACAAAAAACCATACGGAACACTTGTTTGTTTTTGAAAAATCTGACACATGCAACTTCCTTATTACCTGCCACTGGAAAAAAAAAAACTTTTTTAATAGAGGTAGTGGATAGATGGGATGCGTTGCCTGAAACAATTGTAAATTCAAGTGGGGTAAACGAGTTCAAGAGGAAAATTGACAGATACTGGGATTCCGGTAGTTTGGGTTAAAAAGACTGGACCAACCTTGCTGGGCTTACGCCTGTAGTTGGTTGACTTAATTTGTATTTGTATTGGCTACGGGTTTTATATTTTCTTCAAATCATCAAAAAATACAATTACTTTTCTTATGATTCTTGAAAAATTCTTTGATGTATAATTTAGTGTACTTTAACGATTGAAATTCTTGCACGCAGAGCAACAATGCGTACTCTTCTATCTAAAGGTGTTGGAGTTTGATTATTGTTGCTTCAAGCACCTCAGTTGAGAATAACTAGTATGTTAAAAAAATGATTTTTAGAAACACGTGCTTTTATTTAGTTGTTTTGAAAAGTAAAAACATAATTTTTGGTTAAAAGAATCTTAGTAATTTCTGTTGACAAATCAAAGTGAGGGCATTGGTTATTAATGATTTATTTTACATAAGAAAAGTAATAAAAGTTTAAGATGATAATTTGCGATGCTTTTTGTATTAGAAAATGTAATATATATTTTTTAAATAATATATATTTTAAATAATATATATTTTTAATGATAAATATTTTTTATAAATAAAACATAGCTTTTTCAAATTTAAGACTTAATTTTTTTGCTATTATTACCATAATTAACTGCATAGTATGTTAGAAAGAAATTAACAGAAATCTTAATAAAAATATTTTGAGCTAAAAATTTTTTGTTATAGACTGTCTAAAACATCCTAAATACCTAGAAATAAATATCCCTGAAGTAGACGACGACATCTAAAATCAAACACATTCTAAATATTAAATTTTAATTTATTTAAAATTATCTCCTGATTCCAATATAAGCTTTTACTTTCCCACAAAGTTTTTTTCAGTTGATTATGATATGTTTTATTACAGAAAGCTTCTAACAGGGTGACTTCAAGCGTGCCTCTGGGAAATGGGGGAAACACGGTTTTCAGGGAAGCACTAGGCTGAAAAAAACAAGAGCTCATTCTTTCAAAGCGGAATTATAGTAAATGCTGAGGCACGCGTGACATCACAATATGTTTTAGCTCAGACAGAAAAGAACCTATTTTTAATTGAATAAAATGTTTTTTGGAGGTTTTAAGCCATTCTGAATACATTAAAAAAAGTGACTGCAATTTTCCATTCAACAACCCCAGCGGCCTAAAATGAAATGGGGGAATTTTGTAAGAAAATTTTGTAGGAGGGTTGAATAAATTATTTTTTTAGGTAATTCTCAAAGTAAACTTACGGAAGATGACAAAGTCTGCACAGAAGATGACCCATAGTCTTCACAGTGCACATGTCTATGTTATGCTGATTTCAATCAAAACATTTTTATCGTATGACACATTTATGTCTTAGTTGAAAACAAAATCCTTTTATTGGTATATAAAGATGAGATAGAATATAAATCTTTCCAAAAGGTGATAAAAATAATGAACCCCAACTTAAACGTCTCATTTGATTGATACGTATAAACAATGTCGGCCTTATTGTTGATTCATCTCATTGTCAGCCTGAATGCATTGTTGACTTTTGTGAGACTCAAACTCTGTTATATTTTAAACAATGCATATACAATTTGGCCATGGAAGTTAGCTACCTAAATAAATCTTAAAATACAGTCAATAGCATGGGTAAAATAGGAAAACTCACATTTTGGTTCTTCTTGGTAATAGGTTTGAAGACATGCAAAAGTAGTGTTTTTCATATAAATAAAAACAGTACAGTCTATTCTAGTAAGTAAATTAAACAAACTTTTGTGTCTTTCGGTGCTAAATAGCTAGCAGCTAAGGGTAGATACTTCAGATAGGTTTATTAGCTTTTTGTGGAATGTTATTTAAATAAAAATGAACAATTGTGAGATAAAATAAATGGCAGACTTATATTGGAATGATTTCGAACTTGAACTCAGTTGTTATGATCTGTAAATCAGAGAGAGGCTTGAAGGATGTCCAAAAGTTTCAAACTATGGAGAGCACATAGAAATGATATTTTTCTATCATCAGATTGGACAACTTAATTTCGCAGTTAGCACCAAGTACATATATGGAATCTACACTCATTTCACCTAAAAATGACTTTAGATTATACAGTATACAACCTTACAGAACAACATGTTACTATGATCAGTGAACCTTTGAGCACTTTCTGTATACTATTCCATAACTTTGAGGATGAATAAAATTTTTGAGTACAACTGTATTTAGTCATACCGTCTGAAGATATATTTTGAGTGATAACAATATTGTTTCGATTGTTATGGGAATGGATTTTTCCATTCCATTTCAAGAGCGACATGATTCCTAAACGATAAACAAACATTTTGTGCAGAATCTGCGTGGCTATCATTTGGTCTGTACTTCTTTTCACAGTTTTTGTTTATCAAAGTTTTTCTCCTGGCTGTATGACTATAGGTGGAAGTCTTGAAGTTACTCAGTTTAACTTTTTCATACGGAATTTAAAAACTCCCGGTTTGCAAATTTGGTGTAAATATCGCAACCACAAAGTTAGGAACGCCAATCTGCTTCTACTAGCTTAGATAAAAGCATATATTCAATTTTTGTACAGAATAGGCGATTCTTCAGATCTACTTTATTTCAACAAATCTATTGGGAAATAGGATTGATTTTTTCTTTGATATGGTAACCAGCATCACCCAGACACGATGAAAATAACAAAAAAAAGCAGATTGGCGTGCTTGGCGTTGTGGTAGTAATATGTAAAAAAATTCTCCTGATTACATGGATCAATTCAAATTAATGCTTCCATATTATAACGATTACAAAAAATTTCTTTATTTTTCAGATAACACAAGCAGTGAAACATTTTCCCACAATGAAACAACTTTTCAGAATGATTCAGCTAACCACTTAGTAATCTGGACAGAAACTCCAAAGCACCACAAAGTAAAAAGAAGTATTTTGCTCTACAGTACGTATTTCTACCTTGTTTTTCTTAAATATAAGCCAGTAATTTCATCCCAAACATTTTGTTTGATGATATAATTAATTATATTACTCCAGATATTTCCAGCGATTTTTTCTTGAATTTGTTTTGATGTGATAAACTGCGTTGTGCTGAAAGGATTTTAATTTTATCAATCCTTTAAACAAGATTGTCTTTAATTAAATTGTGATTTTATTTAAAGCTTCTTGGAAGTTTAAGGACTTTAAATTATTATTGAAACTATTGAAACTGATAATTGGTACCTGATCTAATTTTCATCAAGCATTACGAAGGTTCTAACAAGGTTTATAAAGCTTTACATTTTTATATGAGTAAACTGTTTTGTTTCCTTGAAATTCTGCGGCTCTTCTTCGGGTTTAACCCAAACAAAGGAATTACTTAAAGGTGCTATTTTCCAAAATTTGGATGGACGTGGAGACCCCCAAACCCATAATTTTTCACCCTCATTTTAATGCGACGTAACACCGTTAAAAATAATTTTAAAAAATTTCAAATATATAAATAGTTTTCTTACATCTCCAACGTAATTTACAAAATCTCACGTCTCGTAATTTTCGTACTCCTCCTCCTCCTTTCTTCCCCACCAAACAAACATTGAGCTCATCGTGCCTATAATTCCTGTAGCTGTCCTGTAAAATGCTCCCTCATGCCAGCACTGGATCTTATTTTATAATTTGTATTAACTTCTTTTTTCTCTACTCTCTCAAAACAAAAGTATGGTTATCACCCTGAATGGTGAGAAAAAGTAATTCCCCGACAGAGGATGGACCCTAACACGTTTAACCATGGCCTAAATTGGTAATATTTTACAGAACAGAAAACGCTGAAGATACAAGTGCCGGATGCCCCACTGTTCATAAGCTCGGGTCAGGAAGGCGTCGGAGGGGAGCACGGCATGCCCATCTCTGTAATGCTCAAAAGTCCAGAACATTCCCTCAAGACCCTCCCGCATTTGATCAAAGCACTGAAGGAGAGCACTCAACACGCGAATGGCCAAGAACACCCCCCGGAACATAACGGAAATCATCAACACAGTTCAGGCATGAACCCCCCAGAGCAACAGAATGCAGGTGGTCCGGCGAAACATCACATCAACAGTCAGCATATGCTCAACAGCGAAGAACACTCAGAATTCAAATCCATAGCATCACAATATGAAAACCAAGGTGGTCCGGAATCAGCCAAAATGATGAACGGAGAACCGTATCATCATCCGAAACATCCAGTTCCGATGGAAGGACGATTCCCTGGCTACCCAAACGAGCCTTCTCACGGACCAAATGAACCAATTCCCGCAGCAAATCATCACTATCCAATGTATCCTCCTCATAACGGCCAAGAAATGTATCCCCCTCCTGAACAGATACCAGTTGATCATCAGCAGAACATAAACAGAGTAGGACCGGAGAGGATTCCGCCAGGTGTCGAAGAAACTTTGAATCCAGGGAACCATTGGCGTGGGGGTGGTCCGAAAGAATTTGATTCCATTCAGAAAGAATCCTCCAACATAATATCGAAAAAGATAGTGGAAGACAAAGTGATACCTTTGAAACAGAACTTGGGTAAAAAGGATGGGAACAAAAACGTGGTTCCAGAGTCTTTAGAGGAACCTAAGCTTGACTCCATTCAGGACTTGGCAAACGGAGCTATGAATTTCCAAAGCATCAAGTTCGTAAAAAATTCATGTAAGTGCATAATTCTTTAGTATTATTGCCTAAAATTATATTTTAGGGTATAAAATTAACGGCTGTATTCACCACTAACTTGACCTCAGGTTAACTTGGAATCGAGCTTTTTCGAAAACTATCTGATTGGCTTAAAACTTGTTTCCTTTTTTTCATCCACCAATTAGAAGTTTTTATTCCTGGTTAACCTTAGGTTAGGTTAGTGGTGAATACGGCCGTAAGTATTATACAATACAGGGTGATTCTGAATTCAACATCAATATTTTGGGGGGAGGTAGAAGGGACCTAGACAAGTATATTTCAAATAGGAATGGAGGGGTTGCAGCCGCATCGTGTTAAAGAGCTAGGACCTAATGTAGTGCGAGAGCGTTACAAAAGGACGTTTTGCCAAGGCCCGTGTATCGAAACAAAACACAATAGAATGAAAAAAATTATTGCATGAGGTACAGCAGTATCCTTACTACTTTTACCATAAATTTGATAGGAATTGGACAACATGCTAAACCGTGGGGTGAGTTTTAAAACGCGCAGTATTAATCTTTTAGCCAAAGAATGGAGTTCCCTTAGTGTATTGGTATTTAGAAAATTGATGATAGGGGAAGGCATTTTCAATGATCATGCAATGTCCTTTATTTGTTTAACTGTATGATCATTGAAAATGCTTCCCCGAGTATTAAGAACAAGAAGCTGTATAAGCGTAAGCAGTTGCGAACACGTGTTCCTAAAAAATATTGTTTGTCATGGGATGACATACCTGCATGTTCACATTGGCACCAATCTTTTGACATTCAGTATATAGGTAACTTTTTCTTATGTGGAACCCACATTGTGGGTTTGTGGGGAAACCTTTATCGGGGGAAGAGTTAAATCTCTCTTTTGAAAGAATAAAACTGAAATGTTTAAAGATAGCAGATGGGTGTTGCAATTCTAATATATTTTAGAGTTCAAACCCCTCGGAGCTAACATCAACATTATTAAAATATTGCCAAGTTGTTTTGGATGCGAAATATTATGGACATCACCAACAATTTCGAACTAACTTATAAAAATGTATAATTGAATCGTCAGTTTGAAGAAGGGAATGTCCAAAAAATGACAAATTGACTTTTTGTGCTCAAAAAATTCTCCAAGCTTTGCTTTACACATGGGTGAAAAGAGGGGGAACATAACTAAACTCTATAGGGAGATATTGTCCCTTAAAGTTGTGAAATCGATGTCCATTTATTGGATTTTTTAAGTTAATTTGGAATAAAATTTAGTTTGTCTTTCTTTTCATACTATTTGTGCTGTAAACTAAGTTAAAATGAAATTTTCTTTTAATTTAAAATGTGTTCAAACTTTCTTTTATGCAGGGAATGTTTATCTCCATTCATATTCACTCACTCCATTGATACTGCTCTAATAACTCAGTTTCACTATAATTTTGAATTTTATTTGTCTTATTCCTTTTATTTCACCCTTTTGTGGTGTAAACTAAGGAGAAATATAATTTAAATGTGAATTTAAGGGTTTTTTAAGATTTTTCATCAGAAAAATTTCATAAGGTTGAAGAAGGGAATAAGTCCATCAACTTATTTTGACTGTAAAATATTTTTGAATATACTTATAATTGTTTTGATGGTTGCTCTGTTTTATAAATAGGGTTGTGAACTTCCAGTACAAATTTGGTGATTATACAATGAAAATTCTATTACTTATACAGTTTTTTTCGATTTTCTCAAAACTTGGTTTTTGGACTTATTCCCTTCTTCCAACTATATCATTGACAATAGCAAACATTTGGCGATCCCTAAATACTTGGCGTCCATAACGACTTGGCGATATTAAATAGGACAGTTAATGGAATTGAACCAAATATATCATTGTACATCCTCAAGAACACAAGAACAAAATTAATTGTTCTACATGCAAGCAGTCATTGACATTTCACATAAATTGCCCCCTAACCTCACTATTTAACACGTTCACGCCGGCGCGGTCCACCGGTGGCCCGCACCAGAATGCCTTAAGGAGGCTTTACACCACGCGGTTTGCGACAGCGATTCTGCGATTTTCTGCAATTGCGAGGACCGCAGTAACTCTCGAAAGATGGCGCTGTTCAATCAAGGGAAGAGGGGTCAATTTTTTCGCGAATCGCATGTCGCAGAATCGCTGTCGCAAACCGCGTGGTGTAAAGCCTCCTTTATCGGTTGGCGCCGCCAGATGAAGCACATCATGAAGCCGAGCGCCGCCTCCCAGCGAAAAACATGAAAATCGGCCCCGGCGTGAACGTGTTAAACAAAATTCACACAACAGAGAGATCCCGACACGAATAGTTTTATTTGAAGTAATTTATTCAAATTCAAAAATTTTTTCTCGCTACAATATTATGCATGCATCTGTTTATAACTGATCATCAAATAAACGATTTTTTTACAAAATCGTCAGGCTAGGATACAGAGTACTAGAACAAAGAGTCCGTGGCCATAGGCGCTAATGGAAATCGAAAAGTTGGATGGATATGGGGCTGTTTTGGCGCTGAGATCGCATCTACGTCACGGGAGGCGAAGAAAAAAAGCCTGATTGATCGAGAAAAACTTTTTCCTTCTCCTTCAAAAATAGCAGATTGAGTGACAACCAATCACAGGTTTGGTTACCAAGATGTACTGCGGATCTCTCTGTCAATCATTTATATTTAAAGTTCCTCGTGGCTCCCTCACATCCATCCAACTTTTGAAATTTCGTTTTGGACCCTCTGTTAGGATTTTTCTCTGTGAGCTAAGATAGATATCGCACATTTCACTTGATGGATATTGCTACAAAATCCCATCCATGCGTTTTACTTCACATAGGGATACTTCCACCGGTGAACAAAAAAAATCATCCTACCAACTTGGAAAATGGAGACTATAGGCCATACAATAATGGCCTTCCGGCTCCACCCCATTCCAAAGGTATCAATAATCCAGGTTACGAAGCAAAAGCATCGGATTCCAGGAATTATAATAAACCCTACTCTGATCTAAATGTGAACCATGGACCTGGGGACAAATACGTGATGACAGACACTGAACAACCGGAAATGAACTTTGATGACAAAGGAAACCTGCTATTTCTAAGTAAGTTTTTTTTCAACTTTTAAAGAGTTTTTAGGATCTTGTTGTGTACTGTGTACGGAGATAGATGTATGAATATGTCGTAGACAGATCGTGAACTGTCTAGACATTTCATGAACTGCAGCCAGATCGTGTAATGGTTGATCAGTTACACGAAGTGGCTAAAATGTCTAATAGCTGTTTTGCCGATAGTGTAATATCTAGGAGTAATTGATTATAAGGTACAGCTCCCGTCAAAAAAAACGTTACATTGCTCCATCGATGGAACGGGTGGGGTTGCTGGATTTGGCAATCAATTCACAGTTTGGCGCATCTCGCTTTTTTTCCGTTTTTAGAAATGAAACTTTTAAATTACATTCACCAGTTATTTGGAACAAGAGTTGGGCGCAATCAAACTACATTTCTAATCTGATTGAAAGAGTATAATCTGATTACTTTTGTTGTTTGATAACATTTGGAATTTTCAATCTAACTACATATGTAATTGGATTGAAAATATTCTGATTACTTTT
Organism: Tetragnatha versicolor; assembly: GCA_024610705.1. Lineage (NCBI taxonomy): Eukaryota > Metazoa > Arthropoda > Arachnida > Araneae > Tetragnathidae > Tetragnatha > Tetragnatha versicolor. Next base: position 72,649,685 of record JANDEH010000002.1, read on the forward strand.
TTGGTGAAGTTTTACGGATTGATTTTATCTTAGTTGGCAAAGGGGAAGGGAGGGGGTCAGAAATGACCAAAAACAAGGTTACGTAATATAGTCTTATAGTGATCACGGTTAATATTATCAATCGGATTATGTTTAGAAAAACACTGATCCCGATCACTAATATTTAACTTAACGTATAATGTATCGTTTTATGTGATCAATATATCTCTTAATGTTTTTGAAATATGGTGAAATAACTAAAACACAGATTAGGTTGATTTAAAAAGTTTAAGTAGAATAATTTATTGATTTTAAAATTACAACAATAACAACTATGTGATAGACCTGTTCTCATTTTGTGACAATCACATTGGAGTCGGATGTGATCGCATTGTCACTGGGACTATGATAGATGTGTCCGATATTTTTGATCAACAAATGTGATAAGTTATTAAATGTGATAACGAGACCAAGTGATGCATATGACATCGCATGATGATCACGATTTGCCAAATCACTTTTTAACTCACAAGTTTTTTTTTCTCATAATTTTCAGAATTGAAATAAAAACGTTTTTGTCAACAAAACCCCAAAGTTTAGGGCCAAGTTGGTGGCAATCCAAAATTTGGAAAATTGTAAAAGAAAAATATGTATTTGTCGATCAATGGTTTACAAGATCCTGATTAAAAATTGGAAATATTAAATGAGAGACGATATTTTTAACCAAATAACGCGACTGAATATTACCAAACGAGGATAAATGAATTTTTTTACAAAAAGTTTATTTTCAATCCTTTAATATCTAATCTACTTTACATAAAATCCCCTATGATTTAAAAGGGGAAATCGGATTCTTAACTTATTTATAAAGCACTTTGTGTTTGGTAAAATACCTTAAGAAAATTATCCTTTGAATATTTAGTTATCACGCAAATAATTTTTCAAATGAAACTTCACCGATCGTTTATTTTATTGAAATTCAAAAATAAATAGAAAATGTCTGAAAAAACTAAATATTAACAAAATTTAAGTATTCCTACAGAAATGTGTTCTGCTTTTTAAAATCAGCAAAATTTGGAAAGCGGAAAGGCCTCATATCTTTTTAATTCAACTCGAAAACATTCAAATCCTTTCTGCTGCTGTGGTCGAAAAAGACAGGCGAGGGTTGCTACAAGTTTCGCCTTGGCGGTCGGATGATGGCGACCGTTTTCAGGCTTTTACCTCTAAATTTTCAAACTTTAACTTTGAGCCATGGCTTTATTTAATGACCAAATTAAATGAAACTTGGTATTTAGGGTTTAAAGGGTATGGTCTTTCATATGCGGGTATAAAAATTGGGGGTCCCCATGAAAAAAGTTGCACTTTATTTTGCGTTTCGTATGAAGACGGCCTCTGAGAGAAAAATAGTCAGTTAGTGATTTCAAGCTTACAATAAATCCTGAAAAATGACACCAAAAGCATCTTTCTAACCCCACCCGTTCACCCGCACATTCTACTGTAACGTTTTTTTTGACGGGAGCTGTACCTGTACCCAGTGATAATTTTAACGCCTTTGAGAGCGTATTTCACGCATTGAAAATAGGAAATAAGCTTTTAAAAACTAGTCAGGCATATTTTCACGCTTTGAATTTTTAACAATTGTTTTGCTTAAAAATGCATGGCACCCCACCGAAATCAAAAAAATTTTCCACTCAAATTTGTAACATTAAATAAATATTTCATTTATAATGCTGAATGTAAAATAAATTATATTATTTATAATATTTAGTATTTTCTACTTATATTAACAGATGCTAAAATTGTTAAAAACCAAAATAGCATCCTCATTTTTTCGATTTCAGTTTGTCCATTAAGATAAACGTTTTTGTAAAAAATTAGTCTCTTTATATACAGTTTACGATATTTCCGTATTTCACTCCTCATAAATGAATTTCACGCCTCCTAAAAAAGTCAAGGAGTATTTTTACTCCAAAAAAAATCCTAAGAATAGCACTGCCTGTACCTAATATGGACACCCTAAGGAAAATGTATTTTTTTCACCCCCTTGTACACCTCATAGGACTCCAAAAATGTATGACCACTATCCCTGGACTGTGGACTATCATTATTAAAATTAGCGACCTTGTAATTATTCTGGTTTAATTTCAATGATAAAAACAAAAAATGTTTGCAAGTGTCCATATTAGGAACAACCTGTCCCTATTATGGACAGGTAGCTACTTATTGACTTTCTACACAGGGTGTATGGAAGAACCACTCTTCCAAGGGATTTTAGCGGAGAGGGGATAAAAAATTATTTCTTAAAGTATTGCGGGAGGGGGGCACAGTAAATATCTTCAGAACATGCACTTGGTAATGTTACTTACGGATAGTATAATTAAGATGAAAAATACATATAAACATTAATTTATTTTGAATTAGCTAAATAAACTAACATAAAACAGATAATTATTTTACAAACTTCTTAATCTGAAGATTCACTTGCTGTATTTCCAATGTGGACATAAGGTGTCCATAATGGGAACAGGGCGTAGTTTTACTTAATCTTGTAATACATAAACAAAGAAAACATTTTTCAGCAACTAAACACTCCCCTTTTTAATATTTAAAGTAATTTTACAATAAGTAATAAGAATTTAAACTTAACCTGTAAATACGATCAGCACACCATGAAAACACAAATTTCCTTCAAAATGGTGAACAGCCCGCTTTTTTGCACTTTCCAGACTAAATTATCTTTTAAACTGCTTTTCTTCAAGAACCTATAGTGCCAACTCTCGATCAAGTTTCTTACTTTTTAAGATATTGGGGGTGTCCATATTGAGAGCCCCGTCCATATTGGGTACAAGTACCTTATTGAAAAGGAATGAACTAAAAAAAGATATGATAATACTTAAAGCAGCTATTAGACATTTCATGAACTGTCTAAAAAATTTAGACATTTCATGTAATTCTGGAACACTACACGATCTGTCTAAGGCTCAGTTGCATTTCATGAAATGTCTAATTTCACGATTTGTCTACGACAAATATACTTATAAATCAGGCCTAATGCACAACTTAAACTGTGATGAGGGCCAAACTTTAACATTTTAACATGCTGCGGGTCAAAAAAGTCCATCAGGTTAGATCAGTGGTTCCCAACCTAGGGGCGATCACCCCCTGGTGGGCGATGTGTGTTATCAAAGGGGCGATAAAAAAGTTGGGGGATATTGGGGGGGGCGATAAGTATTCAAAGGGGGAAAATAAAATAGTACTGTACAGACAGACTGTATTCAGACTTAATGTACCAAAACAAGTTAAAACCCTGTTTCTTAGGGTAAAATTTCCAAAAACTTTCTGGGAGAGGACCCTCAAACCCCCCTTTTGTACTTGGAACTTAATTTTTCCAAAACTTTTTTTAAATTTAGTTCATCAAAATCAAAATCATACCTAAAATATATGGTCGAAATTCGGAAGAGGTGTGTCATAACTAGTTAAAAACCTGTTTTTTTGGAATCTTATTTCCAAAACTTTTCTGGAGGAGCATCCCCCGACCTAAAATTGCTTTATTAACCCTTTACTTTAAATTAAAATTAGACATACAATGAGAATAAAAGGGGGGCGATAGGTGTTAGTCAACCTCTAGAAAGGGGGCCACAAAAGGTTGGGAACCACTGTGTTAGATCTTCACTGGCCAAAATTCAGTCAACTACTTTCATTCTTTCTTTTACATCGTATTTTAAATGAAACGACTATTCCTACTGTTGACAATAAGGAAGTTGCATGTGTCAGATTTTCAAAAACAAACAAGTGTTCCGTATGGTTTTTTGTATGGTAAAATGAAATATCTAGTCAGTTTTTCAAAAAATTGTACAGGTAATTAAATATTTTAATTTAAAAGTCGAGAAAAAAAACACGTGACTGAAAACGTTTATTGTTTAAACTATAAGATGACGTCAACAAAAATACCATCAACTCCATTGCTTTACAACAATGCTTAGTATAAGATGACGTCACATCCAAACTTTTGGCGTTTTTGCGCGCTTTTAAAAAGGGGATTTTTGTTAATTTTTTTGACAATCAAAAAATTTCTCGATCGGCCTCAAATTTTGGGTAGTTGCTTATTTTTGCAAGAGGAATCGATTAAAAAAATAAAAAAAATCATGCAACTTCCTCATCCTCATTTTAGGTTTTTCATTAAACTTTTGAAAGCAGTTTCTTAACCTGACTGAGTCATACAAAATATTTTTCTTCTTTATTACTTTTTAAAAAAATTTAAAATTTTATAATCTTAAAATAAAAAAAAAAATTCCAAATAAAAGCAGCAAAACGGATTGCTGAAACACCTCGTACGTGTTCAAACACTAGGAGCTACTAGATTTCTATACTTTTAAGAATCAAAGTAAGTTTAAATCGACTTTTTTACAGAAAAACAGACGCTGGAGATCCTCGTGCCTAAATTTCTAATGAATTACACTCAGGAAGGAGCTACAACTGCGCATTATCCAGAAAACTACCAAATTAACCCGGCCGGCAATCCAACAAATAAAATATCGAGAGTTAACATGAAATACATCACCCAAAACGAACGCGACAAAGAGTATTTCATGCAGAGATATATGAACAAAAGGCGGGCGAGTAGAGACATCAAAGCCACGTTCTGGCACAATCGTGGACTGGAGGATCAACTTATCGCGAAAACTTCAAGTCCTACGGAAAAGCAGCGTTGAAAAATGTAGAGAACGTACGAAAATTTTCACAAATTGTTGAGAGATTGCTTTTAAAATATGGAATTCAAAAATAGAATATATTCAAGAGTTTCAATAAATATTTTTTTCAGTATATATACTTTTTATTTTCTTCCTCTAATTTTTTTGCCTCTTCACAAACAAAAATAAAACATGGAAATATTATTTTTTTACCAGAAAATACATGAACTCTAATTAACACGTTAAAAGGGATACACAAATTTTCCACACCCACAAAAAAGTGATGGAACTCAAGTTAACATAAAATTGATAATTTTTTTAAAATTTAATTTAATATAATGTATTTAAATTGCAGTTTAACATTATTTTGTAAATGAATTTTTAGTTTCTCTACTGTTTGTCATTTTTGTGTTAACAACAAAAATATCCATCAATAAGAAAAAATTTATAATAAATATACAATAAATACCTATTAAAACAACATACAAATAAAAAAGAACAAAATTTTGCTGCCTTTTGGAACTTATGCAACCAAAAGCCATGTGTCTACCAAGGACATGTAATTATTTTTTATTCGGTTTATATCTGTTACAAAATATTTCCTTTTAAACATGTTGAAAACTATGATTTTGAAGGATACTTTTTTTTATAATTTTCTTTTATGTGGTTATTCTATCGTATAAAAGTATATTGATAAGAAAACATTAAATGAAGGATCATCAATAAATTATTGGGTATATTTTCAACATTTATTTCGTATTGTCTTAAATTTCTTAATATGTATATTGCTTTGAATTATTTGAATTTATTATTGAAATTTCTTAAACACAATTTTCTACCATATCAAACAATTACTGTTTTGAAAAAAAATAATTCCTGATTACTAAAAAAAGTAGGTATAACAACTTTTCTAATATTAATGACATAAGGCGAATAATTTAAGCACTAAAAAGTACATTTAATATAATAAAAACGATAATCCGGAAAAAAAGGGGCAACAATCAGACAACCATGATTAAGTACGGAAATAACCCAATGATTAACAACCCCGTTTCGAATGGAATCCATTAAAAGGAGGAGCGCTTTCCTTTCGAATTTCTGGCGGAAGTCATTGTGGGGTGTTTTGGGGGTGGGATGCGACGTTTTCCTGTCGCTTGAGTGGGCCGAGAGGAAATTGTTTTAGGAGGGGAGAGATTAAAGGGAATGAATGGTGCAGCCATCAAACGTATGAAGATTCAGGGTATAGGGTTGAGTGCTATACTAGCATTTTTTGAAAACAGAAAAAATGCATCTTGACAGTTAAAAAATTAGGTCTAAATTCAAAAATCGGCATGGAAAGATTCAAAAAAGATTTAGTTGATTCATTATTTTAAAATTGCAATCGACAATCCCTTTGCATTCAGTCCATGATGCACAACCTTGATGGAGTTGCTGAAATCCATTTTTCTTATGTTCGGGGTCATAGTGGGGATCTCGGAAATGAAAGAGCAGACCAGTTGGCCAAAGATGCAACTTGCCTTGAAGTGATTGATCGGGCGATGTCGGTCCCTTTGTCTCACTGGAAATATGCGGCATGGGAGAAAACTGTTTTGTTGTGGAATAATGAGTTTTTGGCTTCGCCAAAAGCAATTTTGACTAAAAAAATTTTTCCATCTATTTTTCAAAGGTTAAAGTGTAAAAGTTTTTCCACCGATTTTAAGTTATCTCAAATTTTCACAGGTCATGGCAATTTCAATAGCTATTTATTCAGGTTTAATTTAGTAAGTAGTAATCTTTGTTCCTGTGGTCAGGATATTGAAACAGTAGAACATATTATATTTTATTGTAGTTTATATTCTGAACAAAGAGAAAAATTGAAGAAAGAGTTGATATATTTGGGGTATTCTTGGCCACCTGCTTTGGCATTGTTTGTAAAGTGTTCTGAAAATGTAAACGCTCTGCGGAATTTTGTTTATAGTTTAGGCTTTTAAATTTGCTCTGTTCTTTTAAATTGTAATTTGTACTTAGCGACTTACATCTGTAAGCCTCATGTTATACCATGTGGAGCATGAGGAGTTGAAGAATTTTATTAATAAAAAAAATCCCTTTGCATTTTTTTAAGGATTGAATGACGTCAGATCTATTTCGGCCTTACTAGACGACATTAGTCATGACGTCACTTGCTTGTTTGGATACGTTGATTCCATCCGTGATTGGTTCCGCATGG